>JAKVIS010000025.1:0-311921 GCA_033119425.1 Bufotes viridis | reverse complement strand
ACTGGAGATTACATGTGGGGAGGTATCAGGAGATGAGGTCAGAGATGTATGGAGAGGACAGGCTGTGGACTGGAGATTACATGTGAGGAGGTATCAGGAGATGAGGTCAGAGATGTATGGAGAGGACAGGTTGTGGACTGGAGATTACATGTGAGGAGGTATCAGGAGATGAGGTCAGAGATGTATGGAGAGGACAGGCTGTGGACTGGAGATTACATGTGAGGAGGTATCAGGAGATGAGGTCAGAGATGTATGGAGAGGACAGGCTGTGGACTGGAGATTACATGTGAGGAGGTATCAGGAGATGAGGTCAGAGATGTATGGAGAGGACAGGCTGTGGACTGGAGATTACATGTGAGGAGGTATCAGGAGATGAGGTCAGAGATGTATGGAGAGGACAGGTTGTGGACTGGAGATTACATGTGGGGAGGTATCAGGAGATGAGGTCAGAGATGTATGGAGAGGACAGGCTGTGGACTGGAGATTACATGTGAGGAGGTATCAGGAGATGAGGTCAGAGATGTATGGAGAGGACAGGCTGTGGACTGGAGATTACATGTGAGGAGGTATCAGGAGATGAGGTCAGAGATGTATGGAGAGGACAGGCTGTGGACTGGAGATTACATGTGAGGAGGTATCAGGAGATGAGGTCAGAGATGTATGGAGAGGACAGGCTGTGGACTGGAGATTACATGTGAGGAGGTATCAGGAGATGAGGTCAGAGATGTATGGAGAGGACAGGCTGTGGACTGGAGATTACATGTGAGGAGGTATCAGGAGATGAGGTCAGAGATGTATGGAGAGGACAGGCTGTGGACTGGAGATTACATGTGAGGAGGTATCAGGAGATGAGGTCAGAGATGTATGGAGAGGACAGGCTGTGGACTGGAGATTACATGTGGGGAGGTATCAGGAGATGAGGTCAGAGATGTATGGAGAGGACAGGCTGTGGACTGGAGATTACATGTGAGGAGGTATCAGGAGATGAGGTCAGAGATGTATGGAGAGGACAGGTTGTGGACTGGAGATTACATGTGAGGAGGTATCAGGAGATGAGGTCAGAGATGTATGGAGAGGACAGGCTGTGGACTGGAGATTACATGTGGGGAGGTATCAGGAGATGAGGTCAGAGATGTATGGAGAGGACAGGCTGTGGACTGGAGATTACATGTGAGGAGGTATCAGGAGATGAGGTCAGAGATGTATGGAGAGGACAGGCTGTGGACTGGAGATTACATGTGAGGAGGTATCAGGAGATGAGGTCAGAGATGTATGGAGAGGACAGGCTGTGGACTGGAGATTACATGTGAGGAGGTATCAGGAGATGAGGTCAGAGATGTATGGAGAGGACAGGCTGTGGACTGGAGATTACATGTGAGGAGGTATCAGGAGATGAGGTCAGAGATGTATGGAGAGGACAGGCTGTGGACTGGAGATTACATGTGAGGAGGTATCAGGAGATGAGGTCAGAGATGTATGGAGAGGACAGGTTGTGGACTGGAGATTACATGTGAGGAGGTATCAGGAGATGAGGTCAGAGATGTATGGAGAGGACAGGCTGTGGACTGGAGATTACATGTGGGAGGTATCAGGAGATGAGGTCAGAGATGTATGGAGAGGACAGGCTGTGGACTGGAGATTACATGTGAGGAGGTATCAGGAGATGAGGTCAGAGATGTATGGAGAGGACAGGCTGTGGACTGGAGATTACATGTGAGGAGGTATCAGGAGATGAGGTCAGAGATGTATGGAGAGGACAGGTTGTGGACTGGAGATTACATGTGGGGAGGTATCAGGAGATGAGGTCAGAGATGTATGGAGAGGACAGGCTGTGGACTGGAGATTACATGTGAGGAGGTATCAGGAGATTAGGACAGAGATGTATGGAGAGGACAGGCTGTGGACTGGAGATTACATGTGGGGAGGTATCAGGAGATGAGGTCAGAGATGTATGGAGAGGACAGGCTGTGGACTGGAGATTACATGTGGGGAGGTATCAGGAGATGAGGTCAGAGATGTATGGAGGGGACAGGCTGTGGACTGGAGATTACATGTGAGGAGGTATCAGGAGATGAGGTCAGAGATGTATGGAGAGGACAGGCTGTGGACTGGAGATTACATGTGAGGAGGTATCAGGAGATGAGGTCAGAGATGTATGGAGGGGACAGGCTGTGGACTGGAGATTACATGTAGAAAATACCAGCATGTTAGGACAGAGCATTAGGTAGCCAGTGAAGGGACCAGAATAGAGGAGTAGTAGTTGCAGAATGAGGGCAGAGGTAGATTAAAAGGGCAGCCAAATTGAGGAGGATTGAAGGCATGCAAGGGTTTTAGAGATCAGAGAGGAGGATTAGTCTTGGTGGAATATGATGGGGCAATGTACAAGCAATTTGGTTGACTTGTGAGAAAAGAGCATGACTGAAACATATGTTTGAGGTGGTAGTGTCCAAGTCCTTGGATCTGTAGTTTGATGGACAGAGAGAATCAATGAGTCCTATCAAAAGAGTGAAGTCGTTATCTGTTATTGAGGCTTCTAGCAGTTCAGTTAAGTAAAAACTTGATTTTGTCCATCTTGAGCTTTAGAGAATGAGTGAGGAATAATGGGCATATAGCTGATGGGCATAAATGGGCTGTAACCAGTTTGGCATTAGGGCTGAGGACCTTCCAATTGCATCACCTCAAGGATCTAAATTCCTCATCAGTAACGAATGAATATAAACAACTCTGTATCCGAGGGTCCACGAGATCCACACTTGTATTAGAAGATGACTATGCATGATCCACTTTTTCTTCTTATGAACTCCACTCCATAACTTTGGCAGAACATTTACTTGCCGTGAGTCATTTCCTGATAGTATTTGGTCGGAATAACTATATAATTACATGAACCTCACATATATTCTGATTACATTAGCATCGGCAGTTTTGGGATCCAGCTGGCTCTTCTCCGGATCTTTTACAAGTTTTACTTTCTGAGAATATGACTAACATCATCCTTTATTTTCGCCCATTATCTTGGGAACGCCAAAGGTGCTCCACCCCTATAAAAGACTGCACAAATAAGTGGAGTCTGAGCAGCAATATATACATGGAAATTGGAATCACAGTAGGACAGTATATTCCATAACGTGCTTCAGCCACACCTCTGTCCAACATGTGCCACATAATGGATGCCATTTGCAAAAATTTTTGTAAAGTCATGCAAGTCTTCTTACCAGGACTGGATACAACCAAGTAGACCATTTATCCGTGCCTGGTCTGTAACCATCTGGGTCTTGTGAAATCCTGACAGCAGCAGACTTTCATTTCCAACCACTTTTGAGTTGTTTATGAAATGTAATGGAGATGTTTCAAAAATGTTCTTGGTGGTGAAGGTCAATTGTGCAATCGAGATATGTTTTTGGCAACCTGATAAAAATGGAATGTTCCCGTCGGCAGGCTGTGCCAGTCAGTCACTTTTACCGTGGCCAGCTTGGTAGGATTTTGGCTTTGTGATCAGAATGTCTAGCGCAGGGACAGGACTGGTACTGTATGTGAGGTGAGGCAAAATGGGCAATTACACAGAGCACCCATTTACTAGAGAGCGCCCTTAAGGATGGAAACCCGCCAGGAGCAATCTAACCATACTTAGTATTTAGCGGTGCATGGTGGTATTATTTCAGTTTTATATTCAAACAATATTCTCTGGGTGTTTGAATATGTTTGGGCAGTATGGCAAGACAATTTTCTAAAATGGCAAGCAGGTTGGGAAAGGTTTGCAGTTTTCATAAAACCGGCCCCTGCCTAACTGGATCAAGGTTCGTGGAGACCACTAAGAAAAGAACCCCCTTCCCAGTAACATCATGACTATCCTATTTGTATGAGGGCACCCCAACTATTCCCTGATGTCTACTCTTGGGGGACATGTTAGATTTTACCATGCACAACCCATGCATCAAACGGGAGTTGAGCAAAGACTTGGTTCTCTGGTGGACTACAACCCACCAGTTTTTCATGTTCTAAGGATCCCCATACAATTGACTCCAGAATGACTGTGAGGCAGAAAACTTTAGTTTCTCTCTACTACTTAAACCACGGGGATAAAATAGGCACAAAGAATGATATACGTATGCATTGGCCGAAGCGTAGACCATGGACCATACCCAGGGCCGGCCTTTGGGGTGTGCGAGCTGTGCGGCCGCACTGGGCGTCATTGCAACAGGGGCACCCGGCCCGGCGGCCGACACAACTCGCCGGACTGGCCTGCCGCGTTCCTGGTGACAAGTGGGGGCGGCTGGCAGCAGGGCACAGCAGGAGATGTCCATAGTCATCTGTATCTATTGCCGTCCTTAGGACGGCGATACAGATGTCTGTGCTGCGACAGAGGAGGGAGAGGTGTGTCCCCTCCCTGTCCTTCTGATAGGCTGCCAGCACTAGACCGGCAGCCTATCAGAGGGCGGTGCAGGCGGCGCAATTACGTCATTGCACTGCCGGAGCCGTACAGCGAGGGACACAGACCGGAAGAGGCCTGCATCGCATCACTGACATGGAGGTAAGTATAAGTGTTTTTTTTTTGTTTGTTTTTTTTGTACAATACTGGAGCATGATAGGGTGGGGGCTACTGGCACATGATAAGGGGGGCTGCTGGCACATAAGGGGGCCTACTGGCAGATGATAAGGGGGGACTACTGGCACATGATATGGGAGGGCTCTGGCTACTGGCACATAAGGGGGGGCTACTGGCATATGATAAGGGGGGCTACTGGCACATAAGGGGGGACTACTGGCACATGATAAGGGGGGGGCTACTGGCATATAAGGGGGGGCTACTGGCACATGATAAGGGGGGGGCTTCTGGCACATAAGGGGGGCACATCATTGAGGGGCACTCTGGCTACTGGCACATGATAGGGGGGCACTCTGGCTACTGGCACATGATGGTGGGGGGCTCTTATTACTGGCACATAGAAATTGTCTAGAGGGGGCCAAACAAAGACGTGGGTTGAAGAAATGAGGCAGAGGCTATACATATATACAAGACCCCCGACAGACAGTGACATTGAAGCTGATCTATAGTTGATCTATACCTTCACTACTGTGTTTAGGTGAACCCGGGGGCAGTTGGGGGGCGCCACACAAGATTAGCTCGCACAGGGCGCCTGAACACCTAAGGCCAGCCCTGACCATACCATTTAGGTTCGAATGTCCGGATCATAGTTGGCCTTTCCTTCACCCAGGGCAAAGATTCAGTTTGCTCTGTACCTAATTTTTTTTAGCCAAGACATAGAGGCTTGCTGGCTCCCTCCTGGCACCAATGCCCTTTCAGCCTCTCCCTAGCTACGCCTCTGCTTTAAGTTCCTGTAAATTTAGAATTAAAAAAAAAAAAACCCAGTGAAGCAGAAATCCCTTCTTAATTATTTGCACCAAATCCTATGGGAATGTTATTTTCATGACACAAGCTAATTTTGGATATTAGTCAAACCATGTTCAGTATTTTTCCGTCACAAGTCCCAGTACATTGGCGCTATGAGCTGTGGAATTCATATCTTTATCTGCACGTTGTGGTGACAGCTATGTAACTGATTTCATTCCATAATTATTATGTTAAAGACCCATAACCTTTACCCTTGCGTCCTGCCTGAGCAGCCAAAGTCTCAGACGGTGCCTGATTTACAGCCTTTATCAGCCCCTTACAGCTTTTTCCAATGACAGTATTTTTGAATGTTTTTGAGAAACACATTTTGCTATTTATTTTATTGTTTTGATTTGTTCACCCTTTGATAGAAGAGCTGGAACCTCTTTGAGAGATATGCCTTAATGGACGTCAATCGCTGATCCAGTGGTGGAGCTAATCTGCAGAACATGGTCAGGCTGCTGTCGGTACCATCTCCCCAACAGTGTGGTCCATCTCAGCAACACCACAGGTGAAAGCCTAACCCAGAACCATGGACTTACCAGGTCCTTCAGTGTAAGGGCTCGTTCACACAAACGTTTTTTGCTTTCCGTATACTGTCCGTATGCAGAACCATTCATTTCAATGGGTCCGCAAACAAAACGGAATGTACTCCATATGCATTCCGTTTTTCGTATTTTCGTTTTTGAGTCAGGTCCTATTATTGTCCGCAAATCACTTTCAGTGGCTCCATTCGAGTCAATGGGTCTGTATAAAAAACGGAATGCATACGGAACACATATCCGTTTTTTGCAGATCCATGCTGTGGAAATGCTATGCCCAGCCCATTTTGCACGTGTTTGGTGTTTGCAATGATTACAAAGTTCCTGTTTTTGCGGAAAAACAGAACGGAAACGGAAACACAACGGATCCAAAAATTGAACAACAGATCCATGAAAAACGGACCTTAAAACCATAAGGTCGTGTGAACGTGCCCTAAGGGACACAATTTGTAGGCGCTTTCTGCCCCAGCTAATCAAGGACACTTCATTATTAACTCAAAATTACCTAATAGCGTATTTGAAAATGAATGAACCCTTTAAACAACAAAAAATAGTCAAAGAAAATGCTTCAAAAAGTCTCCGAGCTTTCCCTCTTCTCACACCCACCTTTCCTTGAGTCCTATTTAGCCTCGATTACTTGTGGTGAAAGAAGTATCCAATATAAAAGTTATTTTAGGAGTAGGCACCCCTCCCTTTACATTCCGGGTTTTGGGTCATAACCTCGTCCATGTTCCCTTCCCAAAGCCAGGTCAGTAGATTGTAGCCATAAAATCAGTGAGATGGAACCACTTCTCAGAAACCAGAGACCTCAAACATAAAACTTGAAGATAGCGTTAGGGTCCTACACAAATCTTACACAGACCAGAACCATTTTAGAGAGGTCAGGAAAAGGCTAGCGTCCTCTCCAGCCGAGATCACACATGAAACCCCTATCTTGCTATATACATTAAAGAAATACGTGGCTTAATCCATATTTGCTTTCTCCTGAGAACCTTAGATAACTCAAGCCATCCTGCCATTACCTCCGCCATGTTTGGAACGCAAGTGACAGACCGAGTGGATGGAGTGCATGCCTAAACGGATATTTTAATACAAAGATTTCAAGACAGACCTGATGGGCAGCAGAGGTCGTAAAAACTGTTGTAAAAGGTAATTAGCAATACTCACCGGCCTCCTCTTACATCACAGGCGGGGGTTATGGGGGGATCTACAGACCCTTTTTAACACATGTACGAAGGATAACAAACAGTCATCACTAGCTGTTGGATTGACCGATATTTCTGCTTCCCCAGGCAACAGGACTAAGGGTACTTTTACACTTGCGGCAGGACGGATCCAGCAGGCTATTCAGCCTGCCGGATCCGTCCTGCCGCAGTGGCCGTGCACTGCCGTGCTGCCGCTCCAACCCCATTGACTATAATGGGGCGGGGGGGCGGAGCACGGCAGTGCATGGCAAAGAACGCCAGACTGAAAAGTCGGACAAGCAGGACTTTTAGTCCGGCGATCTCCGGCCGTGCACTGCCATGCTGCTCCGTAGCTCCGCCCCTTGTCCCATTATAGTCAATGAAGATGGAGCGGCAGCACGGCAGTGCACGGTACTTGCGGCAGGGTCGGATCCGGCAGGCTGAATAGCCTGCCGGATCCGTCCTGCTGCAAGTGTAAAAGTACCCTTATCTGTTGCGTAACGCATTACGTTTCTGTCTCTGTTATTTTGCACTGTATGTACAGTATATGTCTGTATATTTATGTTGTATTTTCTATGATAATCCCATTGTGTGTATTCACTGTCCTTTTTTTATATTCAAATGTCACTTTAATAAGAGCCTTTTTGTGTTCTAAAGATTCCATGACCCTAGAAGAAGCGTTGCCCATAGTGTGGTATTATTAACCACGTGAATGCTAGCAGTTGTAGAGTGTACTGGCCGTTTTTTACTACAAGGTGTCTCCTTAGCCTGATATGACGAGTGGTAGCAGCTAATTTCGATCAGTTTTGAATAACAGAGAGCTGACACAGGGAGGTCCAGCGTGACCCTGCAGCCTCCCCTCCTGAATCTAAGTCTGTGATCCTGATAAAGAAATCTATAAAGAGAGCAGCCATGTCCCTCCTCCTCCTCACTGTTCTAATCTGTCTGGAATACAGTTGTCTGCAGCAGTAGCCTCCCGCCTCTGTTCTGCTCCCTATACCGGTCTCCAACCGAGTAAGGCACAGACCAGCAGAAAAATAAAAACCCATATGCACCACGACTTGCAGTTATGTCGTAGTGCAGTATAAAGGGAATGGAGCTGGATCAAGCTCTGCATGCATCCACTTCTGAGCGTGTGCGCAGATACCTGTTGCAGAATCTGCTGGTGTTATCTGCACATGCACTTAATTCTTTCAGTACAAGCACAGAAGAGGATGCATGAGGGCAGCAGACAGGTGAGTAAATCATATGACTATTGCAGCTGCAGCCTGCCGGGTCGCAGGGGCAACTCGTGAGGCTACGGTAGGCCGATGGGGGTAGAAGTTGTTTGTACTCACGGTAAGCAGAGCCTCCCTGGGTCGGCAGTGCAGTGTATGGGAAGACAGCACTAAATCCTTCGGGGCACTCTCGGTTGCAGGGAACACCAGCCAGATGTTGGTTGAGGTGCCCTTGTTGGTAGTTGGTGTTTAAGGTGCTTTGGTGGCTGGGCCCCTGTGTTCGTGATGCCAGCACCTTTAGGTGCAAATGATGATTGTAGTAGTGGAAATGATGAGGAGTCAGTTGTTATCAAACAGTTGAACATTTACTAGATCACTTGTCTTCAGGCAGTCAATACAGACACTGTTCATTGGTATGGCATAAGTGATAACTCAAAAATAGGTTCAGTTGTGTTCCTTTTATCAGGTTTAGGCAATTGTCAGTTGAGGAGTTCCCTTTAGGGTTGACACTTTACAGGCAAGACTACTGTAAAAGCAGACCTTTGAGACTCTATTAACACTACTATCAACATAAAGTCATCTAGAGAAGCAGCAGGTTTGTAAATTTTTTCCCCCCCTTTAGGTGTTTAGGTATTAAAGCAAATGAAAGGGTCAGAAACAGGGTTTTCTTTAGCCTCTTGGTTATTCGTTTTTCTATGTAAGTACCGTGGACCAGTGAGAGGTCTATTTTCCCCGATGGTTTAAGTATGGAGGGCAGTGTCCAGAGATCACAAAGAGGACTATAGGGTACACTATACTAGGGCTGAAAAGATTACTCAATTGAATCGAGTAATTCGACACCACAAAATCCTTGATGTAAATTTTTTGCATCGAGGATTCGTTTGTGTCATGTGACCATGGAGCAGGAGTGAAGCGCTTGCTATTACTCACCGCTCCGTGGTCACCCGCCGGCTCGTAATTCTAGCCACAGCCACCAGTCACAGTGTCAGCATTCTCAGCCACAGCCAAAAATTTCGGCCACCAGCCACAGCCACCAGTCTCAGCCACCAGTCACTGCCACCCGTCTCAGCCACTAGTGATGAGCGGGAGGTGCAATATTCGATTTTGCAGTATTTCGCAAATATTCGATTGAGTATTCGAATAATATGCGATTTGATTATTCGCGTATTGCGAATTGAACTTTGAGCAGGGTATAAAGGCAACTTTATTATTGTTTCGCTTGCTAGAATTAGCGAATATAGAGAATATAGCGCTCTATTCGTATGCGTCATATTCGTTAATTCTTCCCAGCCAAGTAAAATTGCCTATACACAGCTCTAAGTTAGATGCGCAATGCGACTAATATTACTTAATATTCTTGCATTGCGTATCAAACTTAGAGCTGTGTGTAGGCAAGTTTACTTGGCTGGGAAGAATTAACAAATATGCCGAATATGAATATAGCGCTATATTCTCTATATTCGCTAATTCAAGCAAGCAAATAGGAAAGTTGACTATACCCAGCTCTAAGTTAGATGCGCAATGCGAAAATATTACTTTTACCTATTGTTTTTTTTTTTATAAACAGAATACTGACTCATTATTCTATTTATTGCCAAAAATAGGCAAAGTAATATTATCGCATTGTGCATCCAACTTAGAGCTGGGTACAGTCGACTTTGCTATTGGGTTGCTAGAATTAGCGAACATAGTGCTATATTCGTATTCGTCATATTCATTAATTCTACCCAGCCAAACAATAGTAAAGTAAGTTGCATATACCCCGCTCTAAGTTGGATGCGCAATGCGACTAATATTACTTAATATTCTCGCACTGCGCATCCAACTTAGAGCTGTGTATAGGCAAGTTTACTTGTATTGCTAGAATTAGCAAAGATAACGAACACGAATATAGAGCTATATTCTCTATCTTCGTTAATTCTAGCAAGCCAACCAATAGGAAAGTCATAGCCCGTTCAAAGTTTTATTCGCAGTATGCGAATATTACATTATTCACACTGTGAACGGGCTATGATTTTCCTATAGGTTGGCTTGCTAGAATTAACGATGATAGAGAACATAGCGCCATATTCTCTATCTTCGTTAACGGTATCTTATTCTTGGGTTTTGATTGAAAAAAAAAGCTAAATAAACCAAAAAAACCGAATATATAGCACTATATTCTAAATATTCGCGAATTAGCGAAGTGGTAATATTCGTAAAAAATATTCGCTAATCGAATATTCGCGCTCAACACTATCAGCCACCAGTCAGTGCCACCATTTACAGTGCCTGCAGTTTTAGCCACCAGTCAGGCACAAGCCACAGCAAGCAGTCTCAGCCACAGCCAGCAGTCTCAGCAACCAGCCGCAGTTTCAGCCATAGCCCGCACTCAGTGCCAGCAGTCTCAGCCAACAGTCAGTGCCAGCAGTCTCAGCCACAGCCATCAGCCTCGGCCACCAGTCACAGCCACCAGTCAGTGCCAGCAGTCTCAGCCACAGCCACCAGTCTCGGCCACCAGTCACAGCCACCAGTCAGTGCCAGCAGTCTCAGCCATTGTTTATGCACTACTGTTATTGTAACGGGCTTAGTGTCTAGTTACCCTATAATAAATAACAGTATATACCGATACAGTCATAGCGGTAGACGAGTGGGGGGGGGGGGGGCCCAGAGGAGATGTTGAGTTGTTTTATGTGAGGTTTGAATTGCACAGACATTGATTGTTTACTGATTTCATTTATAATGGACAGCAGATGCATCATACGAACGAGCGTCTCCAGGGAACAATTACATTCACAACGCGCCATAAAGCGCAGGTACAAAAAGAGCAACGCTTTTGCTGTGGATATAAGACTTCTAGGAATCGGTAAAATGAAGGAAGAACCCTGGAGCATCTTGGCCTCTTCTCTTGTGTCTCTGGGTCCTATTACATATTTGATCTATGAATATATTATATTCTGCTGAGCTGAGCAGTTCTTAGATATTGCTTAGATTGTGTGATCTAGATAAAATATGTGCACTTCCACTTTACAGAGTGCAGAGAGAAGAAAAATGATGGAACATATACAGGTAGGTCCATATTTGGACAGAGACAACATTTTTCTCCTTTTTCTTCTTTACATTACCACAATGGGTTCAGATGCAGGTGAAGTTAAGACTTTCAGCTTTAATTCAGTCGGTTGAACAAAATAATTGTATAAAAATGTGAGGAACTAAAGCATTTCCTAAACTCAATCCCTTCATTTCAGGGGCCCAAAAGTAATTGGACAAATTAAATAATTGTAAATAAAATGTTAATTTCTGATACTTGGTTGAAAACCCTTTGTTGGTAATGACTGCAGGAAGTCTTGAACTCATGGCCATCACCGGACGCTGTGTTTCCTCCTTTAATCCTCGGCCTTTACTGCCGCGGTTTTCAGTTGCTGTTTGTTTGTGGCCTTTCTGTCTGAAGTTTAGTCTTTTACGAGTAAAAAGCATGCTCTATTGGGTTCAGATCCGGGGACTCGGCCATTCTAGAATATTCTACTTCTTTGCTGTAATAAACTCCTGGGTTGCTTTGGCTTTATGTTTTGGGTCATTGTCCATCTGTAAATGCCGACCAATCAGTTTGGCTGGATCTGAGCGCACAGTATGTCTCTGACAACCCCAGAATTAATCCGGCTGCTTCTGTCATGTGTCACATCATCAATAAACACTAGGGACCCAGGGCCACCGGAAGCCATGCATGCCCAGGCCATCACCCTGCCTCCGCCGTGTCTTACAGATGATGTGGTAGCTTTGGATCATCATGAGCTTTACCGTGCCTTCCCCATAGTTTTTCCTTCCATCATTCTGTCCAAAGAATGTTCTTCCAGAAGTCTGCTGGTTTTTTAAGATGTTTTTTTAGCAAAGTCCAATCTAGCCTTCTTATTCTTGAGGCTGATGAGTGACTTGCACCGTGCAGTCAACCCTCTATAGTTAGGGTACTTTCACACTTGCGTTGAAGGATTCCGTCAACGGAACTGCCCGACGGATCCGTTAAAACGTTTGAAAACGGATTTAATTTGCAAACGGATCCGTTTGCAGATCCGTTTGACAATTGTATTGAAATAACAGATCCGTCTTTCCGTTGTCATCCATAAAAACGGATCCGTTATTTATTATTTTACCATTTTTAAAGGTCTGCGCATGCGCAGAGTGGAGGAACGGATCCGTTAATGCGTCAGTTTTCAATGTCGGATCCGCCCTTAATACATTTCAATGGAAATTAATGGCGGATCCGTCATTCCATCAAGTGTTTCCCCATTTTTGGACAGAGATAAAAATACAACATGCTGCGCTTTTATCTGCGTCCAAAAAACGTGAAAGGACTGAACTGAAGACAAACTGATGCAAACTGAATGGATAGCTTTCCATTCAGAATCAGTTTTTTTCCGTTATTGAGCCCCGAGGAGGGAACTCAATGACGGAAAAGAATAACGCTAGTGTGAAAGTACCCTTAATTTCATGCAGTCTTGTCTTTATGGTAGATTTGGATATTGATACGCCGATATCCTGGAGAGTGTTGGTCACTTGGTCGGCTGTTGTGAAGGGGTTTCTCTTCACCATGGTCATTATTCTGCGATCATCCACCACTGTCGTCTTCCATGGGCGTCCCGGTCTTTTTGCATTGTTGAGGTCACCAGTGCTTTCTTTGTTTCCCAGGATGCACCAAACTGTAGATTTTGCCACTCCTAATAGTGTAGCAATTTCTTGGATTTTTTTTTTCTGTTTTTGCAGATGAAGGATGGCTCCTTTTATTGCATGTTTACTTCTCAGCAAAATCCAAGCACCACACCTCAAATCAACTCCAGGCCTTTTATGTGCTTAATTGAGAATGAAATAATGAAGGAATTGCCCGCACCTGCCTATGAAAAAGCCTTTGAATCAATTGTCCGATTACTTTTGGTCTCTTTAAAGACAGGGTAACACATGTAATGGAGTTGAAACTCCTAAACCCTTCATCCAATTTTAATGTGGATTGCCTCAGATGAAAGCTAAAAGTCTGGACTTTATGTCCATGTCAACTGAATCATGCTACTGTATCATGACAGCTTGATGTTTTCTTGGTAAATTCCAGAGTTCTCCCCCTTTCCTTGTACAATAAGCATGTGTCTCTAGGGGGAGCTTATAACATACTGATTATACAATAAACTCTATGATGACACATTATGCAGGATTCTCCTGAGGTCCCTCTAGTGGTGGTTGTATATATCTGTATGTAGTAATCTCCTGAGCTCCCTCTAGTGGTGGCTGTATATATCTGTATGCAGTAATCTCCTGAGCTCCCTCTAGTGGTGGCTGTATATATCTGTATGCAGTAATCTCCTGAGCTCCCTCTAGTGGTGGCTGTATCTATCTGTATGCAGTAATCTCCTGAGCTCCCTCTAGTGGTGGCTGTATATATCTGTATGGAGTAATCTCCTGAGCTCCCTCTAGTGGTGGCTGTATATATCTGTATGTAGTAATCTCCTGAGCTCCATCTAGTGGTGGCTGCATATATCTGTATGTAGTAATCTCCTGAGCTCCCTCTAGTGGTGTCTGTATATATCTGTATGCAGTAATTTCCTGATCTCCCTCTAGTGGTGACTGTATATATCTATATGCAGTAATCTCCTGAGCTCCCTCTAGTGCTGGCTGTATATATCTGTATGTAGTAATCTTCTGAGCTCCCTCTAGTGGTGGCTGTATATATCTGTATGTAGTAATCTCCTGATCTCCCTCTAGTGGTGTTTGTATATATCTGTATGTAGTAATTTCCTGAGCTCCCTCTAGTGGTGTCTGTATATATCTGTATGCAGTAATCTCCTGAGCTCCCTCTATTGGTGACTGTATATATCTGTATGCAATAATCTCCTGAGCTCCCTCTAGTGGTGGTTGTATATATCTGTATGCAGTAATCTCCTGAGCTCCCTCTAGTGGTGGCTGTATATATCTGTATGCAGTAATCTCCTGAGCCTCCTCTAGTGGTGGCTGTATATATCTGTATGCAGTAATCTCCTGAGCTCCCTCTAGTGGTGGCTGTACATATGTCTGTATGCAGTAATCTCCTGAGCTCCCTCTAGTGGTGGCTGTATATATCTGTATGTAGTAATCTCCTGAGCTCCCTCTAGTGGTGGCTGTATATATCTGTATGTAGTAATCTCCTGAGCTCCCTCTAGTGGTGGCTGTATATATCTGTATGTATCAATCTCCTGATCTCCCTCTAGTGATGGCTGTATATATCTGTATGTAGTAATCTCCTGAGCTCCCTCTAGTGGTGGCTGTATATATCTGTATGTAGTAATCTCCTGAGCTCCCTCTAGAGGTGTCTGTATATATCTGAGTGAAGTAATCTTTTGATCTCCCACTAGTAGTGGCTGCGGGTAGCAGAGCTTTATAATTTTATAACTTTATAATTTAACTGTATGTCTATCATGAGGATTGGGAGCTCTATATCAAAACAACAAAGCTCCAACTTCTGTAAAGATAAAATAAGCAATTAAACAGAATAGAATTCTGGACTAGGGATGAGCGAAGTTCGTGTTCGGGTATATGCTGAATTGCGCTATGGACCATAATGCAATTCCATGATGGAATACATAACGCAATGCCTTTAGAGGCATTCCATTAGGCAATCCGTCATAATAGAAGTCTATTGCCAGCATAACGGATCTGTTATGACGGAATGCATAATGCAATTCAACATATACCCGAACCCGAATTCGCTCATCCTTATTCTGGACCTAAAAATGACATAATGATAAAAGTCAAACATTCTCTTTAAAGTCTGGAACATACTGCGATTCTTCCTGAACGCAGAGATAATCAGTGAAAAACGAAACTCACTAAAATGAATGGGTCAGGATTCAGTCCATATCCTATCCATTCTTAATACGCATCGAACCCCTATGGAAAACTTTCTGGTGTGAAAAAGGCCCTAAAGGGGTATTCTCATCTTGTACATATAACTAGGATATCCTCCTATGTCTGATAGGTGCGGGTCCCACCTCTAGGACTTGCACCTATACTTACTGCCAGAAGGTGCACCGCACATGAGCGACTGGCCTCTGTTCATTCACTGGCTCGGCTATTTCCATCAGAAGTGAATGGAGCCGTGGCTGCCCTTGCACGGTGCGCTTCTCATACATTTCAATATGACTTCCGAAAAAGTCCTAGCGTGCCTCTTGGCTATTTTTGGTGCTCTCATAGGAATGAATGGCATGTGCATTGGGACCCACACCTATCAGACTAGGGATATGCCCCCAATGTCCGAGTTAGGACTACCCCTTTAAGCACTTTCCGCTGGGCCACACATGTCCCCACCTTCTTTGTCTCAGGGCAGCAGCAGTGACTCAACTCCTCAGTTATTCTTGTCCGTGATGTAAGTGGCTTTTCCAGTCTTAGGCCACTTCAGCGCTGACAGCTGAGATATATGCTGCCTTTTGTCATGGAAAGCCATTGTCAGCGCTTATACATATTTATGGCCTCCAGTAAGGCTGTTATCAGGAGCAGCCATCGCATTTCTCATTGAAAGGATTTTATTGCAGCAAAAAATAACAGACAATTGCAGTATTGGCCGCACAATGATTAATGTGGAAATAATAACTACCAAACAGCAAATAGCCGAGCTTCTTTTATGAGGTTGGATTCGGAAAATAAACAAATTCAACAAATATTTGGCTGGAGCTATCCTTTAAGAGCTGCTCATACATATCTCCAGTCTTCTGGAGTACTGTCCACAGAGGCAGACTACATGAGGCGAGTGATGAGGGGCTTGGGCACTGAACTATTGTAACACAGACATAGCCTTCACCTACAGCCACCACTAGGGGGAGCTCATTGCATACAACTATGTACACCACCCACAGGGGTCTAATACTATCTGAATAAATCATGTGCAGTGAGCTCCCCCTAGTGATGGTTTCAGGAAGCCAACATTTATAAAGTGATGGCATGTTGCTAGGATTGTGGGTCTGAGGTCTAGGACCCCCACTGATTGTGAATGGGATCCAGCACTGGTTCAGCTCTGAGGCTCCTTCATTAGATGCTGCTGTGAAGGGGAACTGCAGCACTACCACATTTAGTTGTGACCCTATGATGGGGTCACAACTAAATGATAAAGCTTTCAAAGCGGAATGCAGTCCAAAGTTTAGGAAAACTTTGATTCGCAACAAATACGAATTTCCTCATGCTTCGTAGTAACGAATACGTTTTTAGTAAAATGGCGGCTGCACACGTGACAAAGTGAAACTAAGTGTAGAGGACACAACCCCGGGAACAGGAGATCATCCATAATGCTGTGCAGCCAGCGAATCTGCAGGTAGCCATCCCCTTTGATGTCATAGCCCTATAAAACCCTCATCCCGCGAGGGATAGTGTTGCTGAAAATGATTAATTAATAAGGAATATTGGAGAGGGAGAGTGCAAGGACAGTGCAGGGAGACTGCAGGGACAGTGCAGGGAGACTGCAAGGAGAGTGCAGGGAGACTTATTCTGCATTCGTTTTAGTAATTTATTCCTACATTTACTTATTTCTACATCAGGTATAAACTATGATATGTAATTAAATACCAATAAGGGTGAGTTCACATCACCATTATGGATTCCGTTATTGTTTTCCGTTATAACATGATTATAATGGAAAATAATGGAATCCATTAGATAAAAGTCAAAACGGAAGCTTCTAAAAGGCATTCTGTTTTGCTCTCTGTCATAATAGAAGTCTATGGACAATATTAACGGATCTGTCGAGCTTCCGTTATGCAGAACTAAAAAAAAGTCCTGTCGACAGGAAACCAGACGGATCCGTTATGATTGCCCACAGACTTCTATTATGACGGATCGAAACGTAATGCCTCTTAAAGTCTTCCGTTTTGACTTCCATCTTATGGATTCCGTTATGGAATCCATAACGGTGAATGATGTGAACTCACCCTAAGATGGAAGCCTTTATTATTTCAGTGCCAGCGTGCTAACCAATACCATCCAGTCTGCACCCCTTAGGGGGCCAGTTCTTAATGCTGGCTTTACTTCTTCCAAATCATCCTTCATGGTCTTCATTTCCGAGAAAAGTG
This sequence comes from Bufotes viridis, assembly GCA_033119425.1. Classification (NCBI taxonomy): domain Eukaryota; kingdom Metazoa; phylum Chordata; class Amphibia; order Anura; family Bufonidae; genus Bufotes; species Bufotes viridis. Next base: position 294,533 of record JAKVIS010000025.1, on the reverse strand, counting down.
AGCAAGATGCAGAGAGAGGAGCAGCTGGATGTTCCTGATGACATATTCACATTGATCTTAGATGATGTGGAAAAGATGGAAAAGCAGATGACAGAAGAATGACTTCCACCTGTAGGGCAGGAGAGCGCTGGGGTTTGAGAAGTGGGTATGCCAGAGCTGATTAATATTCTGTGTTTACTGTCAAATAACCTGCAGATGTTTGCAGGCAAGGACAGCAATAATCTGTATATTGTGCCTCCACCTAATCAGCCAAACCCCAGACCAGCATCAACCCCTGTTTAAAGGTGCATTAAAGGTGTTGCGCGGTCATTAACAATGAAGAAGGACTATACAGTGCGGTCTTTATTGGCCGTACACTAATGCAGAGTGGCCTGGTTGTACCTGATTTACCGAGATTTGTGACAAACTAATAAGTAACAAATCAAATTTTTTGGCTAACTTTAGAATTTTTCAAAACTTCGCTAATCTCTAATATTGTTGTAAAATATATAGTCAGTTATGTATATTCCCTCAAAGTGACAGGCATCCATTAATACGATGTAACTCGCCTTTTATCCAGAAAATTTCTAAATGTGTAAACCATTGCAGCAGCAGCTCTCGATGCCAATAGACATTTTATAATTCAAATGTCTCTGTGGGAACAGACAGTCTTATAATAATAAACAGGATTCTCCTCCATATGTCTGATGTGGAAAACTATCATCATGCTAGGGTAACAGAAAATGGGAAGCGTATGCAGCGGCGTGTGACAACAATCCATCCTTATTCTCCTCCTGCTTCTCCATGCGTGCTGCCATCATGTCTATCACAATGACTGTGGATAGGATTTTTCTTAAAGGGGTTGTCTCATCATGGACAATGGGTGCATATCACTAGAATATGCCCCCATTGTCTTATAGGTGCGGGCTCCACTGCTGGGACCCGCACCTATATTGAGAACGGAGCCCAAAAGTGAAGGAGGGAGCACTGCGCATGTGCAGCCGCCATTCATTCATTTTCTATGGGGCTGTCGAAAGTAGCTGAGCACTGGCTTGGCTATTTCTGTCGGCCCCATAGAAATTAATAGGAGTGGGGGCCGCACATGTGCAGTACGCTCCCATTCACTTCTTATGGGGAGCCGGCTTGGTGGTGGCCGGACCTTAGTCCTCCAGCCACCGCCTTGCCGGGCTCCGTTCTCGATATAGGTGCAGTTCCCAGCAGTGGGAACCGCACCAATAAGACAATGGGGGCATATCCTAGCGATATGCCCCTTGTCCATGATAAGACAACCCTTTAAATTAACAGGTAAATGTAAAATAAGAAGCAGACATTTACAATCCAGAGTAGACACCTGAGCAGGCAGAGTGTAGAGGAAGGGGCCAAACAGAGCACCTCCCTGGGATGCCAAAAAGAGCTGAACAGAGCATGATGCAGAACACTCTCTCCCTTGGCTTATGGTGCACCCAACTCCTCTGGGCACCAACTCTGTGTCTGGGGTCTCCACAAAATGGCAAAAGTGAAGATGGCTAAGCTGCAGTGGACCCACGATGACTTTATCCACCACCATATGGACAATCTCCAAAAGTTACTCCGAATATAGTATTTCTGTCCTCACAACCACCATGTAAACTTTCCACTGTCCCTTCATAGTCATTGTATCTCTGTCCCTGCAGCTGTTTTCACCCAGCTATATGCCCTACTCTACTTCTCGCCTAGTGGGCATAGCTGTTGCAGAACTCACCTTCCACCAGGCTCCTCCTGTTCCCTCCTGGCTGGCATAGCCACTGGGACTGTCCAGCTCCTTGCCTGCACTGCCTCTCTGACCATAGGGCACACACACTTCCTTTGGCTCTTAAAAGGCTAGCATGTGCACTTTAAACTTCCCCAGTCTATGGCTGTCAGATGTGAGTATTTAAGGTACCTTTCCCTTTGGAAGGGTGCCTGAGCAATAGGTTCTGATAGTCTAGTTTCCTGCAAAAGTGCACTATTTGTCTTGTTTGCTCTCCTGTGTACTTACTTCTGCCTGTCTTTGGATTTGACTCTTCTCTGACCTAACCTCTGCCTGATCTCAGTACTGACCCTGAGTTGCCCGTCCTGACCCGGGTCAGACTGGCCCACCAGAGTTCCAGAGGATTCTCCTGTGGGCCAAGGCTCTGACAATAATGGGCCCCTAATAGAACAGGGCCCATAAGGTCCTATATACACAGAGGGTGGGCCATTAGAATAAATTCCTCTGGTGGGCCCAAAGGACTTCAGTCCAACACTTGCCCTGACCCTCAGATGGACTTTGGATTGCATGAACTCTGCCTACCCTGACTGTCCCTGACTACAGTTTTGCCTGACCCCTCGGTGTTTCACACCAGTGTCTCTTGACCACTGTGGGTCAGAAGTCTACTGAACAGAAATTACTCCAATAGGTAGCAGTCTCATAGTTCTCTTGCAGCAAAGTTCAGATCCCTGTGTAGAGGTTAAAGGGTGAAGACCAGGGGGACACTTAGATAGCTCCCTTAGTAGTGGCCCCAAGTCAAAAATGATCCACATTCAATTTATAAGAGTAGCATTGTTTTGTACACAGTTGCCTCAGCATGGCGTACCTGGCTGGCTTGTCTTGGTCACTATCTGCTATGCAGGCTTCTTTTAGGATGCAGGGACAAGGTGGCTTCTTTCTACCACTGTGTCCCAGTTCAACTTCTCTGTGATGCTCAGCTGCATATTTGCCCTATCTAGGCCCTGTGGTGGTGAACCTTTATGCATAGTGCCTCTACTGTTAGCTAGCTACACCCAGGAATCTGAAGCTTCTTCCAGCTCACACTTGTACCATCTCTCTCTGGAGTAGCTCTCATGCGCCTCTCCATGATGGTTTGTCTGCTGGCAACATGCTAGCTTGTATGGGGATGCTGGAGGTGTAACAACCACACTGCATTACATTACAGCCCAGCCTCCGCTGCATTACCACGTAAACATTTTTTACTTCTGCCACTGGTTCACATAACACAGTGCAATTAACAATCATATAAAGTGTGTTTCTTACTGTGAACATCGTGGTTAATCAATATTTAGTGTAGACCATCTATAGTGCCCTTTGGTATCCAGTCTAAAGTATATTACTCTACTGGGATATCAGAATGGTGTGGTGGCTGTATATTTCTCCTGAGCTCCCTCTAGTGGTGGCTATTTTTATCAGTATGCAGTAATCTCCTGAGCTCCCTCTAGTGGTGGCTGTATATATCTGTATGTAGTAATCTCCTGAGCTCCTCTAGTGGTGGCTGTATATATCTGTATATAGTAATCTCCTGAACTGCCTCTAGTGGTGGCTGTATATATCTGTATGTAGTAATCTCCTGAGCTCACTCTAGTGGTAGCTGTATATATCTGTATGCAGTAATCTCCTGAGCTCACTCTAGTGGTGGCTGTATATATCTGTATGTAGTAATCTCCTGAACTGCCTCTAGTGGTGGCTGTATATATCTGTATGCAGTAAGCTCCTGAGCTCCCTCTAATGGTGACTGTATATATCTATATATAGTAATCTCCTGAGCTTCAGGTAGTGGTGGCTGTATATATCTGTATGCAGTAATCTCCTGAGCTCCCTCTAGTGGTGGCTGTATATATCTGTATGTAGTAATCTCCTGAGCTCCCTCTAGTGGTGGCTGTATATATCTGTATGCAGTAATCTTCTGAGCTCCCTCTAGCAGTGGCTGTATATATCTGTATGCAGTAATCTCCTGAGCTCCCTCTAGTGGTGGCTGTATATATCTGTATGTAGTAATCTCCTGAGCTCCCTCTAGTGGTGGCTGTATATATCTGTATGCAGTAATCTCCTGAGCTCCCTCTAATGGTGGCTGTATATATCTGTATCCAGTAATCTCCTGAGCTCTCTCTAGTGGTGGCTTTATATATCTGTATGTAGTAAGCTCCTGAGCTCCCTCTAATGGTGACTGTATATATCTATATATAATAATCTCCTGAGCTTCAGATAGTGGTGGTTGTATATATCTGTATGCAGTAATCTCCTGAGCTCTCTCTGGTGGCTGTATATACCTGTATGCAGTATGATCCTCAGCTTCCTCTAGTGGTGGCTGTATATTTCTGTATGCAGTAATCTCATGTGCTCCCTCTAGTGGTGGATATATATATGTGTATACAGTTATCTCCTGAGCTCCCTCTAGTGGTGGCTGTATATATCTGTATGCAGTTATCTCCTGAGCTCCCTCTAGTGGTGGCTGTATATATCTGTATGCAGTAATCTCCTGAGCTTCCTCTAGTGGTGGCTGTATATATCTGTATGCAGTAATCTCCTGAGCTCCCTCTAGTGGTGACTGTATATATATATGTATGTAGTAATCTCCTGAGCTCCCTCTACTGGTGGCTGTATATATCTGGATGCAGTAATCTTTTGAGTTCCCTCTAGTGGTGGCTGTAGATATCTGTATGCAGTAATCTGCTAAGCTTCCTCTAGCTGTGACTGTATATATCTGTATATAGTAATTTCCTGAGCTCCCCTAGTGGTGACTGTATATATTTGTATGCAGGGATCTCCCCCTAGTGGTGGCTGTATATATCTGGATGCAGTAATCTACTAAGCTCCCTCTAGTGGTGGCTGAATATATCTGTATGTAGTAATCTCCTGAGCTCCCTCTAGTGGTGGCTGTATATATCTGTATACAGTAATCTCCTGAGCTCCCTCTAGTGGTGGCTGTATATATCTGTATACAGTAATCTCCTGAGCTCCCTCTAGTGGTGACTGTTTATATCCTATCCAATTATCTACTGAGCTCCCTCTAGTGGTGACTGCAGGTAGCAGTACTTTAGAATTTAACTCTCTGCATGTTGCATTTGGAGCTCTATATCAGAAAAATTACTTTCTGACCACTATAAAGATATAATTAAAAATGAATCAGAACAGAATGTTGGACCTGGACCTGGCATTATGTTTAAAGGTTGAGATTCCCTTTCCGATGTCCATACATCATGTCCCCCCCTTGTTTTTCTCAGGGCAGCAGCCTTGACTCTCCTCCTCAGTTATTCTTGTCTGTGATGTAAGTGGCTTTTAGAGTCTTAGTCCACTTCAGCGCTGACAGCTCAGATATACGCTGCCTTTTGTCAGGGTAAACCATTGTCAGCGCTTATACATATTTATGGCCTCCAGTAAGGCTGTTATCAGGAGCATTGCATTTTTTTGTTGAAAGGACTTTGTTGCAGCCAAAATATGCAAAGAGCTATGTCCCAGGGAAAGAGAATCATCTTGTTAGCGCCACCTTGTGGAAGTGGCTCCCTAGGAGTCAAAATCTGACTTTCAGATATAACAATGAACATAGCCATGCCAAATATCAATCTACAGACAGTTCTTTCGGGGTGCTTGTCCCTATCAGTACACAGTAGGACAGTTCCGACTGGTTGGGTATGATGGCTTGGGTTGCAGCTTAGGCAGGGTGCTTGGTCTCCTTTAAGATAGCAGCTGTGTATGGAGACCTACTGGAACTACACATCTGTCTCTTTAAAGAGACCCAGCACACGGCCTAAGCCATCGCACCCATCCAGCTAGACTCCTACTGCGTACTGACAATGGGCAAGTACCCAGAATCAGCTGTTTACGCTATATGGCCTGCTTATATTCCTTTGTCATATCTCAAGTAGGATTTTGACTCATAGGGAGCCACCTCCACAAGGTGGCGCTAGAGAGATGGTTTTCTTTCCCTTGGAGATACCTATCTGCATATTCTATTCCCATGGAGCATTACCTATAAGTCTCCATACACAGTTGGCTTCTATAAGGATATCCATCACCCCGCCTAAGTTGCAGTAAAAAAAAAAAGACTGCTGCAGTATTGACCACTAGTGATGAGCGGCATTGGCAATATTCGAATTTGCGATATTTCGCGAATTCTTGGCCGAATATTCGACATAAATTCGCAAATTCGAGAATTCGTGATCTCCAGCCATTATTTACTTGATTGCGAAAATCGGCAATGTAATATATTCGTGATAAAAATTCGCTATTAGAATATTCGCCTTCAACTTTCCTATTGGTTGCTAAGGATATAACTAAGTGTCGATATTCGGGATAAATTCACGATTAGAATATTCGGGATAAACACTATTAACAAATATGAATCTATAGCTCTATATGCTAAATATTCGTGAATTCTCAAAGTGGCAATATTCACAATTGAAATTCGCAATTCGAATATTTGCGCTCAACACTATTGACCACTATAATGATTAAGATGGAGATAATGATTACTGCATAGCAAATAGCCGAGGTTCCTCCAGATTTGATGATCGCCGGCTAGTTATTGACCCGTTTATTAGATTTTCGGTTTTAATTAAAGTTGATTACCACATGCTGAATTAATTCCCATGACTAGAGATGATCTATTTTTAGTTCGGCGTCCAAAGTTCGGGTTCGGGTTATCGTAGCATCCCGTTTTGGATTCCATAACGGCATTTGGAATCCATAAGGGGCTGCTTCATTGAACCCGAACTACTCTACGCTACGATAAACCGAACCCGAACTTTGGACGCCGAACTAAAAATAGAAGTTCGCTCATCTCTACCCATGACCTATTCTCAAGAAACCCCCTACACGTCTGTGTGCAGCAATGAAACCATTCAGTCAGTAATTTCAGGGTGAGGAGAGTTAAAAGAAACCATAACGCCCCTTACTTAAGCACTATGGGACACCACGGGCTCACCGTCATCATATATTCCCACAGCAAGGACTGGAATAGTAGACATAGATATGGAGATTGCCTTCTTCTGCCCCCAGTAGCCAACTGAGGGCATATCCATTTCTTTTAACTAGTTCCTGGATTATTAGCAGGTCAGACCAGCCCCTGGTGTAGCGGAGGATCCTCGTCTGGGCCCAGACACAATAATGGGGCCCCGTGATCCAACTATTCCAGAACTATTCCCTTTTCCAAAACAACATATGGTGCAAGGAGGACAGGATTAAAGGGGCTGTCCATGATATCAAATAAAATAATAAAATATCAGATATGTACCTATTTCACCCCCAGTGCCACAGATCTTCACTGTGATGTCATCAATACAGTGGACACTGCTGCAGTCAACCACTGGCAACACGTGGCACATGTACAGTGTCCCACTCTGTGTTAGACGTGGGCCCCTAAACCTTTTATAATGTCATGTCATGCTATGTCAATATAGTCTGTAATAGCTGCAAATTCCTCACAACAGGCTGGTAACTGCATTACACCCAGTCACCACTTATTGAGAAGAGCGCACACGCTCAGTCGATGCGCTTTTCCACCTATGACTTCCTCCTGGACATGCGCAATGAGTCATTTGAGACGCTCAATAGAGCGCATTGGTTTCTGTGGGCGCCATAACTTATGGAGGTATGATCTCAAAGATCCTCATCTTGGACATTAATTCACTAGATCACTTAAGTTGTGTATTAGATTTTTATATATATTTTATATGATGTACTCATTCAATGTATTCACAAGGATATAGATCATGTATATTTTTTTGATCCTGATTGCACATGTCACTTTATGCACATGCACTTTGTTTACATTTGTTTGACACAGAAATCAGATGTACTAAATCAAATGATTATTGGTGCTGCACTGTGATTCGTTGTTCACTTTGGATATACCTTTATATGCTCTCATTTTAACCTTATCCATGCTTGAGGAAGGCTCATGTGAGCCGAAACGTCGCAATTTTGCCACCATATGGGTGAATAAAGTTTTTATTGTTTTCACTATTTAGGTGTGCAGTCCAACATTTTCCTTTTGTATATATATTGTGGTAAGGTGCAGGGTGCCGTCGTGGATGGCAGGTATGTGTCACCGAGGTTCATAGCCTCGGTGAGGTAAGAGCCGTTTTTGTTGATGTCAGCAGCAGCTAGTGCTACTGACATAGTTGTTAAATAGCATGGCTGCAAAGCCGATCCGGGCCGGCTCTTACCGGGAGCAGCTAAAGTGTAGGGTGGGTGGCTGCTCCCCACGACCCAGTCCTGGTTTTGGGCTGGGTTTAAAAACACAGCCAGCACCAGCAGGTGGTGTGATTGTCCTGGAGCTGCTGTTGGCTGTGGAATCATTTGAGTTTGGGAGTTCTCTGGGCTGGAAGCAAGAGCCCAGCAAGGAGGGGTGCAGACGGCCTGGAAGCCTGACGTCGACTGTCTTGCGGCTGGACTGACAGCCAGGTGTGAATCCGCACCTAAACCTCCCAGGTGACTGGAACCTGTATTTGACTTTTTGTTTTGCCTCACGTTTTCTGCTGGGTGTGAATTAACCCCAAGTGACTGCATGCTGTTTATGTTGTGCAAGTGTGAATTAAACACTGTTTGCTGCACTTACTGGACTCCTTTTGCCTCTGTACTGCACCCGCACCGCTATCTACCAGAGCGACTCCCCACATTTGGTGGAGGATGCGGGCATGCGCAGTGAGGCTGACGTGAACGCCGAAGTTTGTTTTTGCTGGGCACGACTGGATGTCCTATATTCGGCCGGCAAAGTTGCAGCCTGTGTTCCCTGACAAAATGGAGGCGGCTGTGAAAGCTCTCATAGAGGCTAACGTGCAGCAGCGGGAGACCAACCAGCTACTGCTACAGCACGTGATGGCGTTACAAGCTGCAGGAGCGTCCCACCACGTCCACGATGCCCGGAAAGCTGTCCGTGCAGCGATCCCTAAGATGACCCCTCGGATGATGTGGAGACCTATCTGGCGGTGTTCGAGAAGGTGGCCGTGAGGGAGAAATTACCCCGAGAACAGTGGGCGGAGGTCGTCGCTCCGTTCCTGGCGTCTGGACCCCAGCAAGTATTTTTTGACTTAGCAGATGACCAGGCTGCTGATTATTCCACGGTGAAGGGGGAGATCCTGGCCAGACTGGGGGTAAACGTGTTGGTCCGGGCTCAGCGGGTCCACCAGTGGGACTTTAAAACGGCTGAACCCGCCAGGCCGCAGAACTATGAGTTGCTGCACAGGTTGCAAAAGTGACTGCAGCCTGATGTTCTAAGTCCGACTGCTATGATGGACCGTCTGCTGGCCGACATGTTCTGGAGGGCCCTGCCTTACCCCCTTCAGCACTGGATTGGCCACTAATGCCCTTGAAATGGTTGATCTGGTGGAGCGCTATGAGGCCACAAAAAACTTGCAAGGGGGTGTTGTTGGGAGGGGGCTGGTCAAACCCCGAAGGTCTCCCATCCAGTCCCGACGTCTGATACCTGAGAGACCTGTTCGGGGTGTGCCCCCTGTGGACCCGGCCCCGATTGTCTGCTGGCGGTGTCAGGAGCCTGGCCACGTAAGGGCCGACTGTCCACACCGGGGAGAACCCATGGAGACTAATTATGGGTACCGGGCTTCCATGTATGCCCGAAGACTGTGTGCAACCGGCACCCCCGAGACAATAGACAATCGTCACCTGTGCCAGGTACAAGTGGGTGATAATCTGGCAGTGGCACTACTGGACTCAGGGAGCCTAGTAACCCTGGTAAGTGCTGCCCTGGTACAGCCCACCCAGTATACGGGCCGGAAAATTGGTGTGGTGTGCATACACGGAGACTTAAAGGACTATCCCACTGCTGTAATGTCTCTGTCCACGGCGGCCGGCACATGGACTTGTGAAGTGGCGGTCTCCACAAAGCTACCGTATGAACTAATAATTGGGAGAGACTTCTCTGGTTTTCCGTCACTATGGCCTGAGGTGAAAGTGACTAATAGCCCTGAGACAGGGGTAACCCCAGCAGAGTGGCCTGGTTCCAGTGGGAGGCCAGAGCCCTGGGAGCCCGAGTCCGAAGGGCCTGCGGTAGGGGTGACCACCACTGCTGTGATAGAGGGGAGACACCCCCACTGAGTGTAATGGTGGGAGACATGGAGGACTTGCCACCCGGACCTAAGTTGGCAGACCTCCACGTCTCCGGAGATAATTTTGGGACCGCCCAACACCGGGACCAAACCCTAACCAGGGCCTGGGAGAATGTGCTGGAAATTGATGGTAAACCCCAGAAACCGGGGGTTGAGTTAATGTTTCCCGCTTTGTTGTTCACCAAGAAATGTTATATCGGGTGAACCAAATCCGGGGTGAACCTGTTGAACAGTTGGTGGTGCCCACAGCGTACCGCAAGCTTGTCATGGAGCTTGCCCACCAACATGTTCTTGGGGGACACTTGGGGTGGCAGAAAACCCAGGACCGCATACTAGCAGCGGTTTTATTGGCCCAGTGTGTTCAAGGAGGTAGAAAATTATTGTAAGTCCTGTCCCACCTGTCAGATAAATAGCCCCCAGCCACATTTCCGTAGTCCTCTGGTACCTCTTCCAATTATTGAGGTCCCGTTTGAGCGTAATCGCTATGGATCTAATTGGGCCTGTACCAAAGTCTGCCAGGGGCCACCAACACATTCTGGTAGTTCTCGACTATGCAACTCGGTATCCGGAGGCGGTGCCTCTGCGACATACCTCAGCTAAGCTCATCGCCAAAGAGTTAATGGAAATGTTTTCCCGTGTGGGCCTGCCAAAAGAGGTTCTGACAGACCAAGGGACCCTTTTATGTCCAAAGTTATGAGGGAACTGTGTAAATTGTTGCGTATAAAGCAGTTACGGACGTCCGTTTACCATCCGCAAACAGACGGTCTTGTCGAGAGGTTTAACCAAACTTTAAAAATATGTTAAAAAGGGTGGTGTCTAGAGATGGGAAGGACTGGGACCTGCTTCTGCCCTATCTCATGTTCGCAGTGCGAGAGGTGCCCCAGGCCTCTACTGGGTTCTCGCCCTTCGAACTGCTTTATGGCAGACACCCTCGAGGCCTGTTGGATATTGCCAAGGAAGCGTGGGAACAGCAACCTGTCCCCCACAAAAGTGTCATTGAATATGTCACCCAGATGCAGGAACGGATGGAATGGGTGTTGCCGCTGGTCCGGGAGCATATGGAGGCAGCGCAACAAGCCCAGAGTAGGGTGTATAATCGTCAGGCTCGGGTGCGGGACTTCAATCCGGGAGATCGGGTTTTGGTTCTGGTACCCACCCTTGACAGCAAGTTCCTAGCTAGGTGGCAGGGCCCCTATGAGGTGATCGAGAAGGTAGGGAAGTAAATTACAAGGTACACCAGCCAGGGCGGCGCAAGCCGGAGCAGGTGTACCACGTGAATTTACTAAAGCCGTGGAAAGATAGGAACATGGCCGACGACAGCAGCCCCGGCCAGGGCTTCTAGGTGAAAGGGTCCAGCCCCACAGTTCGAGGCCTGTGAAGCAGTAACCACGGTAAAATTGCAGACAGCCTGTCTGCCAAACAAGTTCAGGAAGTCAGGGAGTTCATCAGTCGGAACACGGATGTGTTCTCGGACCTCCCTGGCCGCACGTCTCTCATCCAACATGACATCGTCACTGAGCCTCAGGCCAAGATCCGGTTAAAACCATACCGGGTACCCGAGGCTCGGCGACGGGCCATCGCGGAGGAAGTGCAGTTAATGTTGAAGCTCGATGTCATTGAGGAGTCGAAAAGTGAGTGGGCCAGTCCCATAGTCCTAATACCCAAGCCAGATGGGACGTTGCGGTTCTGCAACGATTTTCGCAAGTTAAATGAAGTGTCCAAGTTTGATGCGTATCCCATGCCCCGGGTAGACGAGCTTGTTGAGAATTTAGGACAAGCCCGTTATTTTTCTGTGCTAGACCTCACTAAAGGGTACTGGCAGGTACCCTTAACTAAGTCGGCCAAGGAAAAAAACGCTTTTGTTACCCCGCAGGGCCTGTATCACTACAAGGTGTTACCCTTTGGCCTGCATGGCGCCCCCGCCACCTTCCAAAGGTTAATGGACATAGTGCTGCGACCTCATCGTCGGTACGCCTCGGCCTACTTAGATGATGTAATCATCCACAGCACCGACTGGGAAAGCCATTTGCCCAAAGTGCAGGCGGTAGTGGATGCCCTGAGGAAAGCTGGTCTAACCGCCAATCCAAAGAAGTGTGCGATTGGCTTGGAAGAGACCAAATATCTGGGATATGTTATTGGGCGGGGAGTCATCAAGCCGCAGGTAACTAAGGTAGAGGCCATACGTAACTGGCAGTACTGTCTCAGGAAGTCAATGGGGAAGAACATCCCGTTGTCTTCCTGAGCCGGAAACTCACCCCAGCCGAGACCAGGTATAGTATAGTGGAGAGGGAGTGCCTGGCTATCAAGTGGGCACTCGAATCTCTCCGCTATTACCTGTTAGGGAGGAGGTTCCGTCTGGTGACCGACCATTCCCCTCTCAAGTGGATGAGCCAGGCCAAGGAGAGGAATGCTCGGGTCACCAGGTGGTTCCTTTCCTTACAAAATTTCAAGTTTTCAGTAGAACATAGGGCAGGCCGCTTGCAGGGTAATGCAGATGCCCTTTCCCGCGTCCACTGCCTCACATGTGTCCACCCCCTCAGGGTTGAACAAAGGGGGGGGGGGTATGTGGTAAGGTGCAGGGTGCCGTCGTGGATGGCAGGTATGTGTCACCGAGGTTCATAGCCTCGGTGAGGTAAGAGCCGTTTTTGTTGATGTCAGCAGCAGCTAGTGCTACTGACATAGTTGTTAAATAGCATGGCTGCAAAGCCGATCCGGGCCGGCTCTTACCGGGAGCAGCTAAAGTGTAGGGTGGGTAGCTGCTCCCCACGACCCAGTCCTGGTTTTGGGCTGGGTTTAAAAACACAGCCAGCACCAGCAGGTGGTGTGATTGTCCTGGAGTTGCTGTTGGCTGTGGAATCATTTGAGTTTGGGAGTTTTCTGGGCTGGAAGCAAGAGCCCAGCAAGGAGGAGTGCAGACGGCCTGGAAGCCTGACGTTGACTGTCTTGCGGCTGGACTGACAGCCAGGTGTGAATCCGCACCTAAACCTCCCAGGTGACTGGAACCTGTATTTGACTTTTTGTTTTGCCTCACGTTTTTCTGCTGGGTGTGAATTAACCCCAAGTGACTGTATGCTGTTTATGTTGTGCAAGTGTGAATTAAACACTGTTTGCTGCACTTACTGGACTCCTTTTGCCTCTGTACTGCACCGGCACCGCTATCTACCAGAGCGACTCCCCACAATATATAACAGGCCAGTCAAAGGAAGAGAGATGAGAGTTTAGTGGAGGGGAGGAGAGAAGTGTAGCATGTAGCTGCTGATGTGTGGGTCCTGGGCACTCTCCAAGAGGGCAATATAGAGAAAGGATCAAGACCAAGGTTACTGGATCCTTTCTGTAGTTCCACTGTCCAGCCAGGGACGAAGTGGACTTTTGTTTGTTAAGACAACCTGTCAAAAGAATGGAGCAGAAGACTGAAGCCTGCCGCTAGGGAGACTGCCCTGTTGGTTGCAAAGTTCTGATCAAGGTCCAAGTACCGAAAGTCTGGGTTATTGAAGGGAAGCCACAGCTAAAGAAAGTATCTCTCTCACACTAGCCAAACCTAAGCCTGTATTTAGTGTTGAGCGAACTTGTTTTTTAAGTTCTGCATCCAAAGTTCAGGTTCAGGTTATCGAAGAATCCCGTTATGGATTCCAAATTCCGTTATGGTTTGTGGTAGCGGAATCTGTCCTTCCATTCACTGCATGCTGGCCCATCGGCCCACCATAACTCACATATTGCCCCTACGGCCCAGTTGCTGCACATGACCACTGAGGCCAGGAATGTTAGCCCAGGCAACCCCAACCCCAAAAAGCCCAGGCAACTCCAACCCCAAAAATGTCTCGCTCCCCCCCCAAATGCCCGGGCCCCTCACACAGACCATCGTTGGAATGCTATTGGCTAGGGATAAAGCTGTCTTACATTTAGCTGTATTTACATCTTAACTTCGGCAATTCACTGCCAGCTCAGGGGCTTCTTAAGACCGGAGTCTAAACTGTGGGACTTAATAAATGTGTCCCTTTATGTTTCGATTCCTCATCATTTTCATGATATGTGCTTGAGGTCAGGGAACAAGGACACGCTTTTTGTTCTATTTAGATACAGTAAACCTGTCCATACCTAGTCCTTCTCTCAGCTGACAAGTGGAATTGTATCCAATCTAGACAATGCTCTGTGAGCTAAACAGCCGGACTCCAGACTGATACATTGTAACAAACTAGCACAGTTGTATCCAGTCTAGACAATGCTCTGTGAGCTAAACAGCCCTGACTTCAGACTGATACATTGTAACAAACTAGTACAGTTGTATCCAGTCTAGACAATGCTCTGTGAGCTAAACAGCCCGGACTCCAGACTGATACATTGTAACAAACTAGCACAGCTGTATCCAGTGTAGACAATGCTCTGTGAGCTAAACAGCCTGGACTCCAGACTGATACATTGTAACAAACTAGCACAGTTGTATCCAGTGTAGACAATGCTCTGTGAGCTAAACACAACAAACAAAAACTGTGCTACAATGTATCAGTCTGGAGTCCGGGCTGACACATTGCAGCAAGCGAGCAGAGAGATTTCTGTAGCTGCTGCTGTGTTTAGTTCACATTGTGCTCAGTATACGTATATTTTGTCTTATTAGTTTTCTAGTTAATCTTCCTATAAGGAGACTGCACCTGTCAGATACTAATTATATAATTTACGAGACGGTAGCTGTCAGGAACGTGCAGTAGGTGCTGTAATTTATTAAACCTGTCACACAGGATCCTTGTGTTATGTAAGACCAGGAGTCTGAAGGAGGGTAAATGTTGGGGCGGACGAGAAGCTGTGCGCACATCTGCATGTGATTGACTTGTATTGAGTATATACTGTAGATTACTTAGGATTATCGAACAGCGGCTTCTCGTGATGTCTATTAGAGGCTTCCACATGAATATCTCAGCTTCACAAATCCCTGCACAGATCACAACCCTGTTCATTGCCCAGATGTCAGATTTACAATTGAATAAATTGAATTACTGGACCTTAATATTCTGGAGAAGTGAGACTAATGAGTCATGATTGAAAAGGTTTCCAGACTGACTGCATGAATCTCAACATATAATTAACACGTGTAATAAGCTGTAATAGACTACTGCCGGAAATAAAAGTGATAATAATGCAATCAAAACATAAGGGGGTTAAAGTAGGGGCCCCAATATTGCACAGCCCATTTACATGCGCAGGGGTACAAAGGAGGCATGGCCCCCCCATTGGCCACAGATGGTTCTAAAACAATCATGCTGCTTCTCTCACCCCTCCCCTTTACAGGTGGATCTCACACTGTGTGCCAGAGTCCGCATCCGCATTTAAGGATCCGCAATTCCGCATAAGCACTTCCGTTTCCGTAAAAAAATAGAACATGTCCTATTCTTTTTCTATTATAGTGCAGGCCATGTGCACATGGCCAGTGTCCGTATTTTGCGGATCCGCAAAACACTTACGGACGTGTGAATGGAGCCTTAAAAAGAAACTCTCAAAAATGTGCCCTGTTGGAGCCTAGAAAATTTTTATTTTAGGCCAGGGGAGTACAGGCCCCATAAATTAGGCATTCACCTGACAGAAAAGGCCTTTTATGCCGCTGTATATACATATATAAGACAAGGACCATTCTTTGTTCTGGGTGGTGGCAGATATGTGTGGGCTGGCATGAGGAAATTCAATTACACGTGGTCGTCACAGGTGTTGAGCGTGAATATTCAAACTGCGAATTTTTTAACGAATATCGGCACTTCGCTAATTCGCGAATATTTAGATGAATATAGTACTATATATTGGTAAAAAATGAATATTTTTTTTTTTTTTTTTATCTCAACCCAAGATACCGTTAATGAAGATAACGAATACGAATATAGCGCTATGTTCTCTATCTTTGTTAATTCGAGCAAGCCAACCAATAGGAAAGTTATAGCCCATTCAAAGTTTCGAAATTCGCGTACTGCGAATGAAACTTTAAACGAGCTATAACTTTCCTATTGGTTGGCTTGCTCGAATTAACAAAGATAGAGAATATAGCGCTATATTTGTATTCATTATCTTTGCTAATTGTAGCAAGCCAATAGGAAAGTTGACTGTACACAGCTCTAAGTTGGATGCGCAATGCGAAAATATTACTTTACCTATTTTTTGCAATAAATAGAATACTGAGTCATTATTCTATTTATTGCAAAAAATAGGTAAAGTAATATTCTCACATTGCGCATCCAACTTAGAGCTGGGTACAGTCAACTTTCCTATTGGCTTGCTAGAATTAACGAATATAGAGAATATAGCGCTATATTCGTTATCTTTGTTAATTCTAGATAGCCAACCAATAGGAAAGTTGCTTTTATACCCCGTTCAAAGTTCAATTCGCAATACGCGAATAATTAAATCGCATATTATTCTCGATAAATAAAATAATGCTGAATATTAGATTTAGACGAAAATTCAATCGAATATTCGTGAAATATCGTTAAATCAAATATGGCACCTTCCGCTCATCACTAGTCGTCACAGCTGTTGAATACCTCCGAGATCCATGCCTCATTCATTTTTAGAAATGTGAGGTAGTCCACACTGTTGTGATGTAGGCGATTGCGCTTATCGGGCTGCGCTGAACGTCCTTTCGGACAGGACACTCAACGAGGGGCAAGCCAAGAGTTCCATGGCAAATTGTGCCAGCTTTGGCCACAGGTCAAGCCTTCACACTCAGAAGTCCAGGGGTTCCTCGCTTCTCAGAGCGTCCACATCGGCCGTTAACCCGATGTAGTCGGACACCTGTCGGTCTAGGCGTTCCCTGAGGCTGGATCTGGAGGACGGCTGTTGATGGCTTTGCTGCAAGAATGATCTCATATCCGATGTGACCAACACATCTTCAAACCCCCCTCTTCTTGCAGGAGCGGTAGGATTGGTACCCGCACCTGTTTCGCTGTGGGTGGAAATTCTTCTGCCAGCGCCCGCAACAGCAGAATGCAGCATCTCTCGCAGCAAGGCCTGGAAATGCTGCATTCTGACAGCCGTCTGTAATGCTGGTAGCATGTCCGCCATTTTGTGTTTGTACCGGGGGTCCAAGTACGTTGCCACCCAGTACTGGTCCTTGCCCTTTATGCTTTTTATACGGGGGTCCCTCTTCAAACACTGGAGCATGAAGGTCCCATGTGCACTAAACTGGAAGAGGTGGAGCGCCCTGGCTCCTGCTCATCGCCCAGGAGAATGTGGTCCTTGGTCTTTTCCCCCCAGCCACAGACAACACCAGGGATCCCCCCTCAAAGCCTGCTCCTCTTGCTCCTCCTCCCCCCCGCCACGATCCTCCTCTGACTCCTCTTCAGACTCCTGCTGACTTGTTTTAGATGGAGTAGCCACCGTCGGAATTCATTCAGCATTTCGACTTTCTCATCTTCCGGCTCCTGCTCCTCAACGGCTTGATCAATGACACAACGCAATGCACGCTCCAGAAAGAAGGCGTAAGGTACGATGCCACTGATGGCTCCCTGGCTGCGACTGGTGAGTTTGATCTCATCAAATAGTCACACATGAGCAGCCACTAGCACGGTTTAAAGAAACCAAGCTCCCCAGAACCTGTCCTGCTGCAGAGTTCATACAGGTAGTCATTAACGGCACGTTGCTGCTGAAGCAGTCTATCAAGCATACACAAAGTGGAGTTCCAGCACGTCGGGCTGTCACAAATCAGTTGTCTGACGGGCAGGTGGTGTCGCTGCTGAACATCAGCAGAGTGAGCCATGGCCGTGTAAGATCCTATAAAATGGCCAGAGATCAGGGAGTCAGCCGAAGAGGAGACGGGGGATGGAGTAGGAGGAGGAGAAGAAGAGGCAGGCCTGCATGCAATCCTTGACAGTAACGCAAAATCCACATGGGAGCCACGGGTTACATGCTTGACGGCCGTCAGAAGGTTCATCCAGTGGGCAGTAAAAGTTATGCACCTTCCCTGCCCTTGTTTGCTAGACTAAATGTCTGTGGTCAGATGGCCTCCGAGTCCTTCAGTTTATATGGCAGTAGTTGGCGGGCTAGCAGTTCCAACAAGCCAGCGGTCAGCCGTTGGACAATAGGGTTATCCGGCGTCATCAACGTTTTACGCTTGAACATTTGGGACCTGGAATTCTGCCTTCTGCCAGATGAATTCAACGGCTGCACAGTGGAAGGTGGAGTAGAGGACAAATGGGAGGAAAAGGAGAATAGGCAGGACGTGGCGTGCAGATGGCAACGCTATTGTCAGCAGCTCACACGTTAAAAAAGTCCACACTACGGAGCCATGTGCCGGTGTCCTGGGAGCGCCAGATCTGACCAGGCATGGTGGATGGCTCGCTCCAGATACATTTGCAGTCTGCTTTTTGCCTCCTGTGCCCTGCAAGCTCTGCCTGCTTCTCCTCCTTCTCTCCCTCTGAACTCCCCTCCTCTTCCTCTCTTGAGGGCAGCCATGTGACATCTATCGACACGTCATCATCATCACCTTCACCACCACTGACATTTGAGATCTTGGAGTAAGCAGCAACAGCGTGGACCTCCTCTTCCTTATCCGGTGTCAAGAATGGCTGCGCATCGGTAAGGTCTGGAGGGGCTCGAGTGGAGGGGCTATGGTGGTGGTGGAGGTGTTGTCTTTGGGGGTGCACACAGCAGAGAGGGAGGAGGGTGCAGATACAGAGGATTAGGAGGGTGCAGTAGCATAAGGCTGAGTGAGCCACTCAACCAACTCTGGTGCGCCCTTTGAAGTAATCGCACGCGCCTTCTCCAGCTTCCCACTTAGGCTCCAGCCTGGTGTACCTGCCGACCCCTACCACCACTGCTAAACGACCTGCCTCTTCCTCTGCCAGTCATTTTCAAAATGAACCTGTGCCTAAGTCCCTAGAGAAGAGCAGTATTTGTGGAAGCAGGTATATCGCAGGCCTCAATTAATATTTGGTGAAAGCAGGTATATTGAACCCCTTAATCAGTATTTTGTGGAAGCAGGTATATCGCAGGCCACAAACAATATTTCGTGTAAACAGGTATATCGAACCCCTTAATCAATATTTTGTGGAAGCCAGTATATCGCAGCGCTCAATCAGTATTTTGTGAAAGCAGGTATATCAAACCCCTTAATCAGTATTTTGTGGAAGCAGGGGTATCGCAGGCCTCAATCAATATTTGGTGGAAACAGGAATATCGAACCCCTTAATCGGCATTTTGTGAAAGCAGGTATATTACAGGCCTCAATCAATATTTGGTGGAAACAGCTATATCGAACCCATTATTCAGTATTTTGTGGAAGCAGGTATATCGAACCCCTTAATCAGTATTTTATTGAAGCAGGTGTATCACACCCCTCAATATTTTTTTTTGCCACAACAGTTATATCCCACCACTTTGTTTATTTGGGGTAACAGGTATATCGCAGCCCTCAATCAGTATTTTGTGGAAGAAGGTATATCACGCCCCTCAATCTGTTTTTTTGGGGCAACAGGTATATCACACTAGCGTTTGATGTCCCTAACAGTCTGTCCCTGCTCCACAAAGCAACCTCTCCCTACACTGGCAAAACACAGAATGTAAAATGGCTGCCAGATCGGGTTCTTTTATAGGGTGGGGGTGTGTCGATGTACTGAAACATCTCAATTGGCTGTCCTGTCCCACCTGATGGATGTGTCATGGGTCAAAGTTCAGCACAATGCAAAAGAATATGGAGCCGGCGTACATCGCCATATGTTCGTCAAATTGCGAACACGCAATGTTCGCCGCGAGATGGCCGCCGGGCGAACCGCAAGGCCATCTCTACTCCAGAGGTGGCATGGAAGTCTATCAGAATTATTAAACCTATAGGTGGTTGTAATTGTGTTTTTTTGCATGCCTTGCATTTTTTATTCTTATATAGGAATGTATGTGCCCCCCTGTGATGCCACCTCTTCTGGAGGGCAGTATGTGTTTTTTAAAGCAAGGCAAAAAAAACTATGGCGGTCCGAGGGACAAAAAGGCCAGAAAATGAAGGAGAAAACGCCACACCCAGCGAGCAGCAATAAAAAAAAAAGTCATTGGGGCACATGTACTAAGCTCGCCTTTTTCTCCGTCCTTTTCTGCCCTTTTTTCCCTCATCATGTGCACACATTTAGGATTCGATTTATTATTTGGCGCACAGTTGTTCTTAAAAAATTGGTATTTTGTCCGCAGCGCAGGGGTTTTACGCCTGTTGCACCTAAATGTATTATTGTGGCGCACGCCGCCCAGGGTCTATGTGGTCCAGCTTGTTCTTGTCTGTGTGGGAAAAATATGTAGTCCTGTCATTTCTGTAAGCTTTTTGTCCACAAGGTATGTAATATGTCCTGGTTACTCACACAGAGCGCCGGTGTACAGAAAAAGAGCGCATTGACAGCGCTGGCCCTGAGCACGAAAAAAGGAAAGAGATTAAAATATTAACTCCTTAAGGACCGGAGGTTTTTTTTTCTTTTGCATTTTCGTTTTGCGCTCCTGGCCTTCCCAGAGCCATAACTTTTTTATTTTCGGTTCACATGGCCATATGAGGGCTTGTTTTTTGCGGGACAAGTTGTACTTTCCAACGACCATCATTTAATATTGCATATGATGTAGGGGAAAGCGTGAAAGAAAATCCATATGGGGTGAAATTGCGTTTTGATAGTGAAAATAAAATTCAAAAGGTGGAAAAAAATCTGTTTTACAAAAAAGTTTCCATATTTTGACCCCTATAACTTTTTGTAATTATGTGTACAGAGCTGAGTCATTTTTGGCATCGCAATCTGATTTTTTTTATTGATACCATTCTGGGGTGTGTATGACGTTTTGATCACCTTTTATTTAATTTTTGAGGAAATGAAGCGTTCAAAAATGACGAATCGGCCATTTGGATGCTTTTTTCCGTTTTTTTCTGTTTACCGTATGGGGAATTTTTTTTTATATTTTTATAGTATGGGCGTTTTCCCACATGGTAACACCCATGATGTGTATTTTTTTTATTTTATTTGTAATTATATTTTCATTTTGGCAAAAGGGGGGTGATTTGAACTTTTATGTTTTTTTTTATTTATTTAAAATTTTTTTTTTTTTTTTACACTTTCCTATAGTTCCCATAGGGAACTATAACAAGCAATGATCTGATTGCTATACTTATATACGCCAATGCAATAGCTTTCGAATATATGAGAAAATCGCATATTTCCTATGGAGCCTATTACAGGTTAGGCTCCATAGGAAATATTATACAGCAGCCTGGGTTTCATTCATAGAGACCTAGCCTGCTGCAGGCACGCTCCGGCTCCTCCAATTTGCCACACGGGGGAGCCGGAGCGTAAATCGAAAGTAAAACTTTTGGTTTGTGCCTGCTCAGATGCCGTGGTCAGGATTGGCCACGGCATCTGAGGGGTTAAATGTCCGCGATCGGCATCGCTGCTGATCGCGGACATGAGCCGCAGGTGTCTGCTTCAAGAAGCAGGCGGCCACCCGCGGCTATGGCGCTTGCATCAGGCAGGGGTGGGCGCCATCTTTAAAGACAGGACATACGTCCTGCGTCCTTAAGAGGTTAATATATATTTCATCTATAATAACTGTATTGCCCTATTACTATATGAGGGAGCGGTGAGGACAGACGCCCGCCAGCTCCCAGCCCGTCTCCCTAATACAGCGCTGTCTCCCTCAGCAGTGGCCCTGAAAAAGATCGCTGCTAAGGGACATTTCAGCCCTAGTTTTCCCTAAATAAAGTATATTAGAAAAATGTTCCCTGTCCCTATACATGAGAAAATATATATATATATGTATGACAAAAAGCTGTTTGGAAAAAGCCAAAGATTACAATGTAGAACACATCTGGAAAAAGTGCGTCAAAAAGTCTCAATTTCACCACAAAACCATAAACAATGCGGACAACAAATACACCACCCCCAGAGTGTCGTAGTTTTAAGCCACTTTGTACGCCAAAAAAAAGAGCACACATGTTAAATGTGTCCTCAAAAAAGGCGTACCTAAGTGCGCCTAAAGAACTTTTCGTAAAATCAGAAAATGGCGCAGGTGTCGCAAAACCCAACAAAACAGGAGCAACAATGTTGATAAATTGTGCAGACACAAAAAAACAAGGGTATCAAGAAGTGAATTTGACAAAAAATGGCACAGACACTTTAGTGAATGTGCCCCATTGACCTCAGAGTCAAAAAAAAGGCCACTGCCCCAAAATTGCAACCCACCCCAAAAAAAACAAACAAAAAAAAACATTTACACCTCATTGACTAATTCCCTTAGGCTTCCATGTAATATCTTCATCTTGTGTTTTGCCTAAAAACACACAGCAAAAATGCCAGTAAAAAAAAAATCCACCTTTATCCACCTTTATCGAATGCAAGTTATAGGTGGCATAAAGGGTTAAAAGAAAATGAGTTTTACGGGGGAATTGCTCCACGGGTCTGTTGGGGGTTTCCCTTTGGAAGTCAATATGCTAATAATATTCCAAAATAGGTGACATGAATGGGACCCGCGTCACCCGCCGCAACATGACATGAAGGCGATCCTAGGACCTTATTCATACTTTATCGAGTCTTAAAAATTTTCCTTTTTTTAGAAACGATCCTAATATTAGCAAAAAATGCACCCAAAAACATGCTGGGTGTGTGGGGCTCTGGAGCTGCCATGAATCTGCCGGATGACCGGTATATATCGGTTTTATTTAGACAGCGCTGCTATTAGATTACTTTATTATGTTGCTTTTTCATGGTCACTGTATGTTGGTATCATCGGAGCACTGTGTGGCGGTATTTACACTGTGTGGCGGTATTTACACTGTGTGGCGGTATTTAGACTGTGTGGCGGTATTTACACTGTGTATTGATTTTGCAGTGTATGATAGGGACAGTATATACTGTGTAGAACAGAATGGAAGAGCCCATCAATGTACGGCACTGTGATACGGGCATCATACTATATGGCACTGTACGGTATATTTATTTGTCAGAGGGCGCCGAGGGGAGGTCAGCCGAGATTCCAGAACAATGGACAGGTCCGGACTCATCACCTCTTTTTGTAATCGAGTTAAAGATTAATAAGGTGTCTATGAGAGCTGGGGGGACACGGCACTAAATGTTACGAGAGGCTTCACCAGTCATGCGTTGCCCCCTGCGTCATGCAGAACAGTCTGCTAAGCATCTGCAAAGCTTAAATGGGTATTCCAGAATTTCACCATTGATATCCTATCCTCAGGAAAGCCCACCAGCATCAGATCAGCAGGGGTCCCACACCCCATACGACCACCGATCAGAGGTTCTGCAGTAGATCCGGAAATGCACGGCTCCATCCATTGTGTAGTGGACAGAGCTGGTCATAGAAGTGAATGGGGCTGAGCGCGATACCAAGTGCGGTCACTATACAATTGCAAGCACGAAGAAGGCCATGGTGCTCACAGGAGAGCCGATGCCTTCTCAAACAGCTGATCAGCAGGGGTCCCAGGTGTCGGACCCCCACCGATCAGATACTATAAAATCCCAGAAAACCCCTTTAACAAAATTGGAATTCAAAAACAGTGGAAGAAAAAAGGGGCATCACTGGAGACACACGGGGCAGGTAAATCTAAAAAATTTTTAACATTTTTTAAAAAAATCTGATTGAAAAAATGCACCTTTTGCCGTTGGAAAAAAAAAAAACTTTTCATAGTGCAATGTGAACCTGGCCTACGCTGTTAAAGAAACCTAAATAAGATGATTAAATTACTTTTCAAAGCAAAATTCTAATAAAAAATGCTAGATTACAAAAAAAAAAAAATACAAGTAATACACATAGTAGTAAGACATAAACATTGCCTTACCCTTTATGCAAAGTCCTTTCTGTGAATACACAGAAAGGACATTGCTAGTACTGGATTGGATAGCGTGTTTCATTTGTTTTCCACCATGACGGTGGAGTCTCTTTCTTGGATACGGGACGTTCTCCAAAGTACATCAAGACCTTCTGCACGGATTGACTTAACTGCTGCTCCTTATCGTCTTCATCACTGGAGCTGGACTCTGATAAACCCAGTATGTTCTGGAGGAATGATGCCACTGTGGCATGATCCTTGGCAGGCTTTCTTGCAGCAGGGTCATCTTCTTGTCCTCTTTTAGAAGAAGCTCCATCATGTTCACTGGGCCGTGTCATGTCCTTTTTGGCAACAAGTGCCATGGTCTGTACTGTGCTTTGGACCATGAATGATTCAGCAGCAGACAAGAACTTACGTTTCTTAAATCTGGGATCCAGAGCAGCGGCAATTAGGACACTGTTTAAAGAGTCAGGTTGAAACGTAGACAGTTCTTGCCGTCTTGTTGTGATCTGTTCTACCACATGAGCCTGGTATGACCTTAATGGTGCAGTCTCAAAAGCTAAACCCTGTATGGACTTCTTTAGGTTCTGCACTAGCTGTGGGAGTGCAGAGAGGGTAACATACTTCTGGCCACCGTAGCTCCTTCCAATGGCTCAAGGGCCTGGGTTAGCTCCTCAATCAGGCTCCACTGTTCAGGCTTCAGGTCAAGGTAGTGGTCCCTTCCTCTTAGAGTCACTTCTGGGTTTGAGAGAGCAGCAGTCACCGGCCGTCTTTGTTCCAGCAGTCTTGATAACATGCGATAAGAGCTATTCCAGCGCATTATGCACCAGCACGTGTTGTGGTGTGTCCATCTGCTGATGCTTCTCCTTTAGCTTGTTGCATGTTAACTCACTCTTCTTAAAATGCTCAACAAGGCATCTTACACCAGTCACACACTTGGAGATAGCTTGGTGGTTCTTCAGAGCGCTTTGCACAACCAAGTTCAGGGTGTGGCCTGCACATCGCACCGATGCCCATCCATGTTTTCCTGTTAAAATCTTCACTGCTGCTACAACTTTAGCGCCATTGTCATGGACAACAGCTTTGACTTTCTCTGTGGGAATGCTAAATATGGCAATAACATCCTCAAGCCACCGTGTGTCTTTCTTCAAGGGGCCTCGTTGTTAGGCTGTAGGACTCCATTTCCCAATCCTTCCCAAGAAAATGACACGTCCTCACCCCCAGATAAGCTTCTGTGGCAGCGCTCGTCCAAATGTCAGCTGTAAGTGCAACGCTGTCAGTCTCCTTAAGAGTGTTCTTCAACTTGTCTTTGATTTCTTCATACTTTTTCTACATACGGTAATTTTCATGAAGTAGGTCCTTGAAGGAAGAGTGTATCTTGGATTGAAAGTGAAAATCATCCTCTGAAAACCTTCATCCTCCACCATGGATATCGGGCGCACATCTGTGACAATCATGTTCAGAATGCTGTCTGTAAGCTCAGTTGTATGTGATGCAGCTGTCCACACATAGCTGTCCATACGTCGCTGTGATATACTGAAAAAGAGGTTAAATAAACAATTATTATTACAATACGAAGCCTGTGTGATGTCTGTCACTAAGATCATATAAAATGTTTGCTTTATTTACCTTGGGTCCGGTCCGCTCGGTGAACTATATGCGGGTGTTTTCTGGTGAGATGTTGAAGCGTTGATGTGCTATGACTTACTAGGATGGAAGATCCCACAGGCATCCAACAAGCCTTCCACCCCTTCTCCACCCGCTCCCAAATTAACACACAGAGGCAGCTTCTTGGAGAATAAAGCCTTTTCAGGCCAATTTATTAACAATACATTATTCCTCCACTTTTCCACAATAATAACTAGTAAAACACATATAACATGACAAATTCAATAACATTCCGAACCTAGTGAATAGGATCCTAGAAGGCAACCAGGCAAGCTCTCTTCACTGTTCACCTCCACTTGTCATGCCACCTTACCCTTGGCCGCAGTCACCGACCCAAGGGCACCACATCCTCCAAATTATAGTTTCATCTACCCCTGTGGGCCCATTTGCCCAAACAGGAGCCCCATTCACCAGCTTGCCGAAACTCATGAGATGCACGCTCCAACTTGTCATGCACCTATTAAAACCTTGCATTGCCTTCCAGGACCCTCCATTAACATGCCACAACTACCAGACGTGTCATCTCACCTATGGGCGTCCCACCACACCCTAAGGGCTGTCTCCAAGCCCTCTTGAAGCCCCAAGGCCCACAGGTCCATACCTATATCATTGAGATGGACCCCGCAAGAACTGATGTGATGCCGCCTCCAAGTCCCTATGGCGCACCACAATGCCAACATGACGTCGCACAAAACGGCCGACTTCCTTATTCAACTTTGCCCTGGCCCTGTTAATCCGGTCCACTGACCTCGCAAAACGCCAAGCCCTCCGCGCGACCACATCGGACCATACCACTAACAAACCTGGAAAATCACACCATAACCTTAACAGATCCAATTTAATGTCCTGAATCACCTTTCTTGTGCTACGAACTTCAAAATCGTTCCCGCCAAGATGCAAGACCAGAATGTCAGGAGGCCTGTCATAAGACACAGTCGCATGAAACTCCGGCAACACCCTCCCCGAAACAGCCCCCGCAATCCAATCCACCGTACTTGCAACTCGTCCGTGCGAAAACCCAGTTGCCGGCCATTCTTCCTCATGTCTGCACGCAGAGCTCCCCATTACACGTACGAATGTCCGAAAATCCACACCAGACACGATGACGACCCTGGAAACAAACAAAATTAGCCTGACCGAACTGTACAATGCCAAACGAAAACAAATTGACAACACCTCCCTCAACACAGCGATTAAAACATGTAAGTGCGAATATAGAAGCGATAACACGCTGATTCCCACCGACCAATCCGCTTGATAGCGTCCTCCCCCAAACCCCATCTAGCCCATGTAGCCGCCTCTGTCACTGCGCCTATCATAAATGAATGAGACGCAAACTCCTGAGGCGGATAACCTGCCGCCATGAGACACTTCCTGAACACGGACCTGGAACACCCGGCCGAATGCTCAAAAATACTTCCACACACCTAACTGGGCACAGGACCGACCCACACAATTGGCGTAACACGATACACGCCCCGGATCAGTCTTAGACCTGCGCAACACACACCGCAAACCCTCCTCACTAAAACAAATATCCTCACATAACAAACCTCCCCTGCCAACTTGACTACTAGCCACCAACTCTGAGACTCGAAAGGCACCAAAGATAGCCAAAGAAAAAGCAGCTCTAAACAGACACACCTCACGAACCTGACGAACACAACAAACCCGCTTGGTCCCCCAATCTTTGCAACACTGCCCACGAAACCGGACAACGCGTGTCCCTTCTAATCACAATGGGACGATAACCCTTTAAGGCCTGGCGCACCAAAAAACTTTTGGACACATCAATCCAACCCCGCAGCCGCAACCAAAATGCCACGGCCACCACCCGTTTTGAAACAACTGAAAAAGACACCCCCGAACTGAAAGATAACCCTACAAAATACACTAACAAAGTATGAAAATCATCCACCACTGCACAACGCCCAACCTGATCCACCAACCGCTCCCACTGGGACCACACAGAAGAATAAGCCAACCAAGTACTCCTATTCACGGACCGCCTAATCAGATCTAAGGAGGACACGGCAGACCCCTCCCGTCCGCGTTCGGCACCAGCCCACGAAACCGTTCCCACTGGAAACAAGAAAGTGAATCGGCAATCGAGTTATCAACACCAGGAACATGCGCAGCCACAAAACAAGCATTCAACCTCAAACCTGTAAGAACTAGGTGACGCAGCAAGCGCAAAATCGGTGGCGAATTCGCCGACTGACTGTTAACTGCTTGCACTACCCCTAGATTGTCGCAACAAAAACGCACCCGTTTATTCCTTAGCAAACCCCCCCACAATTCGGTCACCAAAACAATCGGGAACAACTCCAACAAAACCAAATTGCCTAGGAACCCCGTAACCTTCCACTCCTCCGGCCAAGGACCAGCGCTCCACTGCCCTTGACAAAAGGCGCCATAGCCACATGACCCCGATGCATCAGTGAACAGTTCCAAGTCCGCACTGGAAATGGGCCCTTCCATCCACACCAAACGACCATTAAATTCTCCCAAAAAACGCTCCCAAACTGCTAGATCTGCCCGAACCTCCGTCGACAACCGCAAAAAATAAAAAAGCATCTTCACCCCAGCTGTAGCCATGGCCAAGCGCCTACAAAACACCCGGCCCATCGGCAAAATCCTGCAAGCGAAATTCAATTTGCCTAAAACCGACTGCACTCGCACTGGAAGGACGAGCCTGTTATGGATTCCAAATTCCGTTATGGTCCGTGGAAACGGAATCCATAGTGGGATTCCTCGATAGCCCGAACCTGAACTTTAGACGCCGAACTTAAACCACAAGTTCGCTCAACTCTATTCTTTAAGAAAAACTAACAGGTCTGTGAGACCCAGAATACTTGCTGGTTGATAGGAGATCAAATACTTATTCCATGCAATAAAATTCTAATTAATAATTAAAAAATCATTCAATGTGATTTTCTGGATTTTTTTTTTCGATTCTGTCTCTCACAGTTGAAGTGTACCTATGATACAAATTACAGACCTCTCCATTCTTTGTAGGTGGAAAAACTTCGCCATTGTATCAAATACTTATTTTCCCCACTGTATTCAGACTGGTCCATGGTGCCTGGTATGCGATGAATGGACCCGACTCCAGTGTATGAGAAACATCCCCGATTCATTCTGCTCGCCTCTCCATGTTTTCCAGCCTTCACAGTGAACTGTGGTTGGAATTGAGTGTTTATGGGTCGTCTCACAAACCGTCTGTAGCCTTTAGACCCAATAAGAACAATCTTCTCTCATCCGTCCACAGAATGTTCCTCCACTTCTCTTTAGGCCGGTCAATGTGTTCTTTGGCAAACTGTAACCTATTCATCACACATCTTCTCAGCAATGGCTCTTGCAGATAGTTTGGCTTCACGTAGGCGTCTTCTGATTGTTGAAGGACTCACAGTTGGCTGTAGATCTTCTTGGATTTCCCTGGAGCTAATCATTGGACACTTCTTTGCCATTCTTGTTATTCTATGATCCCCATGGCCGGTCGTATTTCTTTTCCTACCACGTGTTTCGGGTTTTGTTTGCCATTTTAAAGCATTGGAGATCATTTTAGCTCAGCAGCCAATTATTTTCTGTACTTGTTTATATGGTTTCTCTTCTCCGATCAACTTCTTGAGCAAAGTTCTTACTTCTTCAGTACAATGGCTGGAACGACCCATTTTACTCACTGAGCGAGGGCTCAAACCAGCAGGTCCAACATTTGCTACCCTCCTTCTTTAAAAAAGGGACATAATTGATCCCTGTTCCTTCACAGCATAGAACTCTACACTGCTATTAATTTGACCCCCTCCTCCATTAAATGAGTCAATTCCACTCAATTAGCAACATGCATGTCATGACTTGATTCGGTTGGTTGTCCACCTAGTCATGATCTTTTTCCCCTGTATTATCTTTTCTGCCAAAAACAGTAATTAAACACATTAATTATGTTAGACTGCGATTGTTTTGCACATAACTATATGGCAAAAATCTGACCTCTTGGCTATTATGGTGTTAGCAGATCAGACTATCTTCTAATACTGGGGACAATCCGAAAGAAAGTCCACAATTTTCTTTCCTTTTCAATCGCAGACCTTCAAAAATCTTCTGCTTGTTTTCTATGCGTACATTTTATTTCTCACTCCACAACCATCTTATATTAACTGACTGAGGAATATTGTCATGCCTGAAATGCGTTTCACTATCAACGTCTCTACAAAATCACCTTACTTATCCAAAAATTCATCATCCTACTATAAAGGGTAGAAAGTTAAGACTGTCACCACCTAGAATTCTGCTTCCTTCTGCAGATACATACATCTCCCCACAGTTCCTACCAATGGTCCCAGCAGTGATTTCCAGCATTCCTCCAGATGTTCAAAGCAATTGGGTTCAACAGATGCCACAGAACATGAGATCTTCTGGAAGAAAATATTAGATCTACAACTATAACCCTGCAGCATGGATCAAACCCACTGCCCCAGGATCACCCCCTTTTGGGTCTTTCTATTGCTATTCTAAAAACATCCATATGGTTCTTCAAAATGGTAGTTATTATACAATAACAACATTTTTAAACACAATGTGAAGGCGCCAACAATAGTGATTCCTGTGCACAGCGCAGGACTCAATGTTTCCGATGAAAGTTAGATATCATGTCTCCAGCCACTTCGACATCAGGCCAATAATTCCAAGATTATGTTAAAGCCTCTAAATTTAATTGTAATAAATATATGAGATAAAGATCAGGAAACGGTGGAAATCCTCCCTCCTTTCTCCAGAACTAATTCCAAAATAAGTCAGGACGTTGTTGGCCTGTAAAGCGAATATTTGAGGAACTTTTATGCCAACTGGCCAAGTTTCAAGAATGTGGCAATGTCTTCTAGGTGCCCCACTACACGTAGGTGATCTCTTTTATGATATATTTTTATGTTTGAGCTAATACAATTACAGGTTAGCAGTTGTGGTTCGAATATATCCAGAGAAGAGCTGTATGTTCTCCTCAAGCGCGCAAGAGTTTCCTCCAAGTTTACTGTCTTCCTCTAACCAAATATTGTAGTTCTCACACTGACCATTAGAGCACAGACCACAGAGGGACGATTCCTTTTTTCTGCAGCTTACTTTTTAGCTTTTCTGTGTAGACTTGGGCATGTTGAGCAGAATCACCTCATTATCATTCTAAGGCAAAGGAGTTAATAACAGCTCTGTTGTACTGTTGACCTAAATTAGGAAGGACAGTAACACGAAATAGTAGGAAGAGTAAAAACCCTCTGTACGCAGCTCTCTTGCATTTCCCTGGTCTTTGGGGAGGTTCTGTACTCCATTACTTCCCACAGACTCTACTGGTCTACAGACACTTTTCCGTCCAGTAACTCAAACACTTTCTGTGTTGTTTCTTGACTGGTATTCCCATCAGTAGGATATTCCAGGACATCATGAAAGGTGGGGTTCCAACCACTGGATTGGATCCAATGAATGAGACAAGCTGCAGTAGAAATCTCTCTCAACTATAGTGGAACCACTCCAAACAGTCTCTATAAGTCTCTTAGCAGTCTCTTTCATGGTGGCTGTTATTGAATTATAGTAATTTTTATGGCACTCCACAGCGTGGTTATGGGCGTCCACAGTCCTTAATTTTCTGCTGCTACTCAGGTATGTAGTACACCAGTCTGCTCATTTCAAGCCACTTCAAGCTTTTGCTGCCTCGGGTCTGGATCTCTGTCCATCTGGGTGGAATACTCTGGATTTCAGTCAGTTTCTGAGTACTATGGCAAGTTGTGAGGGCAGACATCTTCTGAAATATAGATCCAGGACCCCAAGGTGTTTCCACTCCTCCGCTGGATGCCTCCCGTCTCTGAAACTATCTTGGCTGACACTTGAGCACTGGTAATGTTCCTGCGCCTCTTGCACATGGTGCACTTGCGAGCGCCGGACACTGCATCACCAACTCACCCAGTCCTTCTGAAAAAAAAACTATCTATCTCTGCAGCGCCCTCTGGTGGAGGTTATAGTGTCACAATGGAGTGGACATGCACTTGCAGGAGTACCACCTTACTATGGGTAATGGAGGTCAGGCCACCATTGGTGAAATATTGATGGTCTTTCCATGTTAAGACACTGTACATTAGATGCATTTCGGCCAAACCCACCAATGTTTTGCTGGATCGTTTGACCATTAATACGTATGACTGAAGGGTAAGGCTTCTTGGATTTAAAGATGCCCAGTCTCTGAGGATAAGCCACCTACAAGTGGTGTCACTCAGCGGTTTTCATTCACAGTAGAGATTGCATGTGCATTGCAGATCAGGAGAGACAGCCGCCATCCAACAGTTATCTCATGTGTATGGCCTTTCCACAAGGCCCTGGAGGGGAGGTAAGTGCTCGGTCACACCAATTATAGTGGTATTATTGCCCATTGGTATGGATTATAATGACTTTTATTTCATATTAGTACAAGACAAGTAAAAACAACCCCTTTTATACAACCCATGTATGTGTCGTCCGCTCTCTTTCAATTACTGCAACATGTCTGATCACATACACATTTCTCCCACGCGTTTTGGATTATGTCATGAATCATTCATGTGCAATGTGACGGTTATAGTGAGGTGTGGCAGGTAATAGGAACACTATGTACTCCACATACAGGGTGAGATTATTCTGATGTGTCTACATGTAGAACGTTACAAAGGTGCCGCCACGTGGTGCAGTCATTCCTCCATGTTGTATGAATGCCGAGGATAGCACAGTGTGACCATCCTGATGTTATCTGCAAGGTTCACAGAGCATTACTAAACACATTTTATAGAGACGAGGCTTTTATCCCTGTGATTGCCATCGAGTAGGAACGTGGAGATTTATGGAGGCCTGACGTTAATGAGCGCTTATATTAAGGATGACGATGTCAAGTGTTCTAGTAGGAGAGATCAACCCGTCTCTGGGTGTTTTGAACTTTGTATTCAGGGAAAATTGCTCCAGTATTAGCATCACATTAGTGAATGCTCAAGATCCACAAAGGGTAGTCAGAATGGAGAGCACTTAAAGGGGTTTACCTTAGGATAGGCTATCAATATTAGATTGGTGGGTCATATGACTCCCGATACTCCCACCGATAAACTTATTTCATAAGCCACGGTGCTTGGGCGCTGTGGATTCTTAATTTTTTTACCGTGCACAGTGCCATAAAATTTGCAGTGGCTGTGCCTGGTATTGCAGCGCAGTACCATTCCATTCAGCTGGCATTAATGACATCACGGGGATTCCCGGTGCAGAAGGAGCTGGGATACATGCAGAGATACTCATCTCGTCTCATGGCAGATGCAGCCCTGGACTTGTTATTATAACTGGTTGAGTCACACATCGGCCATGGATTATTTGAATGTGACTAATGATGGTGCCTGAGAAGATCATTTTGTGGTTTGTTTGGAATAACATCAGTAACGGCCCCTATGTGATCTCTTCTCTCCTCTGCAGACACTATCTCCTCTCCACTGTGCAGACACTGATACAGCCCCTGTGCGATCTCCTCTCCACTGTGCAGACACTGATACAGCCCCTGTGTGATCTCCTCTCCACTGTGCAGACACTGACACAGTCCATGTGTGATCTCCTCTTCTCTGTGCAGACACTGTGTGATCTCCTCTCCATTGTGCAGACACTGATACCGCCCCTGTGTGATCTCCTCTCCACTGTGCAGACACTGATACCGCCCCTGTGTGATCTCCTCTCCACTGTGCAGACACTGATACAGCCCCTGTGTGATCTCTTCTCCACTGTACAGACACTGATACAGCCCCTGTGTGATCTCCTCTCCACTGTACAGACACTGATACATCCACTGTGTGATCTCCTATCCACCGTGCAGCCACTGATACAGTCCCTGTGTGATCTTCCCTCCACTGTGCAGACACTGATACAGCCCCTGTGTGATCTCCTCTCCACTGTGCAGACACTGACACAGTCCATGTGTGATCTCCTCTTCTCTGTGCAGTCACTGTGTGATCTCCTCTCCATTGTGCAGACACTGATACCGCCCCTGTGTGATCTCCTCTCCACTGTGCAGACACTGATACAGCCCCTGTGTGATCTCCTCTCCACTGTGCAGACACTGATACAGCCCCTGTGTGATCTTCCCTCCACTGTGCAGACACTGATACAGCCCCTGTGTGATCTCCTCTCCACTGTGCAGATACTGATACAGCCCCTGTGTGATCTCCTCTCCACTGTGCAGACACTGATACAGCCCCTGTGTGATCTCCTCTCCACTGTACCGACACTGATACATCCACTGTGTGATCTCCTCTCCACTGTGCAGACACTGACACAGCCCCTGTGTGATCTCCTCTCCACTGTACAGACACTGATACAGCCCCTGTGTGATCTCCTCTCCACTGTGCAGACACTGATACAGCCCCTGTGTGATCTCCTCTCCACTGTGCAGACACTGACACAGCCCCTGTGTGATCTCCTCTCCACTGTGCAGACACTGATACAGCCCCTGTGTGATCTCCTCTCCATTGTGCAGACACTGATACAGTCCCTGTGTGATCTCTTCTCCACTGTGCAGACACTGATACAGCCCCTGTGTGATCTCCTCTCCACTGTGCAGACACTGATACAGCCCCTGTGTGATCTCTTCTCCACTGTGCAGATACTGATACAGCCCCTGTGTAATCTCCTTACTGTGCAGACACTGATACGGCCCCTGTGTGATCTCTTGTCTACTGTACAGACACTGAGGCTGGGTTCAAACTTGAGCGTATGTGATGCGCGCGTATTACAGCACGTTTTTGGAAATAGGAAACACGCGTTGTACGCGCGTTCGTGTGATTGACCACTCTGGCCTCAATCACAATACGCGCGACAAAATGCACCAAAGAAGCTCCTGTACTTCGTTGGGCGTAGGGCGTTTTACAGCGCATTCGTACGCGCTGTAAAACGCTCAGGTGAGAATCATGCCCATAGGGAAACATGGTTTTTTTCACCTGTTGAGCGTTTTACAGCGCGTAGGAACGCGCTCTAAAACGCTCAAGTCTGAACCCAGCCTCATACAAGCCCTGTGTGATCTCCTCTCCACCGTACTGATACAGCCCCTGTGTGATCTCCTCCCCATTGTGCAGACACTGATACAGCCCCTGTGTGATCTCCTCACCACTGTGCAGACACTGATACGGCCCCTGTGTGATCTCTTCTCTACTCTAAAGATACTGATACAGCCCCTGTGTGATCTCCCCTCCACTGTGCAGACACTGATACAGTCCCTGTGTGATCTCTTCTCCACTGTACAGACATTGATACAGCCCCTGTGTGATCTCCTCTCCACTGTGCAGACACTGATACAGCCCCTGTGTGATCTCCTCTCCACTGTGCAGACACTGATACAGTCCCTGTGTGATCTCCTCCCCATTGTGCAGACACTGATACAGCCCCTGTGTGATCTCTTCTCCACAGTACAGAAACTGATACAGCCCCTGTGTGATCTCCTCTCTACTGTGCAGATACTGATACAGCCCCTGTGTGATCTCCTCTCCACTGTGCAGACACTGATACCGCCCCTGTGTGATCTCCTCTCCACTGTACAGACACTGATACAGTCCCTGTGTGATCTCCTCTCTACTGTGCAGATACTGATACAGTCCCTGTGTGATCTCCTCTCCACTGTGCAGACACTGATACAGTCCCTGTGTGATCTCCTCTCCACTGTGCAGACACTGATACAGTCCCTGTGTGATCTCCTCTCCACTGTGCAGACACTGATACAGCCCCTGTGTGATCTCCTCTCCACTGTGCAGACACTGATACATCCCCTGTGTGATCTCCTCTCCACTGTACAGACACTGATACAGCCCCTGTGTGATCTCCTCTCCACTGTGCAGACACTGATACAGCCCCTGTGTGATCTCCTCTCCACTGTGCAGATACTGATACAGCCCCTATGTGATCTCCTCTCCACTGTGCAGACACTGATACAGCCCCTGTGTGATCTCCTCTCCCCTGTGCAGACACTGATACAGCCCCTGTGTGATCTCCTCTCCACTGTGCAGACACTGATACAGCCCCTGTGTGATCTCCTCTCCACTGTGCAGACACTGATACAACCCCTGTATGATCTCTTCTCCACTGTGCAGACACTGATACAGCCCCTGTGTGATCTCCTCTCCACTGTGCAGACACTGATATAGCCCCTGTGTGATCTCCTCACCACTCTGCAGACACTGATACATCCCCTGTGTGATCCTCTCCACTGTGCAGACACTGATACAGCCCCTGTGTGATCTCCTCTCCACTGTGCAGACACTGATACAACCCCTGTATGATCTCCTCACCACTGTGCAGACACTGACTCGGCCCCTGTGTGATCTCTTCTCTACTGTGCAGATACTGATACAGCCCCTGTGTGATCTGCTCTCCACTGTGCAGACACTGATACAGCCCCTGTGTGATCTCCTCTCCACTGTGCAGACACTGATACAACCCCTGTATGATCTCTTCTCTCCTCTACAGATACTGATACAGCCCCTGTGTGATCTCCTCTCCACTGTGCAGATACTGATACAGCCCCTGTGTGATCTCCTCTCCACTCTGCAGACACTGATACGGCCCCTGTCTGATCTCCTCACCACTGTTCAGGCACTGATACGGCCCCTGTGTGATCTCCTCTCCACTCTGCAGACACTGATACAGCACCTGTCTGATCTCCTTACCACTGTTCAGGCACTGATACGGCCCCTGTGTGATCTCCTCTCCACTCTGCAGACACTGATACAGCCCCTGTGTGATCTCTTCTCTACTGTGCAGATACTGATACAGCCCCTGTGTGATCTCCTCTCCATTGTGCAGACACTGATACAGCCCCTGTGTGATCTCCTCTCTACTGTGCAGATACTGATACAGCCCCTGTGTGAACGTTTTATTTCTCTTTGGATACACTGTGCTACCTTGAGGCTTGAGAGAAGAGAGGGAGCAATTTCCCAGGAGAAAGCACCAGACTCTCAGTAAGGTCAGTATAGATTATGTCAGTCCTGAGCTGACAAAAGCCAAGAGCAAGGTGTGGTATCTATGTATGAAACAGCAACACAGCCAGCTATGTGGAGGATTTGCATAGACTCTACAACAAAAAAATCGTAGATTAATTTTGCAAGAAGAAAGAAAACAGTGCACAGATATACAGTTGTGTTCAAAATTATTCAACCCCCACTGAAATTGAGTGTTTTGGCCAGTTTGACATTGATTTTGATCATTTCAGTCATCTTGTTTACAATTAAATTAAAGAGGCCCTTGTGAGTCAGACAAATATAACATAACATTTATAATGAAATAACCAAGTGACATTCATTAGTACTTAGTACAACATCCTTTTCCAGTTATAACAGCTTTTAAATGTGAAGCATAGCTTGACACAAGTGTCTTGCAGCGATCTACGGGTATCTTCGCCCATTCTTCATGGGCAAAAGCCTCCAGTTCAGTCACATTCTTAGGCTTGCGCACTGCAACTGCTTTCTTTAAAGAGGACCTTTCACCTGAAAATGCATGTGAAACTAAAGACATACCGTTACTTGCCTGTCCCCCGTGGTGCTTAATCAGCTCTTCTTTTTTCAATATGTGCCCCCGTTTGTCCACGGTGCCCCCCGCAATATCTCCCGCCGTGTATGCTAATAAGCCATTCGGCTCAACTGGGCGGGCCTGCAAAAGTTCTCCTGGGCGTGTCTGTCTTCTCCCTGGCACGGAGCGCATCCAATCAGCGTGCTCCGCTTTTAGCCAGGGAGAAGAAGTTCCAGTTCTCGCGAGGTGTCTGAGCTCCCCCTGTTCTTAAGAGTGGTCGTCTTTAAGGGGTTGAATAATTGTGTCAATGAAGAAATCACAAAAAAAAATTTAATACTGTATTACAAAAACAATTGATGTCATTTTAGTTGCATTTGGTTCTTTAAAAAGTCCTTGTAAGATTTCATTCTGAACACAATTACAAATGTACACTAAATTCCCTAAAACCCTTTACAGCATTGGGGGTTGAATAATTTTGAACACAACTGTATGGCCTTTAATAACAAACCTGGATTTCTGCAAGTTTAGTCACACCTTTAGGTATAATTTTGTTCACTATCCGGTAGAGAAACTCTGTCCATATCTATTGCCCTGGCAGCTTCTCACTCCTTATTCTCACAGGGCATCACTACTAATAACAAAGTGACAGGTGATCTAGGTCACTGAATGTTTTGACTTGTCCCATTGACATTTTATGGCCTTTTATATATCAGGCTGCAGTGCACCATTAAATGGAAATTGATTCTTGTGTGTTTTTACGGCATGAGGCTCACTGTGGTGAAGAAATTAACTCTGCAGACTGAAGATGTGACAAGAAGAGCAAATTTGCAGGGTATTGTCATGGTCAGGGACACAGCAAGCAGTCATGGGGCAGAACTTAGAATATGGTCTCACTCTGTTCTGAATGCCTATTGCAATGAGTCATTTTGAATTGATGACAGTATGACTTTTCAGAGGAAGAGCACATTACTTACCTGGTCAGAATGGCAGAAACGGGAAGGGTGGTGAGGGTTCCCCTGAAGAAAACTGCCTCCCTCCAAAGGCAAAACAATGGAAGTCACAGCTATGTTCCTGTACACAATGTCTCCGTGCACTGGTGGAAACAAAAGAGGGGAGTATAAAATAGATGACATTGGCTACATTAGTAATAACTGTTGTCCAATTTTGTTACATTTTGTCACTGTTGGCCCTATACAAACGTGGCGTCCTCATCTATGGTGTCAAAGTCTTTAGTCTACTTCTGGAACTTCCTCCACTGCTGAATGGAATGCAGATGGCGCAATCATTAGCTTTATATGTAATTCTTTAAAGCAAACTGTAACTTGACCTCCCTTTTCAATGGATTTTGTTGTGTTAGGTTATTTCACACTAACGTTTTTTGTGGATCCGTCATGGATCTGCAAAAACACTTCCGTTACAATAATACAACCACATGCATCCGTCATGAACACCATTCAAAATCAATGGGGGACATAGTAACATAGTAACATAGTATATAAGACCGAAAAAAGACATCTGTCCATCCAGTTCGGCCTATCATCCTGCTAGCTGATCCAGAGGAAGGCAAAAAACCCCTGTGAGGCCGAAGCCAATTTTCCCCACTTAAGGGGAAAAAAATTCCTTCCCGACTCCAATCAGGCATCAGAATATCTCCCTGGATCAACGACCCATCTCTAGTAGCTATAGCCTGTAATATTATTACACTCCAGAAATACATCCAGTCCCCTCTTGAATTCCTTTATTGTACTCACCATCACCACCTCCTCAGGCAGAGAGTTCCATAGTCTCACTGCTCTTACCGTGAAGAACCCTTTTCTATGTTTGTGTACAAACCTTCTTTCCTCCAGACGCAGAGGATGTCCCCTCGTCACAGTCACAGTCCTGGGGATAAATAGATGATGGGAGAGATCTCTGTACTGACCCCTGATATATTTATACATAGTTATTAGATCTCCCCTCAGTCGTCTTCTTTCTAAAGTGAATAACCCTAATTTTGATAACCTTTCAGGGTACTGTAGTTGCCCCATTCCAGTTATTACTTTAGTTGCCCTCCTCTGAACCCTCTCCAGCTCTGCTATGTCTGTCTTGTTCACAGGAGCCCAGAACTGTACAGAGGAGCCCAGACGGATTTTTTTTTTATTGTGTCTGAGAAAACGGATCTGTCCCCATTGACTTACATTGCAGCTTGCAGCATTATTCTGTCCGAGATGGGGACGCAACCAAACGGAACGGAATGCATTCTGTTGCATTCCACTTCGTTCAGTTCAGTTTTGTCCCCATTGACAATGAACGGGGACAAAACGAAAGGCTGTTCATCCGCTATTGAGGTCCTATGACGAGATCTCAATAGCAGATTTGAAAACGCCAAAGTGAAAGTAGCCTTAAATGTAAATTTAAATTTGCTGCAAACGTGTATTTAATGTGGTGTCAAGCGAAATTTTGCTAAATGTGTTCTTTTCTTTTGTGTGACGGATTTGGTG
Source organism: Bufotes viridis (assembly GCA_033119425.1). Classification (NCBI taxonomy): domain Eukaryota; kingdom Metazoa; phylum Chordata; class Amphibia; order Anura; family Bufonidae; genus Bufotes; species Bufotes viridis. Next base: position 255,266 of record JAKVIS010000025.1, on the reverse strand, counting down.
TAGTTCACATAAACTTTAAAATGTGGAGTCAGGAGCAGGACAAGTTCTCGTAGTTCCCAAGGCAGACATTTCAAAATGTCCCCCCCCCCCCCTTGTGTGGCATTTCAGACGTCACATTTGTCACATGGACAGTTATTCAACCAACAATTCAAAATTGTGGTAATTTCTATATATACCTTTAAAAGTATTAGTGAAGTGATCTAATTTTCTGATACGAAGCTACCAATCCCCTGCAAAGATAGAGTTACGTGATAAAACAGTATCTTGTTGCAGTACACAACTAAGGAGAGCTCAAAAGCTTAAAGAGGACCTTTCATCACCCTAACAAATCTAAACTAAGTACTAAATACATACATGGAGAGCGCAGCGCTCAGGGATCTCCCTGCACTTACTATTATCCCTGGGCGCCGCTCCGTTCTCCCGGTATGTCCTCCGTTGACTTCAGCTCTGCGTCTCAACTGGGAGGAGCCTGCCCTTGTTCTCCTGGGCGTCTCCTTCTCCCAGGCTGTAGCGCTGACCAACCGCAGCGCTCAGCTCATAGCCTGGGAGGTTTTCTTCTCCCAGGCTATGAGCTGAGCGCTGCGCTCTCCATGTATGTATACTTAGTTTAGATTTGTTAGGGTGATGAAAGGTCCTCTTTAATGCAGACTGTCTCTACAACAAATTATATGATAAAACAGCATTCAGTAAGCTTCTGAGCTCCCCCTAGTGATGGCTGTATATATCTGTATGCAGTAATCTCCTGAGCTCCCTCTAGTGGTGGCTGTATATATCTGTATGCAGTAATCTCCTGAGCTCCCTCTAGTGGTGGCTGTATATATCTGTATGTAGTAATCTCCTGAGCTCCCTCTAGTGGTGGCTGTATATATCTATATGCAGTAATCTCCTGAGCTCCCTCTAGTGGTGGCTGTATATATCTGTATGTAGTAATCTCCTCCGTTCCCTCTAGTGGTGGCTGTATATATCTGTATGTAGTAATCTCCTGAGCTCTCTCTAGTGGTGGCTGTATATATCTGTATGCAGTAATCTCCTGAGCCTCCTCTAGTGGTGGCTCTATATATCTGTATGTAGTAATCTCCTGAGCTCTCTCTAGTGGTGGCTGTATATATCTGTATGCAGTAATCTCTTGAGCTCCCTCTAGTGGTGACTGTATATATCTGTATGGAGTAATCTCCTGAGCTCCCCCTTAATGGTCGTTGTATATATCTGTATGCAGTAATCTCCTGAGCTCTCTCTAGTGGTGGCTGTATATATCTGTATGCAGTAATCTCCTGAGCCTCCTCTAGTGGTGGCTGTATATATCTGTATGTAGTAATCTCCTGAGCTCCCTCTAGTGGTGGTGGTATATATCTGTATGCAGTAATCTCTTGAGCTCCCTCTAGTGGTGACTGTATATATCTGTATGGAGTAATCTCCTGAGCTCCCCCTTAATGGTCGTTGTATATATCTGTATGCAGTAATCTCCTGAGCTCCCTCTAGTGGTGGCTGTATATATCTGTATGTAGTAATGTCCTGAGCTCCCTCTAGTGGTGACTGTATATATCTGTATGTAGTAATCTCCTGAGCTCCCTCTAGTGGTGGCTGTATATATCTGTATGCAGTAATCTCCTGAGCTCCCTCTAGTGGTGACTGTATATATCTGTATGCAGTAATCTCCTGAGCTCCCTCTAGTGGTGGCTGTATATATCTGTATGTAGTAATCTCCTGGGCTCCCTCTAGTGGTGGCTGTATATATTCGTATGTAGTAATCTCCTGAGCTCCCTCTAGTGGTGGCTGTATAGATCTGTATGCAGAAATCGGTATAAAAACAAAGCACTTTGATGGCTGTACAAATATGTATACAAAAATAAAATAGTGCAGAATGTGGGTCCTAAAAATGACCTGATGATATTAGGTGAAGATTCATTGTAAAGTGTGGTCTTGTGCCTGGTAGCTTATGAAAAGGAATAATTGGGTAAATAGCAAAATTGCACAAAACCTCCATCATTATAGAAATACACAAAACAGGTCATCGAAGAATTACTTTAATACAGCAGGAAACGACTTGTTCTAGAAAACCGCCGGAGTGGAGGAACATCAGGGAAGAGAAGGTCTTCATTCATGTCTGCTTAATGGAGAGATCTGCCATAACCTGCCTGTAATTCCTGTATGCGGATGCACTACAGTTCTTACAAATACTTCTCTTGAGGCCTGAGGGTACGCTGCGGCTCGCATTGTGCTGACTTCCATCTGTTTCATGCATGTTTATTTATAGAGCAGAGATCCAGTGAGGAGCTTTACAAATGGGAGTCAAAGGGAGAGACTTACCAAGAGGCGGCTGTGCGGTATACACATTCTGGTTGACAAATGGCGTGTTTATTGCCCAAAGAATGCAGAAGTGAAATGCAATAAATACAGACTTATAATAAGTGTAATACAAGCTACAGAGTAAAAGACGCCTTGTCGCGCCTGTATTATGATTGACTGTAACACCAGAATACACAGGCTTGTACTTATTAATGTTTATTTGCAATGACTTAATAAAAAATAGAGAATAAAAAATAAATAAAAGACGTGGTGTGCTTTCTATTGCAAAAATACCCCACTGGGTATTCTACAGTGGAGAGCTTTGACCTGTGGCTCTGGGACTCCCAGTATACAATGATTGAAACAAAAAATAGATCTTCTTTAATAATATGTCTACTTGTTCTAACCTTTAGAGGGAAACGTTCCTGTATAAAGTGCTTTTAAATGTTTTGCTCTAACTTTCTAAATAAAGTAGCCACCACTAGAGGGAGCTCCAGAGATTACTGCAGATAAATACAGTCACTACAAGAAGGAGCCAAGGATATTGATGCAAACTGTACAATCATATAACTCAGTGTGTAAAAAGTATGCTGTAAGCTTTTGATTTCCCTCTAGTGGTGGCTGTATATATCTGTATGCAGTAATCTCCTGAGCTCCCTCTAGTGGTGGCTGTATATATCTGTATGTAGTAATCTCCTGAGCACCCCCTAGTGGTGGCTGTATATATATGTATACAGTAATCTCCTGAACTTCCTCTAGTGGTGGCTGTATATAACTGTATGCAGTCATCTCCTAATCTCCCTCTAGTGGTGGCTGTGTATATCTGTATGTAGTAATCTCCTCCGCTCCCTCTAGTGGTGGCTGTATATACCTGTATGTAGTAATCTCCTGAGCTCCCTCTAGTGGTGGCTGTATATATCTGTATGTAGTAATCTCCTGAGCTCCCTCTAGTGGTTGCTGTGTATATCTGTATGTAGTAATCTCCTCAGCTCCCTCTAGTGGTGGTTGCATATATCTGTATGTAGTAATCTCCTGAGCTCCCTCTAGTGGTGGCTGTATATATCTGTATGCAGTAATCTCCTGAGCTCCCTCTAGTGGTGGCTGTATATATCTGTATGTAGTAATCTCCTGTGCTCCCTCTAGTGGTGGCTGTATATATCTGTATGCAGTAAACTCCTGAGCTCCCTCTAGTGGTGGCGGTATATATCTGTATGCCGTAATTTTCTGAGCTCCCTCTACTGGTGGCTGTATATATCTGTATGTGGTAATCTCCTGAGCTCCCTCTAGTGATGGCTGTATATATCTGTATGTGGTAATCTCCTGAGCTCCCTCTAGTGGTGGCTGTATATATCTGTATGCAGTAATCTCCTGAGCTCCCTCTAGTGGTGGTTGTATATATCTGTATGTAGTAATCTCCTGAGCTCCCTCTAGTGGTGGTGGTATATATCTGTATGCAGTAATCTCCTGAGCTCCCTCTAGTGGTGGCGGTATATATCTGTATGCAGTAATCTTCTGAGCTCCCTCTAGTGGTGGCTGTATATATCTGTATGTAGTAATCTCCTGAGCTCCCTCTAGTGGTGGCTGTATATATCTGTATGCAGTAATCTCCTGAGCTCCCTCTAGTGGTGGCTATATATATTGTATGCAGTAATCTCCTGAGCTACCTCTTGGAAAAATCCTTTAAAGGTTTGTTATAAAAATAATCAGCACATATAGTAATTTGGTGGATAAAACGAACATGGGCTGTTATTTATTTAAAAATATTGTCGAATTTAATTGTGCTGCGATACACTTGGGGCTCTTAGGATTGTACAGAAAATATGAAATTGATGCCAAAATTTTGACTTCTGTCTGGCCTTCTTATAAATCTTTTAAGAGCCCCCATACTCCCCTCCTCAGTAATCCATGCTAATTTTTTCCTTCAGTTTTTAATTTTGGCAAGGGAGGTAATTTTAACACGCATTCATTTCCAATAATTTTTGGTAAAGTTTATGTCAAACCCGGCGCAAACTACTTAATAAATGTAGGCTATAGTAGGCATATAATCACAGGGGTTTTTCCGGGTTTTAGGCTAGGGCTACATGGAGACATGTGTTGTGTGACTATTTGTTGCACCAATGTTGCGCAACATTTATTGTAATGATAGTCTTTGGTGTTGCACCGTGCGCGAAATGCTGTGACTGCAACATGACAGTTGCAAAAAATGCATCCAAGTTGGATTTCTGTCCGACTGTTGTGTCACAGTCACAGCACGACACCAAAGACTATCATTACAAAAAATGACACGAATGTCGAGCGACACATTTCCCCGAGCCCTAGCCTTATGTCTAGTAAATAGAGGTTCCTTTTTCTATAGTAGATGAACAGTTGTATCACTTTCTTTTAGTGTTTAAGTGTCTCTTTGTACCTATTTTAAACACCTCTGTTTGCTGTCACTGGGAACTAGTTTCCAATCAGATGCAATAAACCTGTCTATAGCTCGCCCTGCTCTCAGCTGAGAAGTGGATACAATCGTATCTTGCCTAGACAATGCTCTGTGAGCTAAACAGCTCGGACTCCAGACTGATACATTGTAACAAACTAGTACAGTTGTATCCAGTGTAGACAATGCTCTGTGAGCTAAACAGCCCGGACTCCAGACTGATACATTGTAACAAACTAGCACAGTTGTATCCAGTCTAGACAATGCTCTGTGAGCTGAACAGCCCGGACTCCAGACTGATACATTGTAACAAACTAGTACAGTTGTATCCAGTCCAGACAATGCTCTGTGAGCTAAACAGCCCGAACTCCAGACTGATACATTGTAACAAACTAGCAGAGTTGTATCCAGTCTAGACAATGCTCTGTGAGCTAAATCCAGACTGATACATTGTAGCAAACGAGCAGAGAGATTTCTGTAGCTCCTGTTGATGGGTTTAGCTCATGTTCTAGTGCTTGGCGTGCATCCTATTGGTTGGGTCCTCACCTATCCAATATTTAAAGCTATGATTGGTGTTAAAGAGGTGAAAATCACAGTGAAAACAGAGCAAAGCTGAGACATACGAGTACAATTTTAGCCGTACTGACAAGGTTTCGCTGATTTAATGGTGTCCAGATGGTGGAAGAGGAAACTCATTACAAGGTTTGATTTGTTTATTTGTGCGACCATTAAATGATCCCCGCCAGAAGCACTAATGATAAGTCAGTGACAGCGGATGACTTATGTCACAGCCTTATTAGATGCTTGGAGAATTTATCTTATTCCAGATGCACTATGAGAAGCGAGATGTAATAAGCTGAGATGAAAGCGGAGCTCGATCACGCCAGAAATCACTCCATTTATTATTTCTACTCTTTGGGAGGTTTAAATTCATATTTTCTGCCGTTAAAACCTAATAGTCAAAGATTGTGAGCCCGGAGAAGAAACCAAAGCTTGAAATTCAATTTTAAAAGAAACAAAGAGTTTTTGAACTGCTCCCCAGTATAAAGGATTTACAGGTCCACATACCAGAGAAGACTGGAATAGGGAGTCAGCAATAGGGCTCATGCACACGACCATATGTATTTTGCGGTCCGCAAAACACGGATCCGCAAAAAATACGCATGCCGTCTCTCTTTTGTTCTGCATTCTGTATTTTGCAGAACGGAACAGCTGTCCCCTAATAGAACAGTCCTATCCTTATCCGTAATGCGGACATACGGAAATGGAATACACAAAGAGTAACGTCTGCTCTTTTTCCGACCTATTAAAATGAATGGTTCTGCATACAGTTCGCAACAAAAATTAAACGGACATGCAAAGAAAATACGTTCGTGTGCATGAGCCCTTAGATACGATTCAGATGGATGCAAAGGAAATATTCTTCTTGTGTTTGTAGCCTGTGACTGTGAAAAGGTAAGAGATTAGTGGCATTCTCCTTCATAGACGGAGCCTGGTGCTGCGGCTATGTCAAATTTAAATTGACCACAAAGCGTCCTCCTGCCTGGATTGTTACTGATCTGCTGTAATCTGCAACCTGGTGGTAAGTGTTCGAATGTTCTGCAGCGCCAAAACATTATAATTACACCAAAAACGACCATTACACAGTGTCCATTGACATCAACCAGTTTTCTGTGTAGTGACCCAGTGGTTCACTGCTAAAGAGGGTTTATAGTCCACTCTGTCTCCCAAAGACTGTTCATGGGGAGAAAAGGGTTAATTTTCTGGCCCCTTAGATACAGTTTCTGGGGGCGGGCTGGGCCCACCTCTCGGTTGGAATCAGTAGCATTTGTGATGTGGAAGTCGCAAGGAGACGCAGCTGTCTGAGATACAACAGTTGTATCAGACCTGAACAAGTCCCAGCCTCTGAACCCTCATACGGCTGACCAGTGGAGGTGCTGAGCCTACTGAGGATAGGTCATCATTATTTGATCAGTGGGGGTCCGGCACCTGGGACCCCCGCCAATCAGCTGTTTGAGAAGGTACCGGCGAGCGCAGTAGCGCTGCAGCTTCTCACAGCTCACCAAGCTCAGAACCATACATTGTATAGCGGTTGTGCTTGTTATCGCGCTCAGCCCCACCCACTCCTATAGAGCTGAGCTGCGCCGAGGCCACGTGACCGATGAATGTGATGTCACACAGCCTAGGAAAAGCAGAGGGCCTTGGGACTACTGCGAATGCTGGTTTCTTCTCAAACAGCTAATCGGCGGGGGTCCCGGGTGTCGGACACCACCGATCAGATACTGATCCAACCACATTTTTTCTTCCGTTCCACGCAGGGGTGCACCTAGCCTTTCTGCTGCCTGAGGTGAAAATTGAAATGTCAATTTTGATGTGTCAGAGAAAACAGATGCGTCCCCATTGACTTCCATCTGTTTTGCTCCACATCCCAGGACGGAAAGCAAACCGCAGTTTTTTTTTTCAAGTATTAAGACCCTATGACGGATCTCAATACCGGAAAATATTAACGCTAGTGTGAAAGTAGCCTTAGTCAGAGCAGCAAGGCAAGACCAAGGACACTGATAGACGTGGACCCTGTGCACAGAATACTCTTCTCATCTGCAGCAGCCCTAGTTCTTGTTTGGCCCACGTGAGAACATAAGAGGTGGAACAAAGCCTATTATAAAGCCACACTTGGTCAAACTATCTTCCACCAAAATAAATGTAATATGAAGCGATCAAAGTCGTACAAACACTATGGCATCAATCAAACTACAGCTCAACCTGCAAAATATAAGCCCTAAATGATTATAAAATATAAAGCTATAGGTGTCAGAATATGGGGATGCAAAGCAAATTGTGAAAAAAGCGTAATAACAAAACATAACAAACTTCATTTTTAGTATCACCGGAATGATAACGACCAGCAGAGTAAAGTTAATATGTAATTGTTATCATAGAGTGAATGACACAAAAACAAAAAAGCTTTTTTTTTATTTTACCCCTCTTGAATTGTTTAAAAGTGTCCCAATATAATTTGTACCCCAAAAGCACAACTAGCTCTTTGAAGGTGGGATAAAAAAAAAATGAAAAAAAAATAAAATAAAAAAATAATAAAAATTACTGCAAAGTGTTTAAGCAATAAAATAGAATTAACAAATTGCCTTATTTTATGGAGGAGGAGCCTTTTTTTTGTAAATTAAGAGCTAAACCCGGACATATCCCCTTCTTTACCCAGGCAGACCCTCTGAGTGGAGGGGATGCTCTCCCTTGCCCTGCTCTGAATTGCATAGGGAAAGGCCTTTTTCTGGAGGTCCGGTGACTTACTAGGTCTCACTGTGGGAATGCTAGGAGGAGGCTTCCGCCTAACAGTGCTCCCGGTGATGTCACTGGGAACACTGCTAGGCAGAAACCCCCGCCTAGCAGTGAAAAATGCAAACAAAAAAGCTCTTTTCCTGCGCGATACAGCATGAAATGCTCCGATGTTCATCTCGGAAGGCCTGCCTGGGTGAAAGAGGGGATATGTCCAGGTTCAACTCTGAACCCGGACAACACCTTTAAACTTTAGTAGACTTATATTGATTTGTTCATTTCTTTCTTTATACAGCCTATCTGTATTTTGCTTGCCTATTGTGGCCCCCAAAAAAACAGTTCTCTGGAACTCCATAAGAGGAATGTGAATGAACTGAATGGGGCAGTGAAGCGACACCATATTCTGGATATTCAGATGGATTTCCACAACAGACGTCTGAGCAGGGACATTACTGTGATGTGAACAGCATGAGCATGTGAACACATGACCGTATGCATTTTCCATTTCTGTTCCGTTTTTTTTTGCGTTCCGTATACAGAATCATTCATTTCAATGGATCTGCAAAAAAAAACGGACGGTACTCCGTATGCCTTCCGTTTCCGTTTTTCCGTTCCGTTCAAAGATAGAACATGTCCTATTATTGTCTGCATAACTGTTCTATCAGGGGCTAGCTGTTCCGTTCCACAAAATACGGAATGCACATGGACGTCATCCGTATTTTTGGCAGATCTGTTTTTTGCGGACCGCAAAATACTGAAAAAGTCATACTGCCGTGTGCATGAGCCCTAAAACACATCATATACATTGTATACACATGTATTTCTGAAATGCACACACATATTATATATACATAATTACATTTATAGGCACAGCATAATATACTGTGGACATGCCCTCCAACTCCACAGACATGGAGGCCTTAGATTGTGAGCCCCATTGGGGACAGTTGGATGCTAATGTCTGTAAAGCGCTGCGGAATATAGTAGCGCTATAGAAATGCATAAAATAAATAAATAATACATAAATAAATAAACTCACTAAATTATTCTTCAGTAACAGCGGGCTGCAGACTTCTCCCTTGCTGCTCTGCTCACTAATGGTGGAAGTGAAGGGTCAGGAAGGTTGTGTCACATGGGCTAGGGGCCGGGATAAGGACACACCGAACACACAGCATCTGAGAGAGAGTTCAAGCTGCATCTCCCTCCAGTGAAGCACAGAACAGGCAGTATGAGCAGAGCATCCTGACCTGACATTAGCCCCACACCACTTTCTGCAGTTTGCTGAGTCCGGCCTATCAGCTGTTCTGACACATGCAGGGGCTCACACATTCAGCAGCTCTCCTTCATGTTGGTGGCTCCAAACCCCGGCCCTCCCGGCATATTGCTACCGCCCCCACTTTCCTGTAGGTGGCGCCGCCTGAGGCAATCACTTCACATCGCCTCATAAGCAGTGCGCCACTGGTTCCATGGCCCCGTAAAACAAATAGAACGTCCAGGAGATTCGGTGCGGAACAGAGGCACAGATCGGAAGCCCACAGAAGCACTGCAGAGCTCTTCACAAACAGCTGAACATGTTTAATAAAGAAAGGAAACAAATATAGGGGCTCACCCCCTTGCTACCACGGATATGGTGCTCTTGTCAATTTGACTCACCCCGTCAAAGCAATGAATATATATTATAGATTTAAGACAGGCACTCTACACCTGAAACCATTCAGAGAAAGTATATCCTAAAATATATATTTAATATTGTACATCCACATTAACAATCGATAAAAAATAATCAATAGAAACCTGTTTTAGAACATAGGTAAAGAATAAAGTGATCAATAAAAATAAAAAGAATAATAATAAATAGATATTGCATAAGATACGGTGGTGATATTATACCAAAAACTGTATGTATAATATATCTACTGGTGTCGTTATCTATAATTGATAATTACCATCTGTACAGCTACAGAAATAAGGGAATTTTTCACATGTAGTTCCACCAATGTCATTTGCATTATTCAATGTCCTTGTCGAAAACAATATATAGGGAGAACAAAAAGAACACTTAAAAAAAGAATATCAGAACATATAATACATATAAGAGAAGGTTATGAAAAAAACTCCCTATCAAAACATTTCAGACAATTTCACAACCAAAATCCAACAGGCTTAACTTTTGCAGTCTTTGAGAAGGTGGAAAAACATTGGAGAGGGGGAAATCACACCACTAGAATGTCACGAGTCTAGATGGATTTTTGATTTCAACACACTCTCACCTGGAGGTCTCAATGCTGAATTGGAACTGTTCCGCTTTTTGTAGAATTAAGGGTGGGTGCCCCTCACTGGTGGGAAATCGGAGTCAGGCTGTGTTACCAGCACACCGATCTCCCCTTGGCGGAAGGCCCCCATCCTATACATCCAGCTGTTATAATTTTAAGGTTCAAGAAGTAAAGAAACCTAGAAGAGACAGTGCATTAAAAAACAAAAACAGAACTACAAATAGAATCTACAAGATTACAATTTATAAAGAAAGAAAAATAAATAAACAAAAAAGTGTATATCCCCGATTATATCATAGCAAGAAAGACAATTTTCTCAGGTCATTTTTATTTATTTTTCTGCTTTTATGTTTTTTATTTTTTAAGCTTTTTGCGGCTATGCGAACTTTTAATTAAAACCTGCATCAATACATAAAAAAATACATTGAAAAAGCATCATAAGTTTGAAGGCCGATTTATTGGCCTGTATTTGTGGGAGGGTCGTAAGTAGTACATTTATACCAGGCAGGCGCCTCCCTTGGGTGTGTCGACGGTGCTGCGTAGTTGTGTGCAGTCTGAGCCACCTGTTGCAGCACAGGGGCTGAATCTGCAGCTTCCATACCCAGTCAGCATCCAGGATCCCAGTTGCGGTTGTTCCGGTCGGGTGAAGGTTTGCGGCAAGCTCGTGCAGCATCGTCCCGTTACAGTCCGGCTGGCGATGTGTCGGCTCCTTTGGTGAGGAGGAGCAGCACTGCACCTGAGCGATTCTGCCTAGCACCCCCATGTTTGGCGTCCACTCGGCAGTACGGTTAGGCAGCAGGGGTCAGCGTGACTCCGTCTCGTTTTCTCACGCCTGGCAGCCCACGCTTGGCTCCCACGCGGCAGCACGTATAGGCAGCAGGGTCAGCAAGACTCCGTCTCATTTTTCTCGCAGGTTTCTATGTTTTGCACAGGTCACCTTGCTTAGTTTGTCTGTGTATATCTGTATATCTGTATATCTGTATATCTGTATCACTTTCTTGTCTGCTTTCACTTCACTGCTCGCCAGCAAACCTCTCTCGCTATCCGCTATTATTTCTGCAGACAGACTAAAGCTTTGTTCACACTGACATCCAGCATTATTCCCTTACTTGCATTATTGAGGGTGAGGTTCAGGCAGCTGATTAATCCAGGTGGAGCAGAGTTTCTGTTTACAAAGTGTTATTGTGTCTTTAGTATAAATGCTATTTTGCAAAATGTATATTTAGTAGATGGTAAGCTCCTCTGTGTTGAGGTATCTTTCATTTGTCTTGTTTCATTTGTATTGGAAATGTAAAATGTGTGTGTGCCACTTTAAGGTTGTGAATCTGAGTTTGTGTACTTAGAAAGCACCTGTGCAAGGTGCTGGGGATCCATCTTCAATTCAGAGTGTTAGCTGGACTCTGGGGGAGCTACTTGCTACAAAGGTAATTGCAGAGACCCATGTGGACCTTTTATTTTGTTATTTTGCCGTGTTTTATTGTTTTATTTGTGCTAAAAATAGATAGGAGCGTGGCTTTCGCCGAGAACCGAGTTTAGTTTGTTTTTACGGCGTATACACCCACATCTCTTCTGGGCGCAGGTGCTGATGGTGGCAACGTTTGCATGTACTTGCCTATAGCAGCGTGGTGTGTTGCAGATGGTTTATATTACTGCATGCCTCAAGTTAGTGTCAGCATACTACCACAGTGAGGATTGTCTTTACGTGTCATTTGTTTCTTTTTTTAGGTCACGTCACAGCTCACTATTCTCAGTTGATGTGGTCAATCACATCTTTTTGCTAAGGTAGCAGGACGGAAAAAAAAAAGTCACATCACAGGTGGATTTCCCATTAGGTTGGGGGCTTTGCTACTTGACATTTTGTTTTTTAGGTTGTTATAGGTTCAGAAGGTTGGGTAAGTCACTTTATCAGTTTGCCGTCTCACAACATCAGACCTGACCCGTCACTCAGGCCTCGGCGGTTTCAACCATTTTGTTGGTTCTGATGCCCACAGGCTTCTTGTCAGTGTCAGCATACTACCACAGCCAGGAGCATCATTGTATGTCATTTTTGCTTTTCAGGTCACGTCACAGCTCGCCATTCTCAGTTGGTGTGGTCAAATACATCTTTTGCTAAGGTAGCAGGAAAAAAAAAAAAAAAGGGGCGTTTAAAAATAAATTAAATTAAATTAAATGGAAAATTAAGAATATATAAAACTTTATCAGCTTACAAACTCGCTACCTGACGTTTTGTAGGTTCAGAGTGTTGGGTAATGGGTTTAGTGATAGTGGCAGTTTTTGGTATTGCAACTCAGCCCCATTCATGTGAATGGGACTAAGCTGCACCAAGGCCATGTGACCGATGAACGTGATGTCACATTGCTTAGAAAGAAGTCTAAGTGCTCACAGAGCGCTGCGGCCTCTTCATACAGCTGATGCACTGCGGCCTCTTCATAGCTGATTGGCGGGAGTGCAGTGAGTTGAATTGGATAGTCCATCAGTATAAAAATCCCAGAAAACCCCCTGTTAATAAATTAGGCAGATCTTACTCCAGAGCACAGGAGACTGGTGTATGGGAACAGAGCGCCAGTCTTGATAAATCTCTTATATTCTATTATACAGAGATTAAATTATATTTATACAAAACTAGAAGTGGATTTTTATAACATATTATTTTGTATATTTCATAATGAGAAAATATTAATCATCAAAAGTCAGTAAAGCACAAGAACATAACACATGAATTTCATTGTCTTCAGGTTTAAAATTTATTGGCCTTTCTTACTGGAAAAATTCTTTCGAGCCTGATGCCACTGAGGACCTTCCCCACAGCTCAGCGACATTTTCTGCATTTTGGTAAGAGGATTAATTGTGAATTGCTATAACAAGTCGCCAAATACTTTACAAATACTCTAAATATAGGCAGAGAGCAGATATTTCTGTAATAGATAATATTTTTGGGGAAAAATTGTTGAAAATAAATTCCTTGGTGACATCACTTCTGCTGTGCAGTTACTGGCTGGGGCAAGCAGCATTGTTCCTGCTTTGTCCTGCATTCGAGACAGAAACCAGAAGGCTTTAGCTCAAATGGAGCAGAGAGCTCTCCACATTACCGGTATTATGTGCAGGGGGTCGGCAGAGCAGGAAGTCTGTGAGGTGCAGCTTGAGACAATAGCGGCATTTCAGGAAGTCTGTGAGGTGCAGCTGCAGCCAATAGCGGCATAGCAGGAAGTCTGTGAGGTGCAGCTGCAGCCAATAGCGGCATAGCAGGAAATCTGTGAGGTGCAGCTTCAGCCAATACCCGCAGAGCAGGAAGTCTGTGAGGTGCAGCTTCAGCCAATAGCGGCAGAGCAGGAAGTCTGTGAGGTGGAACTTCAGCCAATAGCTGCAGAGCAGGAACTCTGTGAGGTGGAACTTCAGCCAATAGCTGCAGAGCAGGAACTCTGTGAGGTGCAGCTTCAGCCAATAGCGGCAGAGCAGGAAGTCTGTGAGGTGTAACTTCAGCCAATAGCTGCAGAGCAGGAACTCTGTGAGGTGGAACTTCAGCCAATACCCGCAGAGCAGAAAGTCTGTGAGGTGGAACTTCAGCCAATAGCGGCAGAGCAGGAAGTCTGTGAGGTGGAACTTCAGCCAATAGCTGCAGAACATGAAGTCTGTGAGGTGCAGCTTCAGCCAATACCCGCAGAGCAGAAAGTCTGTGAGGTGGAACTTCAGCCAATAGCTGCAGAGCAGGAAGTCTGTGAGGTGGAACTTCAGCCAATAGCGGCAGAGCAGGAATTCTGTGAGGTGCAGCTTCAGCCAATAGCTGCAGAGCAGGAATTCTGTGAGGTGGAGCTTCAGCCAATAACTGCAGAGCAGGAAGTCTATGGGATGTAACTTCAATAACAGTATGACATTATTGCCCGCACTTACTGGTGATCACCTTTATGCAATACTATTATTATTATATTAACCTGTAGTTAATTTTAGCCCAGTTCCAAAAATTAATTGAATAAATATAAATCAAGCGTTCAAAAATATTCAAAAGTGTAATGCCTAGTCGGCACTCAATCCAGCATCCACGTTGCAGCGGGAAGGAGCTAACTCCACGTGGAATGTATGAACGGATCCCAGCAACATTATCTTGCTTCAGAATATGCTCATTTATTTTATCTTCATGCGATATACATTTAGTATTTGATGCGTTTTGACACTTAGCCTTTCTCAGTATAATACACAGTACATATAATACATAATATGTCATCATGGATCAGACGCAGGTAACGTTAAATACGCCCAACTTTGGGCGGTGATTAACCCAGCACAAGTCAGCAACCAAGTTTCGTTATCAAATAAAAGTAAACAGGCCGGCAATTCAATTTCAATTTCCTGAGGTTACGCAAACAATGGATACCATGTTTCCAAAAGAAGATCAGCGCGACGATTGGGTCTAAAAAGAAAATCAATATATCAATAATAAAACTGGAAAAAAGAAGGTACTAGAACACAATTATAAACATGCAATCTCATAATCCCAATTCAATCCCTTAGGGTGTATTGTATTCAATATATGGATCCAATAAGCCTCGCTATTGGATCCATACATACTCAAGATTGTCTTGACCGGGTTTTGGAGTGCCAAAAGCAGACTCTTCACTTTGCGTCTAATCCATGACATATTATATAAGGACGTGTATTATATGTACTGTGTACTATACTGAGAAAGGCTAAGTGCCGAAACGCGTCAAATACTAAATGTATATCGCATGAAGATAAAATAAATGAGCATATTCTGAAGCAAGATAACATTGCTTGGATCCTTTCATATTGTACTTCATGACAGTGGCAAAATTGAGTCAAAAAATTCATTTTTATTTATAAAATATACCATATTTACCAAAAATTTAGAAAAATTAGCACATTTCCAAATTTCCATTTCTCTACTTTTATCATAGATAGCAATAACTCCAAAAATAGTTATTACTTTACATTCCCCATATGTCTACTTCATGTTTGGATCATTTTGTGAATGCCATTTTATTTTTTGCGGACTTTAGAAGGTTTACCCTAAGTTCACACCTGAGCGTTTTACAGCGCGTTCAAACACGCTGTAAAACGCTCAACACATGAAAACCAATGCTTTCCTATGGCCCTGGTTCTCACTTGAGCGTTTTACAGCGCGTTTGAACGCGCTGTAAAACGCCCGACGCATAAACAAGTACTTGAGCTTTTTTTGAGGCGTTTGTCGCGCGTTTTGTGATTGACACCACAGTAGTCAATCACAAAAATGCGTGTACGAACGCGCGTTTATAAGCAAAAACGCGCTGAAATACGCAGCGACAAAGCGCGCGTAAGCGCGACAAAAACGCGCGTAAAACGCGCGTTTCCAGAACGCTCAGGTCTGAACCCAGGGTTAGAAGTTTAGAAGCAAATCTTGAAATTTTTCTGAAACTTTCCAAAACCCACTTTTAAAGAACCAGTTCAGGTCTGAAGTCACTTTGTGTAGCTGGTCCTAGGTTGCAAATACGGCTTATATGTTTATACAGCTAGACCTGCTAATAACCTTAATACAGTTCATATGTTTATATGTTAAAGACAAAAGCAGAGTTATTTACAGTGACTTCATGTTTTGGATGTCATATAACAGTTATATATTGTGTTCACAGAAGCAGAAAGATAATATGCCTTTAAGATTCAGTAAAATGAATGTAAGGTAAGCTCAATGACTCAGCAGAATTAACAAAAGAAAGCATAGAGTTAAACTGTTGTTACTGCCCAGGAGTCTTAGCCAATCACAGCCAGCCTCACACTGAGCCTGTGTGGGAAATCCCCTAGCTAGAATCTCCTCAGTATACACCAGAGGAGAAGAGCTGAACAGACATTCACTCCACTAAGAGCTGAGTTTTATGGAAACAAAGAGGCCAAAATAGGTATTTAGGACAGTTATATAGTGTTCCTATTGTTAGTATTGTGGTTAGAGCTGTATACTGAACCGGTTGTGTGTGTTTGCTTACAGTTCCACCAATCTGCGAACTGCTCTTACCCGACTAATCTGCAAATAGTTCAAACAAACAACTACGTATAGAGCAAACTGCAAACCAAGTAGAGCAAATAGAACTATTGGTTAAACCTCAGATATACCTCTCAGAGCGATCATAAAGTGCTTAAATAACTTAAAGTGAGAGTACAGATACTGAAGAGAGAAATATATTCACCATTTTATGTTGACAAGATTGAACAGTTGAACCGCCATTTTGTGATACTTTATTTAACAAGTGTTTTGTACATGGACTATTTGTTGCAGAGGCAGCAGCGTTATATATAAAGAAAAGTTGAAGTTAATGAAGAAGTTATCTTAAGCATTTGTTGTGCTCTTTAAGCCTACTGTTTCCATAGAATTGCGCCAGAAGAATTATAGCAGAGTAACAGACAGTCTGGTTCGACTAAAAAGTAAGAGATATCAAAATACTTCTAATGCCACAGCGCATAAGACACTTCATTGTACTGCGCCTGCCACACTTTGTGAGGCTTACATAATAGAAACCACCCAAAAATAGCCCCATTTTAGAAACTATACCCAGGGCCGGTGCAAGGATTTTTGCTGCCCTAGGCAAGATACAAATTGCCGCCCCCCCCCCCCTTATCAGATGATCTGCCCATATCATGACATCACATATGTTCCACCCCTTTTTCAGCATTTAAATTAGAAAGAGAGTTATATGTTGCAATAAAGCCCACCATTAAGAATGGTGGAGAATAACTACCATAACTTAAGCCATAGCTAAAGAAACAACCCTGTGTATTAGATTGTTCGCTTACTTGTAAATTTGGCAACTTCATGGTTTCTTACCCAAATTAAGTTCTTAAGTGCAAACAAAATTACTGCGTCATAGCAACCAATGACGCTGTGCGCTCCTGCTCTCTGCAAGATTCCAGGCCGGGATACCACGGACCGCTCACGGCCGTGTGCATGCGGCCTAACCCTCAGCATGCCCTGACAGCAACAGATTATAAGAGAATGCTGAGGATTGTAGTATCACAGGGATATAGCCTGCCCAGTGGCCCCAAATGGCCAGAATGACCTCATATAAGATCTGTGACTGCTCCATCTACCATGTTTACTGCTCCTATATCCCTGTGATACTACAATCCTCAGCATTCTCTTATAATCTGTTGCTGAGCCTGTCAGGGCATGTTGAGGGTTACAGCTTTGCAACTCTTTAGGTCCTGGCTAGGCAGCTAGGCCTAGGCTATATATGCCTGCAACTTATATGATGTTGATCTGCATAATGATCCATCAGACTCTACAAGTTGAACAACTAAGTAGTTCACCTACCAGCTGTCCTTGTCCTGAGTTGCTGTTGAGCGGCTACTAGCTCTAGCTGTGATGGTCGGTCAGGCCGCAGGCAGACGTCGTCTCTCTCTGGCTGACTGCTGGTGTCCGAGAGTGAGATCGCCTCTAGCTGCCCCTGCTCTTCCCGCCGCTGTAGCCGATGCAGTCACGCCCCCAGGCCCCAGCCGCCCTGAGCCCCCGGCGTACACACACTAGCACAGGAGCCGGCCCCCAGGCGGGATTCTTAGAGCGCTCAGGCGGCGCATCATGAGAGCGGGGCGCCGCGCCGGCTGCCACTTAAGTTCCCTTCCAACCAGGTTTTTTTTTTTTTTTACATCGCAGGGTTCCGGCGGCGCCCCCTGCTAAATTGCGCCCTAGGCGGTTGCCTAGGTCGCCTTACAGGTGGCGCCGGCCCTGACTACACCCCTCAAGGTATACCAAAACTGATTTTACAAACTTTGTTAACCCTTTATGTGTTCCACAAGAATTAATGGAAAATGGAGAGGAAATTTCAGAATTTCACTTTTTTGCCAGATTTTCAATTTAAATCATTTTTTTCCCGCTAACAAAACACCCCATATGTGGTCGTAAACTGCTGTACAGGCACACAGCAGGGTGCGGAAGTAAATGAACGCCATATGGTTTTTGGAAGGCAGATTTTGCTGGAATAGTTTTTTTATACCATGCCCCATTTGAAGACCCCCTAGAGTAGAAACTCCAAAAAAAGACCCCATTTTGGAAACTACGGGATAAGGTGGCAGTTTTCTTGGTATTATTTTAGGGTACATATGATTTTTGATTGCTCTATATTACACTTTTTGTGAGGCAAGGTAACAAAAATAGCTGTTTTGGCACCGTTTTTATTTTTTGTTATTTACAGTGTTAATCTGACAGGTTAGATCATGTGGTATTTTTCTAGAGCAGGTTGTTACAGACGCGACAATACCAAATATGATGGTTTTACATAATAAAGCATTTTTGAAAAAAAATATTTTTTAGTGTCTTTTTTTAAAAAATTTGAGCGTCTTTAATAGGGTCTCATTTTTTTAGTATGAGATGCGGTTTGATTGGTACTATTTTAGGGTGCATATGACTTTTTGATTATTTGCTATTACACTTTATGTGATGTAAGGTGACAAAAAATTGCTTTTTTGACACAATTTTATTTATGGTGTTCATCTGAGTGGTTAGGTCATGTGATATTTTTATAGAGCAGGTTGTTACGGATGTGGCAATATCTAATATGTATACTTTTTTTTTATTTATTTCACATTAGCACAATAATAGCAGTTTTGAAGCAAAAAATAATCATATTTTAGTGTCTCCATTGTCTGAGAGCCATAGTTTTATCTTTTCACCGATCTTAGGTAGGATCTCATTTTTTGCGGGATGAGGTGACGGTTTGATTTGTACTATTTTGGGGGCATACACCTTTTTGATCTCTTGGTGTTGCAATTTTTGTGATGTAAGGTGACAAAAAATGGCTTTTTTTGGCACTGCTTTTATTTTAATTTTTTATGGTGCTCATCTGAGGGGTTAAGTCATGTGATATTTTTATAGAGCAGGTCATTACGGACAGGGCAATACCTAAAGTGTATACTTTTTAAAATTTATTTAAGTCTTATACACTAATATAATTTTTGAAACCAAAAAAAATCATGTTTTAGTTTGGCCCCTTTCACACGGGCGAGTTTTCCCGCGCGGGTGCAATGTGTGAGGAGGACGCATTGCACCCGCACTGAATCCTGACCCATTCATTTCTATGGGGCTGTGCACATGAGCGGTGATTTTCACGCATCACTTCTGCATTGCGTGAAAATCGCAGCATGCTCTATATTCAGCGTTTGTCACGCTACGCAGGAGCCATAGAAGTGAATGGGGCTGCGGGAAAATCGCGAGCATCCGCAAGCAAGTGCGGATGCAGTGCGATTTTCCCGCATTGTTGCTTAGCAACGGGACCAGATCTTTATTATTTTCCCTTATAACATGGTTATAAGGGAAAATAATAGCATCCTTAATAAAGAATGCTTAGTAAAATGAAGATGAAGGGGTTAAAAATAATAAAAATTAACTTACCTTAGCCACTTGATCGCGTAGTTGCGATGTCTTCTCTTTTCCAGCTTCAGCTAACAACTAAAGGACCTGTGATGACGTCACATCACATGGTCCAATCACATGGTCCATCACCATGGTAAGATGGACCATGTGATTGGACCATGTGATGTGACGTCATCACAGGTCCTTTAGTTGGGGCATTTTTTTGACGGTGCTCCTCTTTAGCCCCTTAATATTGGCTCTGCCAGGTGCGGGCTCACATGTACAGCGCTATCGCATTTTCATTGCCCGCGGTAAAAATCGTCAGGAGGGGGAGGACCAGGGTGCGGTGAAGGCTCTGTACTCACCGCTTCCTGGTCCTCGGCTGTAGGCTGTGCACAGTGTGAGGCGCTCTGTGACGTCACGCTGTGCACGCCAGTTCACAGCACAGCCGACAGCAGGAGGAACACAGAGTGAGGGTGGTGAGGAGCAGTGGCATCCAGGAACAGGAGAGGTAAGTGCTTTTTTATTTTATGAAACTTGGGGCTGATCTGAGGCAATGGGGTGATGAGAATCATAATTGAGGATATGAGAGGCATTATGGATGATGAGAGGCATAATGGATCAGGGGTGTGGAAATCAAAAAAAAAAATACTTGTCGAAGGACTAAAGCGGGGGCTCGATCTACTTGTCCCTCATGACAATCTACTTGTCCTGATACAAAAAATAATTTTAAATTCAAAACCATATTTAAATAAGGTCTTTATTGATAGCAACTTAGAAGACAGGCCCAAAATGTATGGGGCCACAAGGAGATGTTATACTGTATGGGGGCCACAAGGAGACCTTATACTGTGTGGGGGCACCCACAAGGGGCTGTGTGTGGTAGTGTAGGGATGCCTCTTTTGATCCATGTAACTGGGGTAAGATCCCATTAGGGTAATTAGTGCAGGTAGTCTTCTTTGGGAGATTTTAAAGAAGGGGACAGGGCTCCACATGGGCTAGAAGTGACAGCTGGTATGCGGCGGTAATTCTGTGGAGCTGTCACTCTCGACCCCCAAAATAGCAGTACATGAGGAAGCTGACATCAAATAGAAAGTTCTCCTGCCCCTATAAATCCTCCCCATGGACAGTTGGATTACCTGAAGGAGCAGTGGAATTGCCAGGGGTTATGTTAGCAGTCAGTAGTGGGCTGTCAGGGGGCGACGCCTCTGAAAACCCTATCAATGTAAACCATCAGTCTACCGGAGCCCAGTACACACGATATACACAGATATACACGTCATGTATGTACACAGGGGCCTCTCTATTTACATGCGTGTCACATCACAGGGGGACAACCTGTGACACTGGAGTGAAGACGTGTTGGTGACATATGAAAAGGAGTCTTTTACCACAAATGTCCATTATATAACATTAACACCATTTTGTACATAACAGTCCCCATATTAAATGCTTCTTACCATATTTCTGTCCGTTGCAGAGTTGGGCTAACACTTTTATTCGATATGCAAATTAGGGTCTGTTGGTGCCCAGTGGCTGTGTTCCACGGCCGGTGCCCTGGCCCCGCGCTGATTTTCATATCCAACCACTCCCCTTTCACCCCTTTGGCCCGCCCTTTGTTTGGCTGATCACCTCCTTCCTCAGTTCTGAAAGCCGGCGTCGCATCAGAGGGCTGTCATCGGCGCAGGCGTAGGATTTCAGAATGGAGGACGGAGGTGATCAGCCAAAGGGCGGGTCAAATGGGTGAAAGGGGAGTGGTTGAAAATATGAAAATCAGCACGGGGCCTGGGCACCGGCCGTTGGAACACCGCTCCTGGGCGCCTTCAGACCCTAATTTGCATATCAAATAAAAGTGTTTTTTAGCCAACTTTGCAACGGACCAAAATATGGTAAGAAGCATTTTAATATGGGGACTGTTATGGACAAAATGGTGTTAATGTTATATAATGGACATTTGTGGTGAAAGACTCCCTTTAATGATTATACAAAGTTGTCCTGGTAATGTTCCAGTAGATGGCAGCAGGATCACTTACTGCTGTATATCTTAGCTGCCCCATGGCTCAGAGAAAATGCTATTTATTAGGTCCCACCGAGTTGTAGGCATGTCACTCAAACTTCTGCACTGACAGCGGGCGGAGCCTAGCGGGACGGGGCGGAGCCAAGCGACGCAGAGCGAGGGGGAGCTAAGCGCGGCAGAGCAGAGCAAGGGGGAGGCGGTGTCGAGCAGGACAGAGGCGGAGCCAAGCGAGGGAGAGGCAGAGCAGAGTGAGGGGGAGGCAGAGCAGAATAAGGAGGCAGAGCCCAGTGAGGAGGCGGAGCCGAACGAAGAAGAGCAAGACAAGAGGCAACGGAGGTGAAGCAGAGCAAGATGAGAGGCAGCGGTGAAGCACCAGACTTGTGCGGCAGTTTATGACAGGTTTATTTATGACAAGTCTGGTGCGCGCCCCCTCCCTCAAGTGCACTTGTGGTCATGTCCAGCCCTCCGCACGATAGTATTAATGCAGGAGGCATATTGCTCAACCCTATCTCAGCCCTGCAAGTTGCCCGAAGCAGGGCTAAGCTTCTGAACAAACTACATGCCCGGCGCCCGGAACTGCATGTCCCGGGCGTCGGGCGATACGATTTCCACACCCCTGATGGATAATAAAGGGGATGATGAGAATCATAATGGGGGATATGAGAGGCATTGTAGATGATGAGAGGTATCATTGATTATAATGGGGATGATGAGAGGCATGGTGTTCTTTTCTGAGGTCTGATTGGGGCTCATTTACTTTGGGGTCTGAGCTGATGTCTGATCTGAGGGAGGTCTTATTTTCATTGGGGGTCTGATAAGTGGTTTGACCTGAGGTGTAATGAAAAATATTTTTTTCATATTGTCCTCCTCTAAAACCTACGTGCGCCTTATAGGGTGAAACGTTTTGGAGTGAAAGATGTAGTGTCGAGGATTGAGAAAGGTATGTTCAGATGGTTAAGAATACTCTTATAAAGTTAATAACAATGTACCTTCCTATATAGTTTACATTTAAATAATTTGGCTCTCAGAAAAAATTAAAATCGCTGTTTTGTTGATATTTGGCTCAGTTGACTAATAAGTTTGCCCACCACTGCCCTAAGGGGTTAGGTCATGTGATATTTTTATAGAGCCGGTCGATACGGATGCGGCAATACCTAACCTAATATGTCTACTTTTTACAATTTATTTTTACTTTATTTTTGGAAAAGGACACATTTTTTTACTTAAAACTTTTTTTTTTTTTGGGGGGGGGGGGAACACACTTCATTTTTTTTACTTTTTTTTCACTTTCTTTTTTTTTTCCCACTCTGGGACTTCAACTTTTCGGGGTCTGATCCCCTTTACAATACATTGCAATACTTCTGTATTGTAATGCATTGGCTGTAAGTGTATTACACACTGTAATACGCTTACAGTCTGCTTGCCTGGATCTCACAGGCTCTCCCGGAAGGCAGCCACGATGCCTATGGAAGGCATCGGGCTATTTTCCCTGCCATGTCACAGCAGCGCGGGGACCCCATGGACACCGGCACCCATGGACACCGGCGCACTCAAGGGTTAATGCGCCGGCATCGGTGATTTCACTGATGTCGGTGCATACAGCAGGGGTCTGGTTATCAGTGACAGCCGTACCCCTGCCTCTGATCAGGCGGGCGCAGCTCCTGCACCCGCCCGATCAGCACGCCGTACCTGTACTTCACTGGGATTTCTGTCCTGTATTTCTGCGCCATACATGTGCGGTGCTGGTATTCTAAGGGTTAAACAATTCTGGACTGCCCATATGGTGATGTCATGGAAGCTTCTGTTAGGTTTGTTGATTAGAGACACACCCTTGGATATATTTAAATACACACCTGAAACACAATGCTTTTTTGTGTAGCATCATGGGAATGTCTACAGAAATCAGCCAAGATATCAGGAAGAGAATTGTGGACTTGCACAAGTCTGGCTCAACCTTGGGTGCAATTTCAAGATACTGTACCTGGAGGTGCCTCGGTTTATCGGTACAAACAATTATATGCAAGTACAAACAAGATGGGAATGTCCAGCCATCATACCGCTCAGGAAGGAGACGGGTTCTGTGTCCCAGAGATGAACTTGCTTTGGTCCGACATGTGCATATCAACCCAAGAACAAAAGCAAAAGACCTTGAAGATGATGGCGGAAGGTGATAAGACTGTGTCACTATCCGCAGTGAAACGAGTACTGTGACAACATGGGCTGAAAGGCCACTCTGCCAGGAAGAAGCCATTACCCTAGACAATTGCCCAAAAAATCTAAAAAACTATGGCTCTCAGACTATGGAGACACTAAAATATGTTTTTTTGTTTGTTTCAAGAATGATGTTATTGTGTAAAACGTGAATAAATAAAAAAGAAAGTAGACATATTAGGTATCGCCGCATTCGTAAGAACCTGCTGTATAAAATATCATATGAACTAACCTCTCAAGTGAACACCGTAAAAAAGTGTTAAAAAAGCCAACTTTTGTCACCTTACATCACAAAAAGTGTAATACCAAGCAATCAAAAAGTCATACGCACCCCAAATGTATACCAATGAAACTGTCATCCCATTCCACAAAAAATGAGACCCTAACTAAGATAATCGCCTAAAAAATAAATAAACTATGGCTCTCAGAATATGCAGACACTAAAACATGATTTTTTTCAAAAATGCTTTATTATGTAAAACTGAAACAAACAACCAAAAACAGTACACATATTTGGTATTGTCGCGTCTGTAACATCCTGCTCTACAAAAATACCACATGATCTAACCTGTCAGATGAAC
Organism: Bufotes viridis; assembly: GCA_033119425.1. Classification (NCBI taxonomy): domain Eukaryota; kingdom Metazoa; phylum Chordata; class Amphibia; order Anura; family Bufonidae; genus Bufotes; species Bufotes viridis. The sequence goes on along the minus strand of JAKVIS010000025.1, from coordinate 230,860 downwards.
ATTGTAAATAACAAAAAATAAAAACGCTGCCAAAACAGCTATTTTTTGTTACCTTGCGTCACAAAAAGTGTAATACAGAGCAACCAAAAATCATATGTACCCTAAAATAGTAGCAACAAAACTGCCATCTTATCCCGTAGTTTGCAAAATGGGGTCATTTTTTGGGAGTTTCTACTCTAGGGGTGCATCAGGGGGGCTTCAAATAGGACAAAATCTGCCTTCAAAAACTGTACCGCATTCCTTTCCTTCTGCGCCCTACTGTGTTCCCGTACATCAGTTGACGACCACATATGGGGTGTTTCTGTAAACTAAAATTTCATCTCCATTTTCCATTAATTCTTGTGGGAGGGTTAACAAAGCTTGTAAATACAGTTTTGAATACCTTGAGGGGTGTAGTTTCTAAAATGGGGTCACTTTTGGGTGGCTTTTATAATGTAAGCTCCACAAAGTGACTTCAGACCTGAACTGATCCTTAAAAAGTGGGTTTTGGAAATTTTCTGAAAAATGTCAAGATTTGCTTTTAAATTTCTAAGCCTTCTAACGTCCCCCAAAAAATTAAATAGCACTCACAATATGATCCAAACATGAAGTAGACATATGGGGAATGTAAAGTAATAAATGGAGTTATTACTATCTATTATAAAAGTACAGAAATAGAAATTTGCAAATTTGCTAATTTTTCAAAATGTTTGGTAAATTTTGTATTTATGAAATTTTTTTACTCAGTTTTATCACTGTCATGAAGTACAATATGTGAAGAGAAAACAATCTCAGAATGGCCTGGATAAGTAAAAGCGTTTTTCTCTTTTCTAAAAGTAAAAATGGAATTTTTCGTTATTTTATCTCCTAATTTTTTGTCTTGTTTTAAAACGTCCCAATGTTTTTAAATAATTCTCCTAAAAGTACCTTCTTTTTCGCAGTACTGTGCAATTATGGGCACTTTTATTAGGTTAATTCCTTCTGCATTATCAGCTGGCTGAGATTTTGCATTCATATTCTTATTTTCACACCCTACTTTCCTTTTATTTGCCAGCAATATACTTCTATTTATTTGTTTTACATCAAATTTTATTTTTTCTAGTTGATTTCTTTGATAGCCCTTTTGTTCAAATTTTTTCTGAAGATTGTGTGTTCAACTCAACTGTGGTGCAGTTTCTTCTCAATCGTATATATTGGCTTTGTGGTATATTTTCCAACCATACCGGTAAGTGGCAGCTGGTCAGAAAGATATAACTATTACTCTAAGTGCGCTTGTAATAAATTTTTGTTTGGCTCTGCCCCTTATTTATAGATACTGTGAGGTCTAAAAATTCGATTTCTGTTCTGCTAAAATTGGAGGTAAATTATAAGTAAAAATAATTTTTATTAATCTCCTTTTATTATTTCCCAATGTTTCCCCTCCCCATATAAAAATAATGTTGTCAATAAAACGCTTCCAGAGGACAAGGTTCACACGAAGAGTTCCTTGGGGGTATATTGTTTGGGCCTCCCTGTCACAGACATTCCAACGACAGGTGGCAGGAGATCAGTGAGACTGGCAACACGTGGTTCGATCTGACAGGTTTCCTTGTGGATCAATAGGTGTCTGTGTTGTTTCTATTAATGGCCACACCCCTTGCCTCAGGTGTTGTTTATGTGGTCATTTAACATTCCTTATTTATAGTTGATTCTCCTACTTGGCTGTGCGGTTTATAGCTTCAGTTTCGGGTTGTGGATTGCTGTTGTGTGGATCTCGGCATAGTTCAAATGTTGCACAAGTTGGTTATTCACAAACCAACTGAAAGGTGGCATGAAGCAGGATGTGCTCAACCCAAAAATGCAGTTGTGCATATATATATACAGGGGAGCAGATCCTGCACTTGTGGCCCGTTGCTAATGGCGATACCCAGCAAAAATGCATACGGTGGAGGATGCCCGCAGTGGACCACAAGTACCACAATGGACATCCTACACAAAATGGCAATAGTGTGGATGTGATAAATAATATAACAATATAGCAATAACAAATGACAAAACAGGTGCTCACTGCGGTCTTACTAAGCCCTCAAACTGATGTTAAAATTGAGAGGTTAGTCAACATGTCCTACAGTGGAGGACATGTCTTAAGCCCGAGCACCATGCCAAGGTCCCTCAAGTAGCTCGGGACCTAACACTCACCTACCTGTGTTAGGTCCCGAGCTACTTGAGAGACCTTGGCATAGTGCTCGGGCTTAAGACATGTCCTCCACTGTAGGACATGTTGACTAATCTCTCGATTTTAACATCAGTTTGAGGGCTTAGTAAGACCGCAGTGTGCACCTGTTTTGTCATTTGTTATTGCTACAAGTTGGTTATAGTGCATTTCCTTCTGAATACTGGGGAAAATGTGTCCTTCCAGACATTGTTCTGACGCAGAACATATTTTAAATAAAAAAAAGCTGATTGGAGAAGGAAATACATATAGAGAAGTGGAACAAATTATAGACTGCTCAGCTAAAATTATCTCAAATACCTTGAAGTGGTCACCAAAACCTGAAAGACACAGAAGAAAGAGGGGAACTGCTGAGCCAATGATCAAAGATCTGGTTATGATGTTTCTCATACTATGGTGTTAGACTTTATTTATCGCATATGAGAGATCATGGATCACTTTGAATATATCCGAATACTCGAGAAGATCATGTTGCTCTAGGCCAGGGAGGGGCAAACTGCGGCTCTCCAGCTGTTGTAAAACTACAACTCCCACCATGCCCTGCTGTAGGCTGATAGCTATAGCCAGACTGGGCATGCTGGGAGTTGTAGCTTTGCAACAGCTGGAGAGTCACAGTTTGCCCATCCCTGCTCTGGGCCAAAGAATAAATGCCCTTGAAGTGGACGTTTCCACAAGACAATAACCCAAAACCCATCAGTAAGCAAAGAACATCTTGGTTACAAAGAGGATTGAGGTAATGGAGTGGCCAGACCAATGCCTTGACCTTAATAATGATATTTATGAGGCAAAACCCCAAAATGCTGAAGAACTGTGGAATGTAGTCCCATCATCCTGGACTGGAAGACCTGTTCAGAGGGGCCAGAAGTTTAGTGATGTCGCGAACAAAAAATTTTCCGTTCGCGAACGTCGAACGGGAACTTTCGCAAATGTATGCGAACAGTGCGAACCGCCATAGACTTCAATAGGCAGGCGAAATTTTAAAACCCACAGGGACTCTTTCTAGCCACAATAGTGATGGAAAAGTTGTTTCAAGGGGACTAACACCTGGACTGTGGCATGCTGGAGGGGGATCCATGGCAAAACTCCCATGGAAAATTACGTAGTTGACATAGAATGTGGTAAGTTGTAATCGCAATGCGATTAATACAGGTTATATTAATCGCATTGCGAATTCAACTTAGAGCTGGGTTCCTAATGGTTGTATTGCTAGAATATGACGAAGATTGAGAATATAGCGCTATATTCTCAATCTTCGTTATATTCTAGCAATACAACCATTAGGAACCCAGCTCTAAGTTGAATTTGCAATGCGATTAATACAGGTTATATTAATCGCATTGCGATTACAACTACTAACACTGCAGCTTCAGAATGAATCTAAGATGGATGCCGTCCTTGCTTTTTGATAGGAGGTGGGAGGGTCTGGGAGGGAGACTGATGTACTAGCCCTAAAAAGGGCTTTTTGGGGTGCTGTCAGGACGCTGTCCTTACAGCAGAGATCTGATGAGTCTTTCAGGACTGGAGTGGACACTGAATACACTAGCCTGGCTATTGATTTCCCTATTAAATCAGCAGCAGCTGCACTGTCCCTCCTCTCACTAAGACTGCAGCTTCCGAATTAATCTAAAATGGATGCTGTGCAGGAGATGGGAGGGTCTGGGAGGGAGGGTATGCTGCTGATTGGCTGGAATGTGTCTGCTGACTGTGAGGTACAGGGTCAAAGTTTACTCAATGATAGGGGGTGGACCAAACATCGCAGGCATGCTGGGAGTTGTAGTTTTGCAACAGCTGGAGGCACACTGGTTGGGAAACACAGGTCTAGATAATTACTCTGCCCAAATCTATATTCAGCTATATGGCTTAGAAAATATGCTGTCAAACAATGATCCTAGGTTTTGGTATAGACACATGATCTAGATTACCATATTTGCCTATACCAAATGTAAATATGCTACCAAATGTGGCAAAATACACAAAAAAAAATAAAATAAAAAATGAAAAAAATTATAAAAACGCAGATGCGTTTTTGATGCGTTTTCTATCAAAAACGCCCAAATGGCCCCTCGGGGGTTCAGATATCTTGCTTTGGAGGCAGCAGAATGTTGGTGGTAGTCATAGTCAACCGTCATATACAATCAAATAGAGGCATCAACTGGATTCGGAAAGCGATTAATAATTGTAAGTATTATTCGCATTGTGATTACAACTTAGAGCTGAGTTCCTAATGGTTGTTGTATTGCTAGAATATAACGAAGATTGAGAATATAGTGCTATATTCGTTATCTTCGTTATATTCGAGCAATGCAACCATTAGGAACTAAGATCTAAGTAATAGCAATGCGAATAATACAGGTTATATTAATCGCATTGCGATTTACAATTATTAACATTGCAGCTTCAGAATGAATCTAAGATGGATGCTGTCCTTGCGTTTAGATAGGAGGTGGGAGGGTCTGGGAGGGAGGGTATGCTGCTGATTGGCTGGAATGTGTCTGCTGACTGTGAGGTAAAGGGTCAAAGTTTACTCAATGATAAAGTATAGGGGCAAACGCGAACATCGAATATGTTCGCCCGCCGCGGTGGACGCGAACAAGCTATGTTCGCCGGGAATTGTTCGCCGGCGAATAGTTCGGGCCATCTCTACAGAAGTTGGTCGACTCCATTCAACACAGATGTCAAGCAGTTCTCAGAAACAATGATGATGCCACAAAATATATGTTCAGTAATTCAAAGGAATGTGAAGTCAAACAATTTTTCAGTTTATACATTACATTTTGGGGTTTTAAAGAAAAATGCTGGCACTGATATTTTTTTTGAGCAGCCTAATATTCTTTTTTCTTTACTTTCTATAAAAGGATTAACACAAACTGGAGAAATTTTCCAGTGCATTTGCATTCATAGAAGTAAAAGTTATTATTTTGTGCTTAATTTTTTTTTTATCAGTTAATTTTTTTTTCAAACTCTATTGTATATGGGGGACCCAAGTTAAATAATTTTTTGGCCCTGGTATGTTACAGAAGCTTGTAGATAAATTTTATTAGTTATGAAAATTTCACCAGAGTTGCATACAAAGTCTTGGAGGGAACCCCAACTATACAAGTTTTACTACAAATCCCTTTTGTAGCTGTTGATGAGCAGATACTGTAATTGGCACGATGATGGCAGCTGTCACTCACAACGGTCAAGGTGCAGGCAGCCACACATTGAGAGGTTGGGTTACATGGTGTCCAATCAAGTGAAGGGGGAGCCTTAAACAGAAGTGCTGGGTCCTCAACAGTAGGAGCCTACTGTAGTAGTAGTGAATCTACTATCTGCTCTGGCTAATGAAGGGTCATTGAAACAGGACCAACCCCTTCTATGACCTCGCTATACCCTAGGGCATATGAAAAAGGGCTAATGATGGAAGAATCCCTTTAACCTTTGCAGGAAAACAGTCAGGAGTCAGGACACATTCACCAACACTGACAGAGATATGCCAGTGCCTGTTGGGGAATTCGCCGCCAGCAACTGATCAATAATAGACACTGCGCCAAATTTTTCCCCAAAAATTCCTTTGTTCCGAATTAGTCATGAAGAACGTTAAATCAGCTATATCCCGTCCTGCAGGAATAGTGTATTTCGGTATGAATGACTGTGCATTGCAGCAACATACATAGCTAGTCCTTTCTGATAGTGAAACAGTAGAAAAAGACAGGTTATTCACCCCAATTTCACAATCAATTCCTAATAGAATTGTTTATCTATAAAACAAGGTGGACACCCCAATAACAGCAGAATTACACAGCTTATTCACTCAAACAAGGTGGACACTGTTTAATTTGATAGCTCTGTGCCCTACACAGGGATTGATGCAAACTGCGCTGTCTCCTATGGATCCCTTCAGCTTCAGATTACAGTGCTTGCATTGTCCCTGCAGACTCCCTATGCTCTCCCTATGCTCTCCCTACAGTGTGCCCCTACACTGTTCCTGCACTCTCCCTATCCAATATTCCACAATTTAAATCTTTTAGAAACACTGTCCCTAGCACCTGTCATGTCTCTCTCTATGTTCAGCACACAGTGAAATAGCTGAGACCGCGTAGGATGAGGCTTTTAAAGGTCTGTGACATCACAGGAGCTGGCTATCTGCTGATTGGCTGTCTGTAGGGCATTATGGGTGATCTTGCGTTCCTAGGCTTCTTACTTTCATTCGGTAACACGTGTAGCCGCCATTTTAGAGAAAAAATGATTTGTTACCACAAATTTTTTTCCCAAAATTCGGATTGAATTCCACTTTGGATACTCCGAATTGCTCAACAGAAATCAGCATAAAAAAGAATGTGGCAATGTGCATTGGCAAATGTTAAACCTTGTGCCCGTTGGATCATTCCAAAAACTTGAGGATCTGGTGGTGCCACCTATTGATAATCAACCAATGTAATGTTTCCTAAAGGGGTTACACCACACAATGAATTGGGCATTTCAAACTTATTATTGTGATATAAGTGCAAGAAAATATTATTAAATTATTAAATTATTAAAATATAATTATTGTTTTTTACGTGCATTACATTTTCCTCTTTGTTACCGCCCCCTGCTGTTCCTCCTTTGGCAGAAATTCTGGTCCACCTTCTCTTATACAGCTTTGGACCCACATGCTCAGTAGTTTCTCTGCTTTCATTCATTCATCCCTACTTCTACACTCACTGCAGTATATGGCTCTATCTCTGTCTAGATAGTGGAGAAGGAAATTGCATGACATACCATAGTGCTGTTTATTAGTGGAATCGCTGGGGCTGAGTGCGAGGGACTACTTTCTATGCAGGGGTTAAAAACAGATGACTGCGGTGCATCCTTGGAGATGCAGGTGCTTGATTGTCACACGTGACTAGTTGCTGCCCACCCACAGAAAGGGAAGAAACCAAAGCTTCAGAGGGTTGAGTAAAGATGCTAAAAATGGTAGAAAGTACAATTTTTGCATTGATATAGTTAAAATAATGGTGCACATTATTCCAGATAAGTTTTTTTTTTTTTTTACTTGACAGATAACCCCTTTCTGATCTCCCTGATAAATGGTAACAGCAGGAAACGTTATAATTTATGGCCATTCCAGTATTTTTAGGTTTTTTGTTCAGTATCTGTATATATTCATATGCTTTGCTTTTAGGAATATTTTTAGAGGATTACAATGTTAGGAGCAATTAATAAACTAGAAATAAGGGATCCAAGGAAGCCTCCTTCTACATGTAAAGCAATAAGCAAGAGTCTTGGGGGCCACATTGACCTACAAAGACTATGCAGCTGCTAAGGGGCCCTTGGAAAATCAGGCAAGTCAAGGTTGGTCCTATCCCTGGGCAGTGAGAACCTGTTAAGGACCCTCTTCTCCAAAGAAGGGTCATGGAGAGGGGATGGGGAAGCAAACATGCACCAGGTCCTCCTGTCCTGGTTGACCTTACCTAGGACCGTAAAGGGGTATTTTCTCCCTGCTATGGGGCTCCTTTTACTCTCCTGCTTGGTATTGTCTATATGCAACATCTATACCAGGGCCCCAATTTACCATTTGCTATTTAAAATACTGGTGTCCTTTTACGTGGCAGAGGCTTTTTGACCCCCTGAGGCACTAGGGTCTCGGTGCAGCTGCTACCTCTGTGTCCATACGTAGGGATACGATTATGTCATTCAGATTATAAACTGTGTATAATCAATATGTATTATTAGGAAATCTCAATAAAGAGAGGTGTGTTTTTCAAACCATAAATGAAACGCCCTACTCCGACTAGAGATGAGGAAATCGATTCTAAACTAACCAAGTTCGTCTTGATTTGGGAGAATTGATCAAAATGGCGTCTGCCAATTTAAAGATCAGAAGACAGTCAGGGGGCAGGGATGATGAAGAAGAAAGATCACGTGACTCTGGGAGGTGCCATAGCGCCTTGCAAGTCAGGCTCAGCCAATCATGAGGGGACTATAGCTGTCACATGGGGTAGGCACTATATAAGATCCCAACCAGGGAATCCATCTTCATTTCTGAGCTTGTACATTCATGAAGAGGGAGGTCCCTGTCAGAGAAAGAGCAGAGACTCAGTACAGATAGTTTTGGTTCAAACAAGGAGAGCGTTAGAGAAGATAATAGGGAGTTAGATTAAATTATCTGAGAGATAAAGAGGTTTTAGTTACAAATGGGGTCAATAAAGTTAAGGGCCCTTTACACGTGCCGAGAATCCATCAGATAATCGCTAACGAGTGTTCATAGGAGCATTTGTTAGCAATTATCTGGCGGTTTAAAGGAGCCGCCGATTACCTGATGAACGAGCATAATGCTCGTTCATCAGTAAATTGGATCATTTGTGCAGGCAGGCACCTAAATAGTCATTTTCCGGTAGCAGATCATGGTGTCTAAACGCTCTTCTGCCAGCAAACAACGAGTCTGTAGAGGGTAGAGCAATGGCCTCAATGATCGCTCCTCCCCATACTGTGAAGGAGATTGCTGCATGTAAATAGAGCGGTCTCTTTCACTGACGAGCAGAGGATTGTCTGGAAGGAACACCTACCTCCTGAAAATTGCCTGCGAAATTGGTCAGTGTAATGGGACCTTTAGTCATCTCATGTGTGCTAATGGGCTGTAGGAACTGAAAAATGAGCTCTGATTGGTTGCTATGGGCAACTAAGACTGAATTAATATTAAGTTTGACAAAAGTGGCCTATTGTATCAGAAAGATGGTGTTCTCCCTAGAACAGCGAGTAGTGATTGTGGAAGGCTATGTGCAAAGCAGATCGATTAAGGAAATGCAAGAGACCTTTACCGACAAGTCCCCAGGAACAAAACCACCAGCAAAACGTCGTATTCAGAGTCTGGTTCAGAAATGGCATCAAACATGAAGAAACCGAGGCCTCCATCGATCAGGGCGGCTGCAGTTGGGAATGAAATTCAGCAGCAGAGCAAGTAGCCCCAAAAATCAATTGGAAGACCGTCTCAGCAAATTGGTGTATCACAAATGAGAGCTAAAATCTCTGAACCTGAAACCGTACCGAATAATGTGTGTGCAGGAACTGAAAGAGTCTGACGAAGCAAAATGCGTAAATTACTGGACTTGTTGCTGACTATGATTTCTGACAGACATTTGGACCCATTGCTAGACTTCATGGCGGACGAAGCTTGGTTTCATTTATTAGGTCACATAAATTCCCAGATTAAGAGGTACTGCTCCACTGAAAATCCTCATTTGACTCCCAAAACACCACTTCACGACCAGAAAATTGGCGTCTGCAGCGCAGTGTCAGGAACACGAATATTGGGCCCAATTTTCTTCAAATCAACCGTGAATACCGCAATTTACCTGGACGTCTCTGAAGAGTTTTACAACCAGAAGAAAAAATTTCCTGCTTTTCCCAACATGATGGGGGAACATGCCGCACTGGAAGGGTTCATGAACTGTTTACGGAGGAGCGAACTGTTAGCCACCACCTTTCCCAGACTTGTCCACATGCCACTTTTATGTGGGGACATTCAAAACAGAAAGTGTCCGCTAACAATCCCTTTCCCCTGGAGGAACTCAAGGAGAACATTACAAACACCATCCGCAGCATCAGAAGCCGTATCAGTCGTGAGAACCCGACCCGCCCAAAGATCAGGGACCTGAACGGGGGCCACTTTCAGCATCTTTTGTGACCTGTGGGTAATTAAAGAAAAAACAATCCTCTTGCTCGTTCATTTTGTCATATTATCCCTGGAGGGGGGCTACTTTTTTGTGGGCCACCCTGTATCACCATCAACCATGCGTTTACCCGTAGTCATATGCGTTGTCATTAATCATTCTGTCTGGGGGTTAAAGGGCTCGAAAGCAGTTACCGGAGACCCCAGAATTTCTTACAAAACTTTTCAGGACAACCTGAGAATTTTTGTTTCAGGTCAAATTTATTCACATCCGAATCAAATCTGCCAACCAATAGGTTTGACTGGAACATGAAACTAAGTCCAAGTAATGCACGGCTGCTCGTTTGTCCCTCTGTTTTGAGAAAACGTCCATATTTACAAGATAATTTCCCTTTCATATGACACGTTCTCTACAAATAAATGAAATCCGATAAAACTGATCTGCAGGCTGTTGAGAAATGATGGGCTAACTTTACCGCCAGGGTAATTGCGATTGCTTTCACAATCCAGACGGAATGAGAATTTACACTGACAATATCTATTTTCATTAGGTACAACATAAGATATGTTTTCGGGGAAGTAAGTTCTGTTTGAGTCTTTTTCTTAATAATCTAAATCCTTTATTTTAACAAGGAGTGCGGGATCCGTATTTATGGATAGAATGTTCCTCCTGAAAATGAGGCACATTAAGTTATCAGAACTCCCTGTTTCATTTATGTTCTGGTAAGCTGATGTCCTTTAGAGAACAGAATTGTTCTTTAGTCCCAGTTTACGACGGGATTTGTATCTTCACTTCTGCAGGTCGACATCAGAGCTTAACGTGAATATAATAGCATATGGTTGTAAACACTCTGCAAATTCTCTTATTCTCTTAGCTCTCCATTATTGGGCTCCTGTGCTCAAAATCCATAATTAACTCACGATTATTGCTATATACGTTAGGGGTCGGTACTTTAGGCCTCTTTCACACTTGCGTTCTGAGGATCCGGCGGGCACTTCCGTCCCGCCGGATCCATCAGAACGCAAGTCGCCTGAAAGCATTAGAAGACTGATCAGGATCCTGATCAGTCTTCGAAATGCTTTCAGGTTACTATGGCAGCCAGGACGCTATTAAAGTCCTGGTTGCCATAGTAGTAGTGGGAAGCGGGGGAGCGGTATACTTACAGTCCGTGCAGCTCCCGGGACGCTCCTGAATGACGTCAGAACGCCCCATGCGCATGGATCACGTGGTCCATGCGATCACGTGATCCATGCGTGTGGGGCGCCCTGACGTCACTCTGAGCGCCCGGAGCCGCGACGGATGGCAAGTATACTGCTCCCCGCTCCTCACTACATTTTACCATGGCAACCAGGACTTTAGCGTCCTGGCTGCCATGGTAACCATTGAGAAAAAGCTAAACGTCGGATCCGGCGATGCGCCGAAACGACGTTTAGCTTAAGGCCGGATCCGGATTAATGCACTTCAATGGGCATTAATTCCGGATCCGGCGTTACGGCATGTCTTCCAGATTTTTGGACGGAGACAAATCCGCAGCATGCTGCGCTTTTGTCAACGTCCAAAAAACGTTCACATACTGAACGGAAGACATCCTGATGCATCCTGAACAGATTGCTCTCCATTCAGGATGCATTAGGATAATCCTGATCAGTATCTTTCCATCCTAGAGCCCCGAGGACGGAACTCTAGGACGGAAAGCAAAAACGCTGATGTGAAAGGGGCCTTAAATAGAAGGCACCCCCTGCTAATGTCCATGATCGGCGGTAATGCCGATCGTGCACATTTAACCCATCAGATGCCGTGGTCAATCCTAACTACGGCATCTGAATGTTGAAAACCCGGAGCGCACGCTTCCGGTTGTGCTTCGGTTCCCCGGCAGAGATCGGGAGAGTAGGAGCTTGTTAGCAACAGCCCCTGTTCTCCTGTGTGACAGGAGGATGCTGCCTAGTAATTTCTATGGAGCCCCTGCCTGTAGCAGGGCTTCATAGAAATACAGTAAAATGCTTATAGACTCCCATGTTAATGCATTGGAGTCTATGACAAAATCAATCCAATGATTGCTCGTTATAGTTCCCTATGGAAGTGTAAATAAAATGTTTTTATAAATTAAAAATATATATATAAAAATTCAAATCACCCTTCTTTCCCCAAAATAAAAGAAAAAACATAGAAATAAAAAAATACACATCATAGGTATCCCGGGGTGAGAAAATGCCCGTACTATTAAAATATAAAAAATGTAATCCCATATGAAAAATGGCGAAACAGAAAAAAAAAAGTAATTCTCCTCCCACAAAAAATTAAATAAAAAGTGACTAGAAAGTCGCAAATGCATTGAAAAGTCGCAAATCTGGTGGGTTTGCAGCTTTTCTATGCCAAAAAGAGGCATAAAGACAATCATAAATTTCACCCTGCAAAGCAGGGAAATTCCTCTTGCAAAAAGCTGCAAAGTAAGAATTCTTTAAAAAATAGATGTGTTAATAGTTTATATTTGTCAAGAAAAATACAAAGTGAATGAACAAAAGCGAAATCTAAATCAAATCAATTTTTGGTATGACCTTCCTTTGCCTTCAAAACAACATCAGTTCTTCTAGGTACATTTGCACACAGTTTTTGAAGGAACCCAGCAGGGAGGTTGTTCCAGACAACTTGAGGAACTAACAACAGATCTTCTGTGAATGTAGGCTTGCTCAAATCCTTCTTTCTCTTTATGTTATCCCAGATAGACTCAATGAGGTTGAGATCAGGGCTCTGTGGGGGCCATATTACTTCCAGGACTTGTTCTTCTTTACTCTGAAGATAGTTCCTAATGACATTTGCTGTATGATTGGGATTGTTGTCTTGCTGCAGAATAAATCTAGACCCAATCAGATGCCTCCCTAATGATTTTGCATGATGGAAAAGTGTTGCCCTGGTGGCCCAAGTCCACCAACCCTAAACATCCTGTTCCTTCTCTCTTGATAGGAGTGGGCTGGTCCTGCTTCCTGCCAGGAGAGGGCATTCCTGTGTAGAGGAAGCACACATCAGAGCTCCTGCTCCTCAGAACAACCAGATTCAGCTTCAAGAAAGCATCTGAGAGAAAAGACAGCAGAGTGAACTGCTAATTACCACATTAGAGATACTGCTGCAAGGTCAGGGACTTCGACTCAGACACCCATCACCTACAGTATATCAGCACCAGACGAGATAAAGCTCAAGCCTGAACCTTACAGTGGATATCTATACCCATGTGGGTTACATTGCAGCTATCCAACCTGTCTCCATATTCCTTACTGGTGCCAGAAATTTCACTTTGAAGCTGCTACTATTGAGTCTACAGTACCTGAAGTTATACTTTGCAATTAGTAAAAAAAAGAATGTTATATGTTCATTTCTGGCCTCATTCTTCAAACTTCTTTTCCACTGCATGAATCCCCAAGGAGCAATGACCTGAGGGAGTTCAACGTGACACAAAATGTCATCAGGGCCACTACCACTCCCATCCTCTGCTCCGGCTCCTCTGAGGCTTGCTGAACACTTCCTTCTAAGACTTCTCAGATCTGCTTCTAGGGCGCACATGCATGCGCTCTCTGTGCATATCTTAGTCTTCACAAGCCAATAGTTGGTTACCTCTGGGTATTTAAAGGGATTGGCTCATCTCAAACATTGGAGGCATATCACTACCACCGCTCTATCACCCATCTCTAGAACGGAACCCGCAAAGTGGTGAAGAGTGAACCGCACCTGTGCTGCTGCCCTCCATTCATTTCCATAGGAGTGTCAAAAATAGCTGAGCGGCATAGAAATTAATGGGAAGTGCACAGCGCAAGCCCGCCCACTGCTCAGTTCCCTTCTATGGAGCTAACAGAAATAGCAAAGCTAGTGCTCGGCTATTTTCAGCAGTCTCATACGAATGGATGGGACTTTCTAGAGTTAGGTGCGGGCCCCAGAGGTAGAACCCACACACACATTCTAGCGATATGCCACGAATGTCTGAGATGGGCCAAACCCTTTAAGGCAGGGTGCCTGAGCTTTAGGTTACCTAGCCTGCTAGTTCCTGGTGAAAGTGTGCTGTTTTGAATGTCTGCGTGAGTACGGACCTCTGCCTGTTTACCAACTCTGACTCTCTTGTGCCTGACCTGACCGTAGCCTGATAACCGTATTGACCCTTTGCTTCCTGCCATGACCTTAGACAAGCTTCACGGATTTGCACATACTCTGCCTGCCCTGACCTCGGTCTGTTTCCCTGACTACGAGTATTGCCTGACCCTCGGTGCCTACATTTTGGGATTTTTTTCCTATGTGGTGTAAGTGGTTACAATTGGAGCAATACCAGACATGTAATTTTTATAGTTTACTAGTGTGAAATCAAATCATTTTTAATTTAAAAAGGAGTTTCTTTTGAGAGACTTTTTTTTTAACCTTTTTATCTCCTTACTTGAAGCTGCATTCATGAGTAGTGTTGAGTGAACCTGAACTGTACAGTTCGGGTCTGTACCGAATTTTGTGAGTTCGGTAACCCGGAGCCGAACCCGAACTTTGCTGGAAAAGTTTGGGTTCATGCTCAGTCATTTAATAAAGCTTTTGAAAGGCTGCAGGGCAGCCAATCAACAAGCTTTTAAGCTGTGGACACTTAGAAGCCATCACAGCCATGCCTAGTAATGGCATGGCTGTGATTGGTAGGTGCATCATGTGACCCAGCCTCTATACAAGCTAGATCATGTGTCTGCCCACCTTTAAATCGTCTGATATAATGACCCCTAAATCACTTTCCTCAGTAGTGATGAGCGGCTGGGGCAATATTCGAATTCGCAATTTTTCGCGAATATTCGTTAGAATATTCGTCATATATTAACGAGTATTCCTTCTGTTGATTATTCTGTTGATTGCGAAAAATCGGCAAGTAATATTTGCGTAATGCGAATATTCTAACACCCGAATATATAGCACTATGGAATATAGTGCTATATATTCTTTTTTTAGGATATTCGTCATTTTTTCCCCCATCTGAAGTCATGATTCCCCCCTGCGTAAGTTGCTTTTGGGCCAATGACTGTTCACATTAATTTGGAAAAAATTACGAATATCCTAAAAAAAGGAATATATAGCACTATATTCTATAGTGCTATATATTTGGGTGTTAAAATATTCGCATTACGTGAATATTTCATTGCCAATTTTTCGCATAAGAGGAAAAAAAAATTATTTCCTCTTATGCGAAAAATCGGCAATGTAATATTCGCGTAATGTGAATATTCTGAAACACGAATATATAGCACTATAGAATATAGTGCTATATATTCTTTTTTTAGAATATTCGTCATTTTTTCCAATTTAATGTGAACAGTCATTGGCCCAAAAGCAACTTAAGCAGGGAGGAATCATGACTTCAGATGGAAAAAAATAATGAATATTCTAAAAAACGAAAATATAGCACTATATTCTATAGTGCTATATATTCGGGTGTTAGAATATTCGCATTACGCGAATGATACATTGCCGATTTTTCGCATAAGAGAAAAAAAAATTAAATATTGAAGAATATTCTAATTCACTACAGACTACAATATTGCAGGGGTTCAGATGAAAAAAATATATAAATATTAGGTTTTATGAATATATATCACTATATTCGAAATATTCGTGAATTTTCGAAGTGCCAATATTCGCGATAAAAATTTGAATATTCGCGCTCACCACTATTCCTCAGTTACTGAGGTTAGTACTGTATCACTGATTTAATATTCTGTTCTTGGGTTTTTACGCCCCAGGTGCATTATCTTGCACTTATCGACATTAAATGTTAGTTGCCAGATCCGTTCGTTAGTTTGGTGGGTGACATATACCCATTTTTTGTGTGAGGTACACCTGCACTGCATAAGTGACAGGGAAATTAATATAGCTAATCCGTCTGTTAGTTCGGTGGGTGACATATACTCATTTTTTGTGTGCGGTACACCTGCACTGCATATGTGACAGGGAAATTAGTATGGAGTTAATCTGTCTGTTAGTTCGGTGGTTGACCTCAAAGATAAAGGAGAGCATCAAATAAGGGACGTGGCCTTGGTCGTGGTGCTGCTGGTGCTGGTGGAGCTCCTGCTGCAGGGAGAGGATGTGGTCGATCTGTGCCAGCTACACGCCCAAATGAAACACCTTCCTCAGGTGCACAAGGCCAGAACAAGTAGAGGCGGTAGTAGATCGAATGGCTGACAGTGCCTCCAGTTCCTTCACATTGTCTCCCACCCGGTCCCCTGCTGAAACCACAGAGTTGGCATCTGCAGCCCATGGGCATCTGTCTTTCACCTCCCCTTGCAAATCAGTCAAGCAGTCTGAGCCCCAAGTCATGCAGCAGTCTCCTATGCATTTTGATGACTCTGCTGGCGAGGTTTCCGTGGGCCATCCTCCTAGGCCTTCCCCAGAAGTGGAAGATATTGAGCGCACTGATGCCCAACTACTTCTGTTTCAGGATGTGGACATGGGAGCACCACCGCAGCACGTCTCTGATGATGATGACGAAACACAGGTGCCAACTGCTGTGGCTTTCTGCCGTGTGTAGACCGGCAAGGAGGGCAGGGGTGAAGAGTGGGTGGAAGATGATGTGGAGGATGATGAGGTCCTAGACCCCACATGGAATCAAGGTAATGCGAGTGACGTGTGCACTTCAGAGGAAATGGTGGTGGTCACACAGCGCCAGCCACACAGCAAAAGAGGGAGCAGGGTGCAAAAGCAGAGTGGCCGTCCTCTAGTTAGTACGCCTGCTACTGCCCACCGCACCCAGGGACTGAGCACACCAAAACCAGCTCCAAGGAGTTCCCTGGCATGGCAGTTCTTCAGACAATGTGCTGACGACAAGATACGGGTGGTTTGCACGCTGGGCAATCAGAGCCTGATGCGGGGCATAAATGTTTAGAACCTGAGCACCACCTGCATGACCAGGCATCTAAATGCAAAGCACGAGCTGCAGTAGAGTACACACCTGAAAAATCACAAAAGATCTCAGACTCCTACGGTGCGGCCTACCTCATGGGCGGCATTCTTGAGTCAGTGCTGGTGCACAGCAGCGGCCCCCGCTCTGTTGAGGACACCGGAAGGGATAGCGGACTTCTGTTTTGTGGTGCGGGTAAGAGACCCCTGTGTGTCTCCCCGCCACAGTGTGCCTCCTCCCTGATTACCACAAGGCCTCCTGGTCTTTAGTCCTGAGGCCTCAATAGTCGGCGCACCACGCATCCCAGCGGCTGGCCCTGCTCCTATTACAGGTCAGTCCTGAGGACAGCCGACTCCTGGTAGCCAGGTCCTCCATTTTCCTGGCACGTTGTCACCCTCCCCATCATCGGTTATGAGGGGCTGAAGTATCCGGGGTAGGGTCGCCCGCAGGGTGCAATTCCTAGTCCACAGCCTATATCTGCGTGGCCCACATGGTGGGCACCAGGAAGAGGTCCAGAAGTAATACACCTGCTGGGGGAAAAAACTGCACACAAAGAGGCCTACGTAGCTATTTAATGGTGGGCGATATACAAAGTTACACTTTACAACTCAACATTGAGCCATTTGTTCCCGATGTGCACCACCCTACGAGGTCTTCCCCTGTACAGGGAGACACCGCAGCCTCCGCTTTGGCGGAAATTTCTCCATTTCTTGTCTGGTGGGAAGGAGTTTCACATGTTTTTTCCAGTCCCATTGTTCCCTGTCAGTAGCACTATTAGGGGCCCCTTTGCTGCTTGGGGACGCGGTGGCACATTTTTGCGTAGCCGAATCTGGACAATGCAAAACTCCTTCCCACCAAACCAGAAATGGAGAAATTTATGGAACGTCTGGAAAACTCCTATAAACAGGAACTGTCGGTAGTTACTGCAAACATACAAGCCATAGAGGAAAGAGTGGAGGAGGTAGCGTCCATACAGGACCGCACAGTTGACAAAGTGGAGGAATTGGTTGCACAAGAGACTATCAAAGATCGTCATATTTTCCAGCTATATAAATTACATGATAATTTTGAAAATAGGAATCGAAGGAATAATATCAGAATAAGAGGCCTCCCTGAGGCTACTAAAACGGAGGACTTGATTCCAACCTTACAGGCATATTCCGTTCCATCTTAGAAGTCCCGGTATCGAACTGTCCATTATTATGAAAGGAGAAATAATGAGGAAAGCGCAAAATCTGACCTCCATTGATTTTGATGGAGCTTCCTTGCAACTGTTACAAGATCTCTCCCGAGCCACGCTAGCCCAGAGGAGGGCCCTCAAACTGTTGTTGGACCTTCTGAGAGCTCATGATATCTCCTACTCTTGGGGGTTTCCTTTCCAATTTGTGGTGCGCAGAAATGGCCGACACATTGAACTGCGAGATCCTGAAGATTTGGACCCCTTCCTCAAAGCACTTTACCTTCCTTCTCTTCGCTTGCCAGATTGGCAGCAAATCCCTCCTTTGCCTTCGGGTCCTCCTTTCAGAAGAAACCGGCTTGACTCACAGAAACGTCGAGACGACAACCATCTCATCGGAATCCGTAACGTGACTCTTTATTGTGATGTTTCCTGAGTTTCTCTCCTCAGACCTGTTCTGGTTGGAGGGTCTTTGCCCCTGAGTGGCTTTTAGCTGCAGGAGTTGGTTGGGGGCTCAGACCCCCCCCTCCCCCATTCCAGGGGATGATTGTTTTATTTCTCAGAATTATATCATTTTCTGTTCCTCATTTGTACTATGCTATCATACCACCATGTTCTCTTCATTAAGTTGAACCTTTGGTTGTTTGGAGCTTTTTCATTGCCTACAAATTGACGTAAGGCTGTGGTACGGCCCCGCCCGTGTTGCGGGCACCCCACCTTGACGGGTTTGATTTTACCTGTAACACACACTGCCTTTCTTTAATTTGTCATACTGTTGCTTAGATATTGTTGACATATAAAATAAGTGCGTATTTTCATTCTTCTTATTCTCTGGCTCTTTCTTGACTTTTCTCCCACTCCTTGTGTGTTTTCCATTCCCTTCTGCCCCATCCTGCAGATAAGTGTTTATATTCTACTCTTCTAGACCTCCTGTCCTAGTAGTTAGGAGTACGGTTCCCTGGGGTGTGGGTGTCATTTCATTATCTCTATATTGGTGCTTTATATATGGCCTCCACTTTTCTATCGGTATACGTTGATTTAAAGATCTGTGGTCTGTAGCTGCTATTTGGGCATCTAGAGGTTGTCATGATGCTTCTGCCTAGTGTCAAATTAGCCTCACTCAATGCTAGGGGCTTAAACATCCTCGAGAAACGCTCCAGGATTTTATATGGCATGCATAGAGAGAGGGTGCAGATCCTTTTACTCCAGGAAACGCATTTTAGAACGGGTCGTATTCCATTTCTATCTACCAATGCGCTTTGGCTATTGGGCTCATAGCACTAATCCTGATTCGAAATCAAAAGGTGTTTCTATCGCCATACATAAGTCTCTTTCTTATTCTCTTTTAGACCTTCAGATGGACCCCCTGGGGAGATTCTTGTTCCTGAAGCTGAGGATTTGTGAAAGAGTGTACACTATTGGTAACCTTTATCTTCCCAACATGGGGCAGGGAAAATCCCTGAGGAGAATTTTGTCAAAGCTGGACAGGTTTGCAGAAGGGATTATACTATTGGGCGGGGACTTTAACATGGTTTTGGAGCCCTCGCTGGACTCCTCGTCTGGAGGATCGCGGGTTCCAAGATCGACGCTTACCAAGGTACATCATTCCCTCTTCTCAAGGCAACTAGTGGATGTGTGGCGCATCCTACATCCTAAAGATAGGGACTATACATTTTTTTCTCCGATACGTCTATCGTATAGTAGACTGGACATGTTTTTTATATCCCACCATACGTTAACATTTAATCCATCCTCACATATAGGCACACTGACGTGGTCCAACCATTCTCCAGTGTTCCTCTCTCTAGAACTACCTGGCCTTACGGCTAAAGAATGGCTTTGGCGTCTGAATGACACCCTGCTCAAAGATAGCGTCTGCAGGGCTGATATTTTGTCCAACATAAAGGAATTTCTAGATATACACTTATCACGACCGGCGTACCGATCACAGACGTGTGACGCGAAGGGAGGGAAAATGGAAAGCCCTGTCCAAGAGAGAGGGAAAGTTGGTGACCCCTCACTCACCTTGAAGCTGGCACCTGACTGCCCTGACGTCCCTAGATGGGTTCTTCACCCGTACGCCGATCACGTGCCTAAACCCTGGCTTTCCTTAAGCTGAGCCCTAAGTAGTGAATAGGGCGGTGGGAGCACTAGTCCTCACCACTAACACTAAAGGAAAACACCAGGGAGAGGACAGACAATACTGACAAAACATATAAGCCCAGGTGGGCGACAACAGTGGACAACAAAAGCCCAACAGGGATCCGGAGGGTAACGCTCTGGTACGACAACCAGGAACAACAGCAACACAGCTCCAGTGGGTCAGTATAGAAGTCCAGGCAGGAAGCTCTATATCTGGCAACCAGAGAAGTGGGAAGGGGGAATATAAGGAGGTTGGGAGTGACTGACAAGAAACAGCTGAGGAGAAGAAGCTACGGATCCATGAGTGAGACAAAAAGGATTGCAAGGCAAACACAGAAAGCTACCATTAAGTAACATTAAGTACCATTAAGATCTTTAGAAATAGAACGCGCAGCCACCCGCTGCGACTTCCTGACCCCGGGTATAACGGAGTCAGACATGGCTCCCGACACCCTCGTGACAACACTCTTCAGATGCCTCGCCTCTCCCCATTCAGTGGGAGGCATTGCAGTGTGTTTTCAGAGGTGTACTGATAAAGCATGTGTCCAGGCTCAAATAGGAAAAGGCAGCTAAAATAAAGAGTCTGTGGTCTAGGGTGGCTGAACTGGAAAGATCTCACAAACAAACGTTAAACGTTCAAAGTCTCAATGATCTCACCACTCTCAGAGAAGAACTGCTGAGTTTACTCAAAGAAGCATCTCGCAGGCAACATGAGAAATTCAGGAGTTTTCTCTTTGAAAACTCTAGTAAACCGGGTAAGGCTCTAGCTCGCTTCATTCATCCCCGCCAGCAGTTGAATTATATTCCCCGCATAAAAGACTCAAACGGTTCCCTGATTCATAACCCCATAGGGATTGCGGACACCTTCAAACGGTACTTCGAATCCTTATACAACATTAATGAACAGCTAGATAGCAGAGCAACGACTGATCTAGACAGTGGCATACACCAGTATATCACTGACACGGCCCTCCCCATTATTTCCGAGGAAGCAGCTGCCAACATTGAGAACAACTTCACAGAATCCAAACTCAGAGTGATCATATCCAACTTAAAGGGGGGGAAAGCCCTGGCCCGGATGGCTTTACGGCTTCCTTCCTTAAAGGGAGTCTTTCACCATTGCGTCGATAACAGTCCCCGCATTAAAATCCTTCTTACCATAATGTTGTCCGTTGCATAGTTCGTCTAAACAACACTTTTATTGTATATGTAAATCAGGGTCTGAAGGTGCCCAGGGGCGGCGTTCCAACGGCCAGTGCCCAGGCCCGCGCTGATTTTCATGTGCAACCACTCCCCTCTAACCCATTTGGTCCACCCTTTCTCTGGCTGATCACCTCCTTCTCTTCTTCTGAAATCCCGCACCTGCGCCCATGCACCGGCCAATACATCACGCTCCAGCCGACGCTGCATCAGAGGGCTGTCATTGGCGCAGGCGTGGGATTTCAGAAGAAGAGAAGGAGGTGATCAGCCAGAGAAAGGGCGGGCCAAATGGGTTAGAGGCTGGCTGCATGTACATCAGCCGGAGCCTGGGCACCGACGATGGGCCGTCCTGGGCACCTTCAGACCCTGATTTACATATACAATAAAAGTGTTTTTTAGACGAGCAATGCAACGGACAACATTATGGTAAGAAGGACTTTAATGTGGGAACTGTTATCGACGCAATGGTGTTAGTGTTAGAGGTGCACATTTGGGGTGAAAGACTCCCTTTAAAATATTTGCTGATCTCCTCGTACCTTTCCTCATTAATGTATTTAACAGCGTCTACCAAACTAATCCTTTTCTGAAACAGGCCCTAGAAGCGCACATAGTCTTAATTCCAAAACCCCAAAAAGAAGCTAGGGATAATACTAATAGAACCATTAACCTTATTGCGGTGCCGAAACATCTTGGGAAGCCCTTATGCCTTTTATTAATAGATGCCGAGAAGGCATTTGACCGGGTACGACGGAGCTTTATGATAGCCACATTGCGTCAGATAGGTCTTGGTCCGAACCTGGTCGATAATGGTCTGTGCCCTATACTCCTGCCCATCCGCCAGAGTGAAGGTGAACAGCATTCTCGCCTCCGCCTTCAATATTTGCAATGGAACGCGTCAGGGGTGACCTCTCTCACCCCTTCTCTACGTTCTTGTAGTGGAGCACCTCGCCATTGCTTTACGTAAACTAGCTCTATATGCTGACGACTTACTTTTGTACATCTCGAATCCTCATATCACCCCGCCATCCATTATGCAGGAATTCCACCATTTCGGGACATTTAGTAACTTTAGGATCAATATGAATAAAAGCAAAATGTTGAATATTTCGCTGTCTGCCGATGAAGCGACACTTATTCAGTGCAACTTCACTTTCAAATGGCAGATAACGAGCATTACTTACAGTACTTAGAAGAAAAATGAACAGTGGCTCACTAGGTATATCAATATACTATGGTGCTCTCCCCTGGCATCACCCAAGCCAAAAAAGTGAAAATAGATAAGATAGAGGATTGGGGGGCACTCATAAATATAGGGATCAGATGGACCCGAAATGGATAATAAGTATGAATTAATTTATTACAATACCAGTTACAAATACACCTTAAAACAATAAAAAAGATAATAATAAAAAATAGTTCACAAAGTAACCAATGCACCAGATAGTATACTGTCCAGGAGTGATAACGTTCACTAAAGTGCAAGATGTATGCCCAGATGAAGTGAGCGCATAAGTGGAATGCCCAGGTAAAAGTGAGCGCATATGTTGGAATGAGCGCAAGATGTTGTATAATCTTAATAGATGCCCATAAGGGTACTATACCGCTTCCTGTAGTAATCTTAGACCGGACCGTGCTCGGCGTCCCGTGCTGGCTGCTCGGTCCAATGCGGCGTCTCACGTGACCGACTGAATCCACGTGACTAGCTAGATCACGTGACCGGCTGTATCCACGTGACTCTGACGTACTCGGAATAGGCGGTAATTATCACAGGTCCTAGGTTAAAGTGCGGTATTTTCACAGGTCCTTGGTTAAAGTGCAATTGGGCAGCACTTATTGTGAAGATTTCCTGTGGATTTTTTTTCAGTGGAGAAGGGGCGTGCTCCGAAACGCGTTTGGTGCAGTCTGCAGTCCACTAGAAGTCCACTTGCACTTGTCTCCGGAGATCTTATTGTCCTGGACTTATGAACTATTTGCCCTCATCCGTATGAAAGGAAATCTTCACAATAAGTGCTGCCCAATTGCACTTTAACCAAGGACCTGTGAAAATACCGCACTTTAACCTAGGACCTGTGATAATTACCGCCTATTCCAAGTACGTCAGAGTCACGTGGATACAGCCGGTCACGTGATCTAGCTAGTCACGTGGATTCAGTCGGTTACGTGAGACGCCGCATTGGACCGAGCAGCCAGCACGGGACGCCGAGCACGGTCCGGTCTAAGATTACTACAGGAAGCGGTATAGTACCCTTATGGGCATCTATTAAGATTATACAACATCTTGCGCTCATTCCAACATATGCGCTCACTTTTACCTGGGCATTCCACTTATGCGCTCACTTCATCTGGGCATACATCTTGCACTTTAGTGAACGTTATCACTCCTGGACAGTATACTATCTGGTGCATTGGTTACTTTGTGAACTATTTTTTATTATTATCTTTTTTATTGTTTTAAGGTGTATTTGTAACTGGTATTGTAATAAATTAATTCATACTTATTATCCATTTCGGGTCCATCTGATCCCTATATTTATGAGTGCCCCCCAATCCTCTATCTTATCTACTTACAGTACTTAGGATTACAAATCCCAGCTCACCTGCATCTCACCTGTGTCCCCCCTCCCTCATACCTCCTCCCTCCCTCCTTTCCTATTCTCTCCCCCTGCTTCTTCTTTTTTCTCTTCTTTAAGGCCTCTCTTCTATATTATTTTGTCTTCTTTTGGTAGTCCAACTGGGTTAAATGATTGAGGGCGACCCCTGTAGCATTGCTTGGAGCTGGTTGACTGATCTCACAGTTGGCGGTCGCGGATCAATAAGGACTATCTTTTTGTTTAAAGACTTACAAGATTACTCAGATTGTAATTTGACTATAGATTTCTATGTTATCTTGTTCCTATTGGTAGAGGTTCCTGTGTGTTCCTTTAATGTTTGTATATTGCTCTGACATTTCTGAAAAACCTTAATAAAAATCAAAGTAAATTTCCTGGTCTTTTAAATGCTGTCATTTCGTCTGGTGGAGACAGAGACTTTTAAAAACCTTATGGCGGTGGCTGTCCCACAGTACGTGGTTCCCAGCCGCCACTAGTTTTCCAGGCGAGCCATCCCTGCACAATTAAGTGGTGAACAAAGCAGGTGTGCACTGTGCAACGCCATTTGTGGCAAGGTCCACATACCTACCCATACATGGACCAGTAAGCACGGGCAGGGACGTTAAATCTCCCTAACTGCACACTGGGTAAATGCAGTGGCGGCTGGGCCTGAGGCGGATAGAAGTTTGGCACATGTCCTACCGCCACCGAGGATTGCTGGACATTTTTTCGTTGCCTTCTCCTCCTCGTCTGCTTCCTCCTCTACCGCCTCCTCATCGGCTCAGCGTAACACCTTCACCACCAACTTCAGCACAGCCAGGGGGAAACAACAGCAGGCTGTTTTGAAACTCATCTGTTTGGGGGAAATACCCCACACCGCAGGAGCTATGGACGGGTATGGAATAATAGACCGATGAGTAGTTGGTGCCGCTGAGCCAAAAGCCTGGCCTGGTGGTGTGCGATAACTGGCAAAATCTCATAGCAGCTCTGGGGCTAGCTGGTTTTACACACATTCCTTGCCTGGCGCATGTGCTGAATTTGGTGGTGCAGAGGTTCCTGAAAAATTACCCCGATATGTCAGCTGCTGCAGAAAGTGCGGACCATCTGTGCTCGCTTTTGACGTTCTCACCCTGCTGCTGCACATCTGTCTGCGCTGCAGCGTAACTTCGGCCTTCCCGCTCACTGCCTCATATGCAACATACCCACAAGGTGGAACTCCACCTTGCACATGCTGGAGAGACTGTGCGAGCAGCAGCAGGCAATAGTGGAGTTTCAGCTGCAGCACGCACGGGTGAGTTGCTCTGCGGAAGAGCACCACTTCACCACCGAGTGGGCCTCCATGCGAGACGCGTGTGCCATGTTGCACTGTTTCGAGTACTCCACCAGTGCCGATGTCACAGTCCTCAGCGCTACTATCCCACTTCTATGTCTCCTTGAAAAAACACTTTGGCGTATGATGGAAGAGGATGTGGCACAGGAGGAAAGGAGGAGGAAGAGGGATAATTTCCAAGGTTATCAGGCCAGTCATTCAAGTGGCTCGGAGGGTGGGTTCCTGCACCAACAAAGGCCAGGTACACAGTTCTGCAGGATGAGGAGGAGGATGATGATGATGAGGAGGAACCGTGTTCACAGCAGGGTGGCACCCAAAGCAACTTATGGGAATCAATGGAGCGTGGCTGATGGGATACAGCTGATACACCTCCCACAGAGGACCGCTTGTCGTTGCCTCTGGGCAGCCTGGCACACATGAGCGACTACATGCTGCAGTGCCTGCGCAATGACCGCCGAGTTGCCCACATTCTAACCAGTGCTGGTTACTGGGTGGCCACCCTGCTGGATCCCCGCTACAAGGACAACATGCCATCCTTAATTCTGTCACTGGAGCGTGATCAGAATATGCGCGAGTACAAGCGCACGCTGGTAGACGCGCTGCTGATAGCATTCCCACCTGACATCGGGGGCTCAGTGAAAGCACAAGGCGAAGGCAGAGGAGGAAGAAGTCGACAACACAGCTCGGACACCGCCAGCACCTTAGAAGGGACGGTTAGTATGGCCGAAATGTGGAAAAGCACTCCACAACAACCAGCACCACCAGCTACTGAACGTCTTAGCAGGAGGCAGCATTTCAGCAACATGGTGGAACAGTACGTGTGCACGCCTATATGTACTGACTGATGGGTCTTCCCCAATCAACTTCTGGGTCTCCAAGTTGGACACATGGCCTGAGCTTTCCCTTTACGCCTCGGAGGTGCTGGCCTGCCCTGCAGCAAGTGTATTGTCCGAACGCGTGTTTAGCATGGCCGGGGTGATCACAGACAAGCACAGCGCCTGTCCACAGCCAACGTGGACAAGATCACGTTCATTAAAATGAACCAGGCATGGATCCCACAGGACTTGTCCGTACCTTGTGCTGAATAGACAAGTATAGCGGCCTGCTCCCAGCCATTGTTATACTCTAGCGCACTTTCTTTTTGCATTCTCTTTTCTATTTCCCAATGTTTTGGGGTCTTCACAAATTTATAAAAAAATAATAATAAATAAATAAAGGAAAAAACAAACAAACAAAAATACAACAAAAACAATGTTGGCTACCTCCTCCACCGCCGCTTCTATCTACAACACCACATCCACTGCCTCCTCAACTTCCTACTCCACTTTGACCTCGGCCTCCTAGTTCAAGATTATTATTTTCTACTTTTTTCTATTCTCTGTTTTTTTAAGTCATTTCCCTATCCACATTTGTTTGCAGGGCAACTGTCCTGCTCTTACCCCCATTTTGCTTCCTTTTGCAGCCCTCTAGCCCTTACTACGACTATTTTACAGCCATTTTAGTGCTCCAAAGTTTAGGTCCCCATTGACTTCAATGGGGTTCGGGTTGGTCAAGTTCGGGTCCTGAACCCGGCGAACCAAAACAGCCACGGGTCCGCTCATCCCTATTCATGACCTAATAGACACAAACCTATGTCCCCAAGCTATGAAGGTTACACATCAGTACCCGGTAATCCTGTCACAGGGGCACCAATGGGCTGAGAGGGGGATCTTTACCTCAGTCAAAGTTCTGTGGTCGCTATTTTGTCTTTTCTCTCATGCTGGCTGTTTCGGCTGTCAATTCCAGCTCTGCTCCTGTGAGTATCTTGATGTTCACATGCCAAGGGGTTAATAATAGATTTAGACTGCAAGCTATAGGGACCGCTGTGAGTGCATTTCCCAGATGATGAGTTCCAGCCTATCCTGTGCATGATTTCACATATGAATGCGAGGAATAATACGTTCTGGAGCAATACCTCTTTGGAATCCTTGTGTTCTTACGTGCTACATACAGTATTGAGATTTTAACAATGGAAGCACATGTACGGCACGTCTAATGTTAGTGGGTGAAAGGCGGTAACATTGTACTGAGGTTCTTATTTCCCATCTCTACATAAAATTCCCAGAGCGCTCAGCTCACTTCAGTTGCAATATCTGATGCACTGGAGGCGATTCCTTGGTTACATTATGTTTCAAGGCTGATGAATGTTGATGCAGGGTCTTTACAGCTGCTTTATTCATCTCCTTTATAATAGGATCTGGGGGTGTGCTTTAGTTTTATGGGTTTTTCATCAAAGCTTAAGAACCATAGGAGCTTGGTGAAGAAAGGCCTGGCTATGACCCTATGTAAATGGATAGAGAAACATGGCAGGTCTCCTCCAGAAACAGCACCTCTTCCTCTCCAAGGGTTGTGTCTGGTATTGCAGCTCCAATCCATTGAAGCGAATAGAAGTGCCATGTTGTAAGCTGGTAGATTGGGTCGAATGACAGGTGAAGGGTGTTAGTGGTCACTGCACCCAGTGTAGGAGTGGTGCAGTAGGAATGAACAGGCTGACACAGGAAGTCAATGGAAACTAAACTTTACTCATGTAGAAGCCCTCAAGCGTACCGGTTGCACCTCGTTGACGCAATCTTGGCGGTTACACAATTTTGGCACAATTTTGTCGGTTTCATAGGCACAGGGGCACGTATTTTCAGACGGTACCCTTGGTGGTTACTATGCAAGAAACTACAAGCTACGTACCACCACTTGATCCACTCAACTCACCTGTCCGCTCATCTCTTTGCAGTGCTGCAGATGCTCCGGTATCCTCCTCAACTTGATGGATGGCCGGTGAATAAATATTTTCTTGCCAATAATGTGCCTCTGGATAAATCCAAAGTCTTTGTTCCTAATAACAGCTCCCACCAGTCTCTTATCTTTGAGCTTGGATCCTTCATGGCTACCGGATATGCTTCTTCCAATAGTGGCTTTGTTCAGACTCCAGCACTTACTTTTAGGGATAGTGCGTCCTCTGAACTCTGCAAGATGTTACAATTTCCAGATCTTTACTTGCTCCACAATGTTTAGACTTGACTGTCTAAATCTTGGGGAGAAACCCAATTCCAAAGTCTCTCAATTCCTGCTGAGGGACTCTCCTCTCCACCACCTTTGCTCCTCCGCAGTTACCTCGTGGCAAATTCTTCCTCCTGTGGAAAGACAGAGTGACAATATTCAATATTTCATCTGGAAGTATCGCAACCCGCAATGTATGGGTAGAGCCATACATCAGCTGTGATTTGATATGGTGTCTTGTTAAAGAGATCCTGCCACGTCCAGAACCACATCGGCCATAATTACCTGACTGTAGCTGCTGCTTTACAGATTCCATTGCTGTTTTTTATTTCCTAGGCCCCCATGACCAAGCAATTGGTGCTTTTAGCTTTGGACCCTGATGTGCTGAGGCCATGCATTGGATCACATCAGGTGAACCAGAGCTTTACCCTTGTCCAATCAATGCCAATAGCTCAGGTAATGGCAGCCTCCATTGTTGGAACACATGACAGCCCAACACTTAATGATAACTCTGCTATGAGGGTTTGTGGCATTGGTTCCTATGATCGGTAGGGCGCCCACCGATCTAATAGTTATCACCTATCCCCTGGATTGGGGATAGCTTGTTATAACCGGAATACCCCTGTAATGAAGACCTCAGTCCAGACTACCCCTGTATAGACCCCGTGTTTACCATAGACCTCAGGTAAGAACTGCACTTTCATACAGACCCCAGACCGCCTTTATTCAAACTCCAGACTGGACTCTCCATTTATACAGACCCTTGACCATATTATCCAATATACACACACCCCAGAGCAGCTCTTAATACAGACCACAGACCAAGCACCCCTATTTATACAGATCTGGACCTTCCATTTATGCAGACCCCTGACCAGACTCTCCGACTCCCAGTTCTTACTGCAGACAACAGGCCAGATCCCCCATTAATACAGATCTCAAAGCTTCCATTTATACAGGCCCTCGATTAACCCTCCTATAAATAAAGACACGAGATCACCCAATATTACAGACCCCATGCCCAGGGTTGGACTGGGGTTCCACCAGAGGAAAGTATTCTCCAGGCCCAGCCCTTATATCCTCAATAATGTCTAATAGGTTTTGATTCAAAGAAACAGAGCGTGTATAGGTAAAAATCCAGCTCACCCGCAGTCTCTATCCAGAGTTATTTTTCTTTGGTGCATGGAATTAGGTAAGACCTTGACACTTGTGAACTTGGAAGGAAAATCTCCAGCACCACTGTGTTTCTTGAGTGCAATTTTTCTTTTATTTCAGCAAAAAATATTACAGTGGTAACAAACATAAGTCCTCTAAAACCTCCGTAACAGTCTACGCGTTTCGACTTTGACTTGTTCTCCACCTTATTAGATATTAACAAATTTGACAGGAATCTGACGGTAAAAAAACATTTTCATGAGGTGGGGAACAATTCAGACTCGATAGATGATGTATTTTCAGAATGTTGAGAATATGTTTTCAGGCCTGTCTTTTAAGGAACAAACATCTCTTATGTGTCTCAATGAGTTACAAAGTGAGTCTCGGCATGAAGTTGAGGGTTTTGGGACCAAAAATTTTCAGGTCACCAACCGTCAATTTTACCCTATCAAGTCGCGTACTATAGGCATGGACATGTTTCAGGAGGTTATGGAAAGGGAACTAACATTTATAGATGCAAACAAATCTGCCATTGGACGACATGGTAATCTTACAAAACAACCAAAAATAGCATTGGGAGAACTAAAAAATAGGGAAGATATTGTTATTGAAATGGCAGACAAAGGCGGAGCAGTGGTGGTGTTAGACAAATGTGTTTATCAACAACAACTAATGGACATTGTAATGGATTCCTACATATCAAAAATTAGACTCAAACCCCATTGAGTTATACAGAAAAGAATACTTAGATATTTTATGTAGAGGTCAGGATATGGGATATTTCTCTCATAAACAGTTCTCATATTTAAATGTTGAATCTCCCATAACCCCTATCATACATGCCTTGCCAAAATACACAAAGAGTTAAACCCACCACCGCTCCGCCCAATAGTCTCTGGGATGGGGTCTCTGACAGAAAGACTTGGTCAGTGGCTGGATTCCATACTACAGCCTCTTATGAAATGAGCCCCAGGATACATTAAGGACACAAGTGATGTTTTAAGGGATTTTTCTGGGAAAAAAAATGGTCATCCAATTATGTATGGATGACCACCGATGTTGTAAATCTATATCCATCCATCCATCCCCCATTACATTGCCCTATTATTGCTGGAGTTTCATTTTCCCAAATACAGCCATCATAAAAATGACTTTATTGATTATGTTTGGGTGGTCACTGAGTATTTACTTACCCATAATTATTTTTGTTTTGATGATAAATATTTAGATCCAAGGAGTCAGTATGGGAGCGAAATTCTCCCCTTCGTTGGTCCCTATTGAGAGGAGCGATTTATATATGGCACTGACAATCCATACTTGGAAAGCATTGAGTGGTATGGCAGGTACATCGACGATTTACTTATCATATGGACCGCCGATGTATCTGCCATACCCTCATTTTTGGACTACCTCAACAATAATCAATATGGCTTACGATTTGTGTGCTCATATAGTACGACTACTATCAATTTTTGGGACTTAACTTTAACTGGTGTCCCAGAATGAACTATCCAAACCAGGACCTACTGCAAATCAGTGGCAGGTAATATGGTACTTAGAGCCAATAGTCATCATCCGATCCATACAGTGAAAGCTATACCTCTAGGAGAGTTTCTCAGGGCTAGGAGAAACTGTAGTGAAGATAACTTTTTTCAGAGTCAAGTTAAGGTTATCGCTACGAGACTGAGAAATAGAGGTTATTCTGATTGGATGATTTCTAGAGCATCTAAAATAGCGCTAAATAAAAATCGCCAGGATTTGCTGTTTGGAAGACAGAAACATGAAAACAAATTTAAAAGTGAAATTAAAAATAAAAACAAAAAGTTGCCCACACTTGTCCTCACATACAGCAATCAGTTTACCCAGATACAGCAGGCGTTTTCTAAATGTGTCTCCATGTTGTGTGAAAACGACACATTATATAACCTGCTGAGAGATGGACATAGGGTGGTATCAAGACGACCGCCGTCGCTTGCAACCTCCCTGTCTCCTTCTATTTTCAGTAGTGCATCTAAAAAGATCTATAATCGAACTTGGTTAAGATAGGTCGGATTCATACTGTGCGGTAGCCATCCACGCAAGGCTTGTAATTATGTTAGTCCGAAAAAAAACATTTCGGGACTCCATGGATAAGAACAAGTTTCCCATAAAGTCCTATATCAATTGTAATTCAGCAGGAGTGGTTTATGTAATAGAGTGTCGAGAATGCAGCAAGACATTTCATTGTAACACACAATAGAAGTTTGTCTAGCTTCATAGCTTTTGCCATAGAGCGAGTCTTTGTTCCAAGGAGAGGAGGTGATCTAAAAAAGTTGATTTCCCAGAGGGAAGCCTTCTGGATATTTAGATTAAATACCAGATATCCAGCTGGCTTAAATTTGAGAAAGGAATTGATGTATATACAGTATACTGATCTCTCCTTCCATAATATCCATGTGTATATGCTATTGACTATTTTAAAAAGGTGTATCGGGCAAACACATCATTATAGGCAACGGTTCAGACGCTATGGCGTCTTTTTCTTAGTAATTTGTTTACAGTTTATATTTAAGAAGATACAACAATCTTAAACTGTGTGTTTGCGATGTCATTGTTTTATGTCTCAGCACATATGTTGGGGTCTTTTATTTTCACCAATGGCTAATGTTTTAGTTTAGAATAGTATAGTTTCACCCACGCCCGATCTGCTCATTTAGGATGTTCACCTGAATCTATTTTTAACCCCCACATGATTGGGGGTTGGACGAACCTATACCATTTATATGTGAGCCTTTCGGGACAGTGGGTCAGTCATGAGTAAGAACTTGATTGTTCAAAACGCGTAGACTGTTACGGAGGTTTTAGAGGATTTGTTTTTGTTACCACTGTAATATTTATTGCTGGAATAAAATAAAAATTGCACTTAAGAAACACGGTGGTGCTGGAGATATTCCTTCCTTAATAGCAAGTGCTTGGCTCCAAATGTTTTTTTCTCCTGGACCTTTGGGGTCCACTATCTTATCAGAGCCTGGGCCCACCAGAGGATCTTCTGGGGCTCTGGTGGGGCAGTCCAACGCTGCCCACACTATACATACAGTTACTCACTTC
Organism: Bufotes viridis; assembly: GCA_033119425.1. Lineage (NCBI taxonomy): Eukaryota > Metazoa > Chordata > Amphibia > Anura > Bufonidae > Bufotes > Bufotes viridis. The sequence continues at coordinate 198,422 of JAKVIS010000025.1, read as the reverse complement.
TTTCTTCCCTGCGCCCATCTACACTCCAGCAGACTAGCTGGCCTCTCCGGTGGTGTGGCGATGGGGATGAGATTTCTGTGTATTCGGGAAGAATTGCTAAATATGCTACAATATAATTAGAGCTATAGGTTGAGTGACATATGGAGGTGACCAGGATTTCTTATAGCAGGCCTGTAATTACTGGATGAAGGGTCTGCTAAGTGGATATAGCGTAAATTAAATTCTTAGATAACAGCAAAGAGAGTTAAAAGATGGCGACATGCAGATACCAGAATAAACATTGTATGTAAAAAGGAGCACGGCCGAATCCCATGCAACCCCCTGAAGAGCTCTTCACTCATTCATATGTGATTGCATTCAGACTCTAGAACTCAAGGTGAAGAGTCAATGCCCTGCTATACGCATCAAATGAATCCCACAATGCACTGGTACCTGAACCACGATGCTACTTGACAGGGCCTCACTTCTTTCTCTTATCTCAGAAGGAATCATTCATGAATTATCATTATGCAAATTTTATTAAAAATATATGTAGATGAAAAAAGTCTAGAGAGAAAGGTACAGTGGAGCTACCAGGTCTAGAGCTGAGGGTTTTATGGGATAGAGGGTGTGGGGCTGAACTTAGGGATACATAGATTTCTACAATAAAAATCTGCATTTTTATGTAAAAAGCTGTTTAATTGCTGCTAGGGCCTATAAAGAAAGCCTGTGAGTCCTGCTTCCACCTCCCACTCTTAGAGAAAGCTGATGTGTCCTGCTTCCTCCCCTCACTCTTAGAGAAAGCCTACATGTCCTGCTTCCCCTGCCCAATCATGGAGAAAGCCTATGTGTCCTGCTTTCCTCACTCTTAGAGAAAGCCTATATGTCCTGCTTCCCCTGCCCAGTCATAGAGAAAGCCTATGTGTCCTGCTTCCCCTGCCCAATCATGGAGAAGGCCTATGTGTCCTGCTTTCTTCACTCTTAGAGAAAGCCTATGTGTCCTGCTTCCCATGCCCAATCATGGAGAAAGCCTATGTGTTCTGCTTTCCTCACTCTTAGAGAACGCCTGTGAGTCCTACTTCCCATGCCCACTCTTAGAGAAAGCTTGTGAGTCCTGCTTTCCTCGCCCACTTATAGAGAAAACCTGTGAGACTTCTTCCTGCTTCCCATGTCCACCCATAGAAAAAGCCTGTGAGTACTAAGTCCTGCTTCCTGAATTCACTCATAATTAAAAAGCTCATGATTCCTTGTTTCCCTGTCCACTCATAGAAAAAGCCTGTGCGTCCTGCTTTCCCCAACTCATAGAGAAAGCCTGTGAGTAGAGATGAGCGAACTTTAAAAAAAAGTTCGGCGTTCGGGTTGTGGTAACTCGCACATCCCGTTATGGATTCCACTATCGCTGCATATGGAATCCATAAGGGGCGGCTTCCACCAACCCGAACTGTTGAACAGCCGAAGGACCTGGGGTGACGTCACCGTCATGTGATCAGTGCAGGGGCGTGGCTCAGCACGGGATCAAATCCAGTGCTGAGCCACGCCCCCTGCACTGATCACATGACGGTGATGTCACCCCAGGTCCTTCGGCTGTTCAACAGTTCAGGTTGGTGGAAGCCGCCCCTTATGGATTCCATATGCAGCGATAGTGGAATCCATAACGGGATGCGCGAGTTACCACAACCCGAACGCCGAACGTCGAACTTTTTTTTAAAGTTCGCTCATCTCTACCTGTGAGTAGAGATGAGCGAACACCTAGAAGTTCGGGTTCGAACCCGAACCCCATTGAAGTCAATGGGGACCCGAACTTTTAGGCACTAAAAAGGCTGTAAAATAGTCCAGGAAAGGGCTAGAGGGCTGCAAAAGGCAGTAAAATGTAGGTAAATCCCCTGCAAACAAATGTGGATAGGGAAATGAATAAAAAAAAAAAAAAAAAAATTAACCAATATCAATTGGAGAGAGGTCCCACAGCAAGGAATCATGCGTCATATCACCCACCACTGGAGAAGGCCACTTTCAGTTATTTCGGACCCAGCACCCAGACAGAGGAGAGAGGTCCCACAGCAAGGAATCATGCGTCATATCACCCACCACTGGAGAAGGCCACTTTCAGTTATTTAGGCCCAGCACCCAGACAGAGGAGAGAGGTCCCACAGCAAGGAATCATGCGTCATATCACCCACCACTGGAGAAGGCCACTTTCAGTTATTTCGCCCAGCACCCAGACCGAGGATACAGGTCCCACAGCAAGGAATCATGCGTCATATCACCCACCACTGGAGAAGGCCACTTTCAGTTATTTAGGCCCAGCACCCAGACAGAGGAGAGAGGTCCCACAGCAAGGAATCATGCATAATATCACCCACCACTGGAGAAGGCCACTTTAAGTTATTTTGGCCCCAGCACCCAGACAGAGGAGAGGTTCATTCAACTTTGGGTTGCACCGCAAGATCATGGTAAAGTTAAAAAAATGAGGATTCAATAAAGAAGTGCCCCGGAGTACAAGAATACATGGTTCAGGGGGAGGCAGTTATAAATGTCTATTCTGCACAAGGGAGGGACAGGTCCTGTGGGATCCATGCCTGGTTCATTTTTATGAACGTTAGCTTGTCCACGTTGGCTGTGGACAGGCGGCTGCGTTTGTCAGTAATGACGCCCCCTGCCGTGCTGAATACACGTTCAGACAAAACGCTGGCCGCCAGGCAGGCCAGCACCTCCAAGGCATAAAATACTAACTCTGGCCACGTGGACAATTTGGAGACCCAGAAGTTGAATGGGGCCGAACCATCAGTCAGTATGTGGAGGGGTGTGCAGACGTACTGTTCAACCATGTTAGTGAAATGCTGCCTCCTGCTAACACGTTCCGTATCAGGTGTTGGTGCAGTTAGCTGTGGCGTGGAGACAAAACTTTTCCACATTTCTGCCATGCTAACCCTGCCCTCAGAGGAGCTGGCCGTGACACAGCTGCGTTGGCGACCTCTTACTCCTCCTCTGCCTTCGCCTTGGGCTTCCACCTGTTCCTCTGTGACATTTGGGAGTCCTCTCAGGAGCGCGTCTACCAGTGTGCGCTTGTACTCGCGCATCTTCCTATCACGCTCCAGTGCAGGAAGTAAGGTGGGCACATTGTCTTTGTACCGGGGATCCAGCAGGGTGGCAACCCAGTAGTCCGCACACGTTAAAATGTGGGCAACTCTGCTGTCATTGCACAGGCACTGCAGCATGTAGTCGCTCATGTGTGCCAGGCTCCCCAGAGGTAAGGACAAGCTGTCCTCTGTGGGAGGCGTATCGTCATCGTCCTCCGTATCCCCCCAGCCACGCACCAGTGATGGGCCTGAGCTGTGTCGGGTGCCACCCCGCTGTGAACCTGCTTCATCCTCATCCTCCTCCACCTCCTCCTCATCCTCATCGTCCTCCAGTAGTGGGCCCTGGCTGGCCACATTTGTACCTGGCCTCTGCTGTTGCAAAAAACCTCCCTCTGAGCCACTTCTAACAGACTGGCCTGAAAGTGGTAAAAATGACCCCTCCTCCTTCTCCTGGGCCACCTCCTCTTCCATCATCGCCCTAAGCGTTTTCTCAAGGAGACATAGAAGTGGTATTGTAACGCTGATAACGGTGTCATCGCCACTGGCCATGTTGGTGGAGTACCAGGGGCGGACTGACCATTAGGGCACTCGGGCATGGACCGAGGGCCCGTGGTCAGTAGGGGGCCCGTCCCCAGGGCAGACGCGGCGGCGGCAGGGAACATCAGGACGGAGATGAGCGCTTGCATTGCGCTCAGCTCCATGCGGAGCAGCAGCAGAGGAGGGAGAGGCGTGTCCTCTCTCTCCCTGTCCCTGTTCCTCTGATAGGATGCCAGCACTAGGCCGGCAGCCTATCAGAGGTCGGTGCAGGCGGCGCGATCACGTCATCGCGCCGCCGGAGCCGTACAGCTCGAGACACAGGGTATAAGTGTTCTTTTTTTTTTTCTTGGGGCTACTGGCACTAAAGGGGGCTACTGGCACATAAAGGGGACGGCTACTGGCACATAAAGGGGACGGCTACTGGCACATAAAGGGGACGGCTACTGGCACATAAAGGGGAAGGCTACTGGCACATAAAGGGGACGGCTACTGGCACATAAAGGGGACGGCTACTGGCACATAAAGGGGACGGCTACTGGCACATAATGGGGACGGCTACTGGCACATAAAGGGGACGGCTACTGGCACATGAGGGGGGACTAATAACACATAAGGGGGAACGGCTACTGGCACATAAGGGGAACGGCTACTGGCACATAAGGGGGACTAATAGCACATGAGGGGGCCTAATGGCACATGAGGGGAGCCTAATGGCACATGAGGGGGGCCTAATGGCACATAAGGGGAGACGGCTACTGGCACATATGGGGGGGGGGCTACTGGCACATAATAAGGGGGGGGCTACTGGCACATGGGGGAAGCACAAGAGAGGCACTTATTACTAGCACATGTGGTGGCATGGAGAGGCACGTGTTACTGGCACATTATTATGGGGCACTATGGGGGGCTTCTACTGAGGCCACAAAGAATGGGTATTTTATATGGGGGGCTCTGTGTGGTACTAGTATTACCAGGGGTATTATCTGTTTCTGCAGTGTAGTATTGGGGAGCACAGCGGCACAGTATTGGGGGTAGTAGGATGATTTGTTCAGAAGATGGGAGGATGATGGAAAAGTAGTAAACTAAGATTTTTTTTTGTTAAACTGCAGAGATGGAAAATGGCGACAACATGGCGGTCTGGTCTGAAGGTCTGAAAGGAGAAGACGAGGACAGAAAACATCTACATCAAAGAAGACGTCACGTCACTGAACGTAATTGGTAAGTGCCCTGTATTTCTGTAGTGATGGGATCAGAGGCATAGCGATGGCGGTGTGACCAGGTAGTGGAGGCGGGATATAGGTGTGGCTGGAGGTATAACATGGGCGTGGCTGGAGGTAGGGCATGGGTGGGGCCTGGAAGGGGGCCCTTGATTTATTTTGCCCGGGGGCCCTGAGGGTTCTCAGTCCGCCCCTGTGGAGTACTCGAAACAGCGCAACAGGGCACACAGGTCTCGCATGGAGGCCCAATCATTGGTGGTGAAGTGGTGCTGTTCCGCAGTGCGACTGACACGTGGCCTGCTGCTGCTCGCACGGTCTCTCCAGCATGTGCAAGGTGGAGTTCCACCTGGTGGGCACGTCGCATATGAGGCGGTGAGCGGGAAGGCCGAAGTTCCGCTGTATCGCAGACAGACGAGCAGCGGCAGGATGTGAACGCCGGAAACGCGCACAGACGGCCCGCACTTTATGCAGCACTTTATTTCTGACATGTCAGGGTAGTTGTGAATGAACTTCTGCACCACCAAATTCAGCATATGCGCCAGGCAAGGGATGTGCGTCAAACCGGCTAGTCCCAGAGCTGTAACGAGATTTCGCCCATTATCGCACACCACCAGGCCGGGCTTGAGGCCCACCGGCAGAAACCACTCGTCGGTCTGTTTCACCGCAGAACAAAATATAGCCTTTTACGGACAGATTAACACTTGGCCTGCAACAGCTGGGACACCAGATTCAGGGTATTGCTATTTTGGCAATTGAATTTAACCCCAGAACAAAATATATGTTTTGGCGGACACTATTATTCTTTGCCAGCCACAGCTGAAACCACTGATTTATGGTATTGCTATTTTGGCAATTGAATTTCACCACAGAAGATAATCTATCCTTTGCCAGACAGCAGACAGTATTATACTTGTCTAGCCAAAGCTGGAACACCAGATTTAGGGGATTGGTATTTGGGCAATTGTATTTAACCCCTTAATAAAATATAGAAATTGCTATCCTGAGTTTCTAGGGGTGACAATTAGCACAGCCAAGCCCCTGATGTAGGATATAGCAAAAAAAAACTAGTATTGATGGATTGATGGACTTGGTGGCAGCTTCTTCTGGTGCACCACAAGTCACAAAATGGCCGCCGATCAACCCAGAAAATAAGTGACAGATGTGGGGGGTTAGCTCTGGTCTCGGGGATCATTCACACAAACTTCCTTCCTGACAATGGAGTTCATGTCCAAACAGTGCATTTATTTGGCAGTCTTCTCAAACAAAACAATATAAATGAACACCTGCCCGTCTAGGCACTACCTAATACATAAGGTATCGCTGACTCACCTAAGGCCCCATTCACACACACGGGAACCCATGCGGCTTTCCCAGCCGAACGTCCATGAATTGTGGCTAGCACCTAGCCCCGTGGCCCCTCAGCCCTCCTCAGCTGAGATCACGTTCCCAGAGCCTCACCAGGACTCTGCTACACAAAAACACTCTCTCCCAGAGTGACACACCTTGTCCAGCAGCAGGACTAAATAGACATGGACCTGTCCGAAACCCCGGACTGGAGCATGGGGAACAGGCACCCACCCAGCACATTACCTGTTCCCAGTAAAAGCCCGCCCTGGAACTGGCTGAGCCAGCTATACTAATACTATACTTAACTTGGGCTTTCACTCCACCAAGGCCAGGCACCTTGGTGACACGCTCTCGGTGTAAACAGCCCTGTCTGACGGTTTCCCTGGGGCTTCACCGCACAAATCAGTGTTCACATTGCCACATATCCCCCCTCTGTTCACACCTGTGAGGGTGAACACATACACCAACCGGATGCTCCTGACAGGGCATCCGCCCTTTCTAGCCTCTGTCTCAACATTCCCTCTGGAAGATGTGGTCAGCATCATCATTTTCCCTTTATTTTGCCATACCCAAGCCAGCAAGGCTTGGTTTGTCACCCACATTGACCTGTTGCCCAAGAAATAGTGTCTAAGAGGTTCCCAATTCCACGGGACAGGCAGACCCTCTCTTTCTATTTTTTATCTCTCTCCCTTTTTCTTACACAGCTGCTTCAACCGAGCACGCTTCTTAAGACTTGCCTCTTTTTGTCTCTTTATTTTATCAACAAATAGCGTCTTTCTTTTTCCTTTACTCCCCACAGGGGTTACGTCAAGTTTGGCTCCAATTTCAGAGTCTTCTGCTTCTTCAGTGGCACGCCCCACTTCAGCAGATTCTTCTTCATCCTTCTCTTTGGTCTCTGGAGCATACCAGGATTTCTCCCACTCCAACTCATCGGCCTTAGCTTCTTTAGCCTTTGAGTCTCTTTTGGAGTCTTCATTCAGTTGATTAGCCTTCTCATCCTTCTTGGACACGGCATCATATACTTGATTCCTTAACTCCTCCTCTTTCTCATCATGGTTGGAGGTACGGGGTACATCAGGGTCTTCACCAGACTCGTCGTCTTCTGGCAATCCCTGCAGAGATTCACCCGGATATGGTTCTCCCTTCGGATAGGATTCAGGAGAGCCAGCCCATCGGAGTAGACAGGACCCTCATACTGGTCGTCGGTCCCCCGTATTTCTTCCCAGCAGACTGCTGGCTTTCTGGAAGGCATTGACAGCAGAGGGAATGTCTCTCATGCCCAGGTCCTGGCCACACACCGCCACGAGTCCCTGGGCTTTTGCATCTACCTCAGCACCTTCATCTGGTTCAGCAGATACATCATCCATTTTCTTCTCTGCCTCGGCTGGCACCACAGCGCCACCATCTCCAGACCCATTCTTAACAGGCTCTGCCTTCTTGGCATCTTTTAGAGAATCTTCCTCTTCAGGTATCTCATTCTCTTCCACCTGCTGCGCAGGAGCACGCTTAGGCCTCTCCAACTCATAGACTTTATCTTTTGAGCTCCTGAGAACTTCCAACTCTGCTCTGAGTTGCTTGTTCAGCCTCTCCAATTCACCTCGCTCCTTAAGCGCTTTTTCAAGGGCTCTAGCCAAGGAGATGGCCTTGGACTTTTTCTCCAGAGCATCAGCCTCCGCTCGGTCACGTTCTTCGGCATATCGGGCCGCAACATATTTCTCTTCAGCCAGGAGCTGGTCAAACTTCTTCTGTTTCTTCTCCAATCTAGACACAGTTTGTCTCTGGTTGTCCAGGTCCACTATTCGATCACACAACTCTTGATGAAGTTGCGCCATACTGGCTTCCAAATGTCTTTGCTCCTCCAAGAGGGCAGATTTTTCTGAGGCACTGTTTAAGACCTCATCAGCCAGTTCATCTCTTTTCTGCTCTGCATGAAGTCTGGATCGCTCAGAAACTGCGAGTTCCTCTTGAAGTTGGAGAATTTCCGCTTCTATTTGAGTTTTTCGCATCAGCTTGTTGGATGCACTCCCTTTTTGGCCTCTGGATCCAGCGGCTCTTTACTCTGTTCTGCAGCAGTACCAGACGTAGGAGTATCTCCTAGGACCTCGCCAAGACTTTTGTCAGTGTCTACTACAGGCTTGTGTAACTTTCTGGAGACTTTCATTTTCTTCTGGGCATCAGGCAGTAGTCCCTTCGCTATTGTACCTAGGGACCATGTAGGAGAGAGAAACCGTCTTCATGATTGCAGCTGTACTGACATGTCCTGTCATCTAGCCCTGCCTGTGTATGGGTCTCAGACACAAGGCCGCCATCTCCCCACTCGCCTCTCGTCACGTCAGGTATAACTATCGTCTGGTTGCTACCAGTAACCATATCAGTTTGGCCAGACCTCAACATAGTAGCCTCTCTCTCTGAGTTGCTATCGGTCACAGCACATGCGTCATATATACCGCTCATGTCATTCTCAATCCTGCCCTCAAGGGGCACCGCTGAGCTAATCCCCACCTTGGACACTTCTCTAGCCACTGTGTCCTGCACATTCACTACAGTGGGTTCCCCCAACTCTGTGCTCTCAACATTTATCTGCATTTTTCGAACTTTTACATTTTTACCTACAGGAGCACTTCTCCCCTGGTCACACCCTGCAGTGGAAAATGCCTATCAACATCATCACATGGCATCATACTTTCATTTGGCATTTCCGCAAACTTGGCACAATCGCTTTGCACCTTATCAGTGCCACTGTTTTTAATGGTCACATCACTTAAAGGGGTCGCTACCGATTCTGCAGGAGCCTCGTCACTTCCTGCAGAAGGGTCTGCCTTACCCCACAGCAACGCTTCAATATCCTGGCCAAACAACATAACAGTTATAGGTGAAACTACATCACGAATTTCTCGAGTCACTGTTTGCACTGGAGTCTCACACGCCGTGAGAGCCACCAGACAGTTCATGCTATCCCCGTGAATGTCCCGCACACAGTTCTCAGCCACCAGGCTGGTCTGAACCAGGATCAACTGACCCTCTGCAACACACGGAGTAATAATCGGAACAGTCTTACCCTCAGATGTCATGGGTTCGGCAGTCCCAGGCGATGAGGGAGTTCCAGGAACATCTTCCCCAAGGTCACTGTCCTGCTCCTGGACATTAGGAACCTCCAGCCTTTGATTCCTGGTTACCTGACTCCTGGCCATAGGACAATCAGGTGCACACTTTGTGACTTGACGGCATCTCCAGCAGCGCTCTCTCTTTTGCCATGCAGCTGCACTCTGTAGTGGTTGGTTGCACCTAGCAACTGCATTACTGCTCCGTACATCCTCTCTAGGACTCTGTATGCCGCAATCACTTGAACTCTTGAGAGCCGCACCGCTCTCCCTCTTCTTTTCTTCCCGACGGTTGCCCTTGGCAACGGCACACAACACCTTTTCGTCTGGTTTTCCAGCCGCATCACCGACACTTTGGACTTTTACAAACTGTCCATTCGGATTTGAAGGCTTTCTCTCCAGGGCCAACTGCAATTGCGCCCTCAAAGCCTCCCCCTCCAAATTGGCCTGCCTCAGCTGCTCGGTGAGATCCTCCATCCACCCCATAGCAACAGACAGTCCAGACACCAGAAAAAAAAAAAATTCTTTTTTTTTTTTTTTTCTTAACACGTCCACTTTAATCTGAGACCAGTCTCCAGGTGTCTCCCTGTAGAGACAATCTCAGCACTGCACCGCAGACATAACAGTCTCTTTAAACTTTCTCACCGTCAAAAAAAAAATATAGCATTCAGCAGCACCTGCTTTTTCTGCTTGTTTGTTGCTCCCAGCAACGCTTTTCCTTCTCCAGCAGGGACGACTGCCCGCATCCGACACCAAATGTGGGGGGTTAGCTCTGGTCTCGGGGATCATTCACACAAACTTCCTTCCTGACAATGGAGTTCATGTCCAAACAGTGCATTTATTTGGCAGTCTTCTCAAACAAAACAATATAAATGAACACCTGCCCGTCTAGGCACTACCTAATACATAAGGTATCGCTGACTCACCTAAGGCCCCATTCACACACACGGGAACCCATGCGGCTTTCCCAGCCGAACGTCCATGAATTGTGGCTAGCACCTAGCCCCGTGGCCCCTCAGCCCTCCTCAGCTGAGATCACGTTCCCAGAGCCTCACCAGGACTCTGCTACACAAAAACACTCTCTCCCAGAGTGACACACCTTGTCCAGCAGCAGGACTAAATAGACATGGACCTGTCCGAAACCCCGGACTGGAGCATGGGGAACAGGCACCCACCCAGCACATTACCTGTTCCCAGTAAAAGCCCGCCCTGGAACTGGCTGAGCCAGCTATACTAATACTATACTTAACTTGGGCTTTCACTCCACCAAGGCCAGGCACCTTGGTGACACGCTCTCGGTGTAAACAGCCCTGTCTGACGGTTTCCCTGGGGCTTCACCGCACAAATCAGTGTTCACATTGCCACACAGAAAAACGCTCTGTGCAGCCTAAAAACCAGTGAGCAATTAACTAGCAGAAGTTCAATCATTCACAGCAGTAGATCGATCCGTTCATTAGGTGCTGTTGCTGACTTTTCCCTGCCTAATCTCGCCCTCACAGAAGCTGCGTCCTCTCCCTACACTAATCAGAGCAGTGTGACGTGCGGCGCTACGTGACTCCAGCTTAAATAGAGGCTGGGTCACATGCTGCACTTGGCCAATCACAGCCATGCCATTAGTAGGCATGGCTGTGATGGGCTCTTAGGGCAAGAAGTAAAACGCTAGCTGATTGGCTGCTGTGCAGCCCTTCAGAAAGCGGGAAGTAATCGGCGAACAATGAACCCGAACCCGAACTTTTTTGAAAAAGTTCGGGTTCGGGTCCGTGTCCCGGACACCCCAGAACTATGCTCGAACTGTTCGCTCAACACTACCTGTGAGTCCTGCTTTCTCCAACTCATAGAGAAAGCCTGTGAGTCCTGCTTTTCCCACCCACTCATAGAGAAAGCCTGTGAGTCCTGCTTTTCCCACCCACTCATAGAGAAAGCCTGTGAGGATCACAGGAGAGAAAGAGCTTGATGTGGAAGCCATGATTGTAAATTTCTATCTTCAGATATTTTCTCTTTTTTCTCAGTTGTGCAGTCTTGTATTGTAGTTGTTGATGGATTGTAACAGTTCTTTCCCAAGGATCCTTGTGATTTTTTTTCCTTGCAGTTTTCCCTCATTTCCCTAGATCTGTACATTTCCTTTCATTACAATGAAGTTTCTGATGGTTTGGGGCATTTGTCCAAGTTTTCCTTTGCACCAGGTTTTATAAAGGAAATATATTTGTATGCAAATATCTGAAAGGCTGAAGTGTAGCCGTGTATTTTGAGCACTTGGAATTAGACAATTAATAGTATGCAAATTACTATTTACCACTTAATTTGCATGTACAGTAACACACCATGTTTTTCTGAACTCTGCTCCCAAGTGCAAACATATGAAAAACTTGATTTGTGCAGAAGTATCTGATGCAACAGCTGCTTCTGAGGGAGACATCATAGTCTGCTTCTTATTGAGGAGTCCTAGTAGGGTCCCAGAGGTGCATGAACTTCCAATTCATACAGAATTCTGTATGAATCTACCACTGCTACTAGGGGTGAGTAGAGGGTTCTGGTTATCTAAGAACTCCGTTATGGATTCCACTACCACGAACCATAAGTTATGGTCAGTGGCGGATTACAATAGGGACGTTCGGGTCGGCAGCCCTGGGCCCAGCACCGCTGGGGGGCCCAACGCCGACCCAAACACCCACATGCTGCGGCTGGACACGGGGGCACATAGTTCCCTGTCCCGCCGCCGTCCGCTGATCACCGCCATAGGCTTCAGGCCTAGTAGGCCTGAGGCCTCTGCGGTTGTGAAATCCCGGCGAAGGTGGCCGTGATGACGTTATCGCGCGTCTGTGCCGGGACACAGCACTCTGACATGTGCGCGCCTGTGCCGGGACACAGCACTGTGGCGTGTGCACGCCTGCCTCACCCCGCCTTCCTCTGCAACCAAGCGCCTGGCCCTGGACATAGGTGAGTATTTGGCTTTTCATTTTTTTTTCTCCATTTTTTATTTTATGTCCCTACTTTGGGGGCCATGTGGGGTGGGGACACACAGGAGGACATATTAAGAGACATTGAATACATCGGGGGAAATTATTATATTGGGGCTTCTGTGTGGGGGAAATTACTATGTGGGGGAAAATTACTATATGGGGCAGTGTGGGGGAAATTACTATTTGGGGGAAATTACTGTGTGGGGGAAACTACTATATGGGGGCAGTGTGGGGGAAATGACTGTGTGGGGGAAATTACTCTATGGGGACGTTGCTATTGGGGAAGCACTGTAGGGGCAATTGTATTATTTTTGGGGACACTATACAGGGATTATTGCCTGGAGCACCGTATAGGGTGTTATTATTACTGGGGGCACTCTAGGGGACATTATAGCTGCTGTGGACACTATAGGGACATTTGGGGTAATTTATCAAACTGTTGCAGTAGAACTGGCTTAGTTGCCGATAGCAGCCAATCAGATTCCACCTTTCATATTTGAAAGCTCTTTTGGAAATCCAGTTCTACTTTACACTAGTTTGATAAATGACCCTAATTATGTCTACTGGGGTCACTATTTTTCAGCAGTATAGTACCTGGGGCATTGGGGAGCACCACGGGCACATTAGTGGGGTGGCAGCAGGATGACACTGTGGGGACACCGGGATAGGGAGGTTGATGGAAAAATTGAGAAATCTAACGTGTCTGTGTAACAAACTCTGAGACGAGACGCGGCTGAAAGAATTTGTCATGGCGGTCTAGGTCAAATGGAAGAGAAGAGGCAAGAGGTCTACATGACAGGAGATATCCCTGGATGTAAGAGGTATGTGGTTCTGTATTCTCCTCCAAGTCTTTTTTATTATATTTATATGTATTTAAAATTTGGTGACCAAATTTTTCAGTTTAGGATTAGGACCCAATTTGGGGTCATTTGGGGTATTTTATTCTGAAGATGTCATATGGCCTAGGAAGAGACTGTGGCTCTCACGAAGCACCGCAGCCTCTTCATGCAAAAAAAACAAACAAAACTAAAATGGAGGGAGAGGCCCAAGTTGGGTAGACAGCCCCAGGCCGATCATGCAAATATTCCGCCCCTGGTTATGGTCCGTGGTAGCGGAATCCATCACAGAACTCTTAGATAACCGGGACCTTGTACGCCGAACTTAAAAACACAAGTTCGCTCATCCCTAGACACAACACCAGGGTATTGACAGAAGGTGAGGATACCGGGGACACCATGGGGCACTGGTGGAGGAAAGGTATACATATACAATGACTGCGGTGACCGTCAGCATCAAGAAACCAGGGGCCATGGGTCAAAACAAAAGATAGATAGACTTATATATACACAACAGCCAATCTGAAGGGGCCAAACTACAGGGGGAGGGAGAGAGCAGCAGTCTGAGCCAATGAAGAGACAGGGGGTGTGTCTCAGACTAACTCAGTCTCCCTGTAGACACTGTAGGTAAACTGTAGTCACAAATCACAGCTCTGCCCCGATGGAGATGAACCAAAAAGAAGATAAGGAGTAAGAACTGAAAATTAAAAAAAATGGCAGATAAGTATCCGCTGTAGGTACTGAGGTATATATATCATTCTTGAGCTCATGACTGGACAGCTCCTTTAAGGTGTGAGTTGATAAGACCTTTACGTTACTGTGTATGAACAGTACTAAATAGAAACAGATAACAAGATCAGGCAGCAACAGCGAACCTGCTTGTTGACAGTTTCCAGACGGTAGTAACAGCAGATTTTCTCATGCATACAAACTGGAAAATAAATCAGATGAAGATAATAGAGGGGTAAAAGGCAAGATCTTTGGGTGGTATTCAGGTCTAATATGCAGTAAATATGGACACAGGTTTACTGGATTAGGCCTCTTGCACACGACCGTATGGCTTTTTCAGTGTTTTGCGGGCTGATTTTATCGGATCCGTTTTTCAGTTTTTTGCTTCCGTTGTGTTTCCGTTTCGGTTCCATTATTCCGTTCCGTTTTTCCGTATGACATATACAGTATACAGTAATTCTCAATAGATTGTTCAGAAAAAACGGAACGAATACGGAAGACATACGGATGCCTTTCCGTATGCTTTCTGTTTTTTTTTTTGCGGACCCATTGACTTGAATGGAGCCACTGAACGTGATTTGCGAAAAAGAATAGGACATGTTCTATATTTAAACGGAACGGAAAACTGGAAAAACGGAAACGGAAGACATCCGGAGACACTTCGGTATTTTTTGCAGACCCATTGAAGTGAATGGTTCAGTATACTGTCAGTATACTGAACTGAAAAAACGGCCAGTATACGGTCCGCAAAATACTGTCGTGTGCAAGAGGCCTTAGAAAAACACGAATGCTTCCTTTAAAAACAGTGTACAGGTTGTGTCGGGTATTGCATCTCAACTGCATTCGCTTTCGTGGAACTGAGCTGCAACACCAGACACAATCTATGGATCTGTGTGTTTTTCTAAGGGTCCATTCACACATCCGTGTGTGTTTTGCGGACCTACACGATCAAGAGGAAGAGGTGAGTTCATGTTTTTTTGTTTTTTTTTAACCCTCTCCCCTTTTTACATAACATTCTGTAATCAGAATGCTATTATTTTCCCTTATAACCATGTTATAAGGGAAAATAATAAAGATCGGGTTCCCATCCCGATCGTCTCATAGCAACCATGCGGGAAAATTGCACTGGGAAAGGGGCCTAACAAAGCTAGAACCAGCCCTGTACCTCACATGGATCCAGGGATCTCCCCATTTATTGCTCTGCTAGAGTTATATCAAACTGACAGCTTAAGGGGAGTGTCTTCTCTGCTGCAGCTCAGGAGGCGTGTCTCAGCTCTCTCTATCACAGATCAGGAGGCGTGTCTCAGCTCTCTCTATCACAGATCAGGGGGCGTGTCTCAGCTCTCCCTATCACAGCTGAGGAGGCGTGTCTCAGCGCTCCCTATCACAGCTCAGGAGGCGTGTCTCAGCACTCCCTATCACAGCTCAGGAGGCGTGTCTCAGCGCTCCCTATCACAGCTCAGGAGGCGTGTCTCAGCGCTTCCTATCACAGCTCAGGGGGCGTGTCTCAGCTCTCCCTATCACAGCTCAGGAGGCGTGTCTCAGCTCTCCCTATCACAGCTCAGGAGGCGTGTCTCAGCTCTCCCTATCACAGCTCAGGAGGAGTGTCTCAGCTCTCCCTATCACAGCTCAGGATGCGTGTCTTAGCTCTCCCTATCACAGCTCAGGGGGCGTGTCTTAGCTCTCCCTATCACAGCTCAGGGGGCGTGTCTCACCTCTCCCTATCACAGCTCAGGGGGCGTGTCTCATCTCTCCCTATCACAGCTCAGGGGGCGTGTCTCAGCTCTCCCTATCACAGCTCAGGGGGCGTGTCTCAGCTCTCCCTATCACAGCTCAGGGGGCGTGTCTCAGCTCTCCCTATCACAGCTCAGGAGGTGTGTCTCAGCTCTCCCTATCACAGCTCAGGGGGCGTGTCTCAGCTCTCCCTAGCACAGCTCAGGGGGCGTGTCTCAGCTCTCACTATCACAGCTCAGGGGGCGTGTCTCAGCTCTCCCTATCACAGCTCAGGAGGCGTGTCTCAGCTCTCCCTATCACAGCTCAGGGGCCGTGTCCATGCTCTCCCTATCAAAGCTCAGGATGCAGTTGAAGGATGAAACTGAGCATGTGCGGCCTTCTCAGTGAGCAGGTCAAAGAAATAAGAAAAAAAAATCGGCAGGTGGCGCTTTACAGATAAATTTTATTGAATAGCTCAGTGGTTATGCTAAATTTTTTATTACATGCAATTACAAAAGTATTCAGATCTAGGTGCTGGTTTGAAAACTGTAAAATATTTTTTTCGTGGGACCACCCCTTTAAGGTTTCATACACCCGCAGGGCTGAGAGGTTGTATGCTGCCACCCAGAATCGCTGTGGCTCCATACCAGAGGTTCGTATTCCTCCACATGGACCTCTGTGTGTCGCGACTGGGTGCTGCATGTACCTCCTAATAGTGCTCTGTGCAGTGCCATGTGCTGAAATGTTCTCCTGTGTAATGTAGCATGCGTGGTAGCCTCCTGCGACAACCTCGGAAGCCCGACAACCATACACTGAATTTCGATGGGCACTCGATTGTGGTTTGGTACGACTTCTGCAATTGCTTTCTAATGAATTTCCCTTTAAGATTCTTCATCCAAATGAAATATTCTGCACTGCTCCTTACATAGCTGAACATGTAATCCAATATGTGTGATGACACTGGAGATAAAGACACGTATACCGTGACCAAATGGAGTCAAGCGGCTGAACGAATGGACGGCTTTCTGTCTGATCCCTTCTTGGCTGCAGGTTTTCTGTAAATGGCCGGTGTCGTTTTACTCCGCTCACCAGATTTCTAGATGAATCTGTGTAGATTTCACGCCATTCTCATCACATTTCATGGCTTTGCTTGTTATTCACGAGGGTGCTAAGCTCACCCGGGATGAACAGCTTAGAAGAGGATCTTGCGATGCATATTGTCGCAATTGGACGGCGAGACGGGAGCGCTGATTATGTCACTGCTGGATTAGGCTTAGGGCTAAACTGAGGGGCAGAGTCTCAGGGATTTGTAATCCTCACCTTAAAATGCCTCTTGAGGGGGTACGGCCAAGTGAAGGGGATCCCGGGTCACATCCCAGAGTAGTCTCCTATAACAGCGGCTGACGGCTTACAGAGCAGTCGAGGTGCGGGCATACACACCTGAGGTCAGGACCGGCAGAATTCATGCAACACTATAAGACAGACAGCAGGCAGATAGAAGGATGCAGGACAGGGCAGGCAGATAGACGTATGCAGGACAAGGCAGACAGATAGATGAATAGAGGGCAGGGCAGGCAGATAGACGCATGCAGGACAGGGCAGGCAGATAGACGCATGCAGGACAGGGCAGGCAGATAGACGAATAGAGGGCAGGGCAGGCAGATAGACGGACGCAGGACAGGGCAGGCAGATAGATGGATGCAGAACAAGGCAGGTAGATAGACGTATGCAGGACAAGGCAGACAGATAGACGAATAGAGGGCAGGGCAGGCAGATAGACGCATGCAGGACAGGGCAGGCAGATAGACGCATGCAGGACAGGGCAGGCAGATAGACGCATGCAGGACAGGGCAGGCAGATAGACGAATAGAGGGCAGGGCAGGCAGATAGACGGACGCAGGACAGGGCAGGCAGATAGACGCACGCAGGACAGGGCAGGCAGATAGACGCATGCAGGACAGGGCAGGCAGATAGACGCATGCAGGACAGGGCAGGCAGATAGACGAATAGAGGGCAGGGCAGGCAGATAGACGGACGCAGGACAGGGGCAGGCAGATAGACGGATGCAGAACAGGGCAGGTAGACAGATGTATGTGGGACAGGGCAGGAAGATAGATAGATAGATAGATCGATGCAGAACAAGGCAGGAAGATAGATAGACATAGGCATGACAGGACAGGCAGATCAAAATATATCGGGCACGGAGACTGATACAGGACAGACAGATGGACGAAAACAGGACAGGCATATAGAGGGATTTGTAGTACCCCAGACCTGAGGGTGTTACAAATTGTTTATTGTTAGGCATTGTATTTTACTGTTTGTTCCTGGCCATCACTACCAGCAAGGAAAGGATGGCAAAGGTTGGCTGGAACAGGGCTAACCACCCTGTTCCTCCCCTCTTGGTAGGAGCGAGCTAGTCCTGCTTTCTGCCAGGAGGGAGAGTTCCTGTGTCGACACAGAGAGGAGAGAAAGCACACTGCAGAGCTCCTGCTCCTGTTACGAAAATCTCTAGAGAGAACTACTACAATCCTCCTCAAGTAAGGCCTTGAGATTCGAGACAGCAGCGTGAATCCTGCTGTAAGGTGAGGGACTACAGTCAAGCCACCCATCACCGAACAACCACTAGGCCAGTATCACCTAAATGCTGAATTACCACCAACCAACCTGCCTCCCTATCCTTGTTGATGCCAGAGAAGAATTGCACTTGATGTGAAGCTACTGTACTGTATGTATTTGAAGTTCTACGTTTCACTAGTAAAAGAGACTTTGTTATGTGTAAAGCATTTTTCCCCCCAAGACTTTAATGCTGATGAGCTATCCTTAGGATAGGTAATCAGTATCTGACCGGTGGGGGTCTGACACCTGGGGCCACCGTCGATCAGCTGTTTGAGAAGACAATGGCGCTTCCCCTAGGCCCAGTGATGTCATGCTCATCGTCACATGGCCTAGGTGCAGCTCAGCCCCATAGAAGTGAATGGGACTGACAGCGATACCAAGCACAACCGCTATACAATTTACAGCGCTGTGCTTGGTGAGTTGCGAGAAAGCTGCTGCACTATTATAGCACAGCTTTTCATTGAGTTGAGAGAAGGCTGTGACTCTACTGGAGCACCGATTCCTTCTCAAACAGCTGATCAGCGGGGGGCCCGGATCAGACCCCCACCGATCACATACTGATGAACTATCCTGAGGATAGGTCATTTCATCAGTATTAAAGTCTGACCTCATTCTTTAGTGCTATAATTCCACTGAGGGAGTGCCACTACCACTCCTATCCTCTACACCGTCTCCTCAGGGGGTCGCTGCAGATGCAGGACAGGGCAGGACGATGGACGGATACAGGTCAGTATTGCGGTGCATTGTGCTGCTCCACTGTCTCATGAGAATCCTAATACTCACGCCTCACCCCTTCATACATGAGACCAGTATTTTCATCTCCAGTAGATATATTTCTATAGACGTGGAGGCTCCTATAATCTGCAGGACCCTTTAGGGGAAAAAAAATCAGATTGTAATGGACCAGACTGTAATGACGAGACGAGATACACAGTAACATATGGCAGACAATGGTGACATTAGGAACAGGATAAACATGGCTGCCGCGTGCAGATAGCGGCGTATCACACAGCCGGGTCTACGGTCAATCTCTGTTTTATGGAACCCAATCGATATTGCAGCAAGGCGAGGAAATATGGCTGGCAATCTGTGCACGTGGAGGACGGATAAAACCACATATTTTATTACTCAGTTATTAGAAAATATTGCTGGCAATCTGTGCACGTGGAGGACGGATAAAACCACATATTTTATTACTCAGTTATTAGGGTAAATAAAGATCAATATTAATATAATAGATAATGAGAAGGGCAATTATAATTGTGTAGTGTGGAAATAGAAGTCATTGAAGGCAGTGAAATGGAGCTAGGAGCCTTCAGAATTACCAGTATTATGTGCAGAGTATGCATGTGTGCAGGGGGTGGAGCAGGAAGCTTGTGAGGTGCAGCTTCAGCCAATAGCTGCAGAGCAGGAAGTGATGTCAGACGTGGGCGTTGTTTTGTGATCTTCTGCTGTACAGTCTCGTGCAGCTGTAGTTGTCACCCATAACATTTTCAGAGCTTGCATTATGCAAGTCAGTGGTATATTTGGCTTAATTTTGAGGTAAAAAACCTCCAAATGTGGTTAAGAACGCCAATTGTTTATCTCTATGGGACTGACAGTGATTGCTGTGCACTATACTGTGCCTCTCTGAGATAGTCCCATAGACATTCTCGACCCCCGCTCCATTCAGGGGGGCACAGGACCATCCTTCTTGTGATTAGTGGGTTTCCCAGGGGCCAGACCAAGGGATGAGATGAGACCAGGTGCACTATGGGAAGAAGGTGGCCTGGTCTGATTAATCACGTTACATCATGTGGACGGCCGTGTGCGTCACTTACCTGGGTAAGAGATGGCACCAGGTGCACTATGGAAAGAGGAGGGCCTGGGCTGCTGAATCCTGTGGACAGCCAGGTGGATGTGCATCACTTACCTGGGGAAGAGATGGCACCAAGTGCACCATGGGAAGGGGATGTCCTGGTCTGATGAAGCATGTGACATCATGTGGACTTCCAGTATGTGTGTGTCACTTACCTGGGGAAGAGATGGCACCAGATGCACCATGGGAAGAGGAGGGCCTGGGCTGCTGAATCACGTTATATTATGTGGACAGCCAGGTGGAAGAGATGGTACCAGATGCACCATGGGAAGAGGATGTCCTGGTCTGATGAATCATGTGACATCATATGGACTTCCAGTATGTGTGCGTCACTTACCTGGAGAAGAGATGGCACCAGGTGCACTATGGGAAGAGGAGGGCCTGGGCTGCTGAATCAAGTGGACACCTGGGTGGATGTGCATCACTTACCTGGGGAAGAGATGGTACCAGATGCACCATGGGAAGAAGGTGTCCTGGTCTGATGAATCATGTGACATCATATGGACTTCCAGTATGTGTGCGTCACTTACCTGAAGAAGAGATAGCACCAGGTGCACTGTGGGAAGAGGAGGGCCTGGGCTGCTGAATCAAGTGGACAGCCGGGTGGATGTGCATCACTTACCTGGGGAAAAGATGGTACCAGATGCACCATGGGAAGAAGGTGTCCTGGTCTGATGAATCATGTGACATCATGTGGACTTTCAGTATGTGTGTGTCACTTACCTGGAGAAGAGGTAGCACCAGGTGCAGTATGGGATGAAGACAGGCCGGTGGAGGTGAAGTGATGCTCTGGGCAATGTTCTGCTGGAACCCCGGGGTCCTGGCACCATGTTGGATGTGACACGTACCCCCTACCGAACCACTGTATTGGCAAGTATGCTTCTACATGGCAGTGCTTAATAGTCGTGTCCTCTTAGAGCAAGATAAATTCCTCAGCCAAAATGCAAAAACTGTTCCAGGACTGAAGAACATGGCAAAGACATCAAGGTGGTGGCTTGGCATGTAGACTGACGAAATGATGAATAGACTTTCTGTTTAGAAGACATTTGTTCTTAGGAGGAAATGCTGCATTTATTAGCACCACAATAAAAGTTATTCTGGAATTTCCCCGTCCACGACACTAGACGTCCAATGTTACTTCATTCCAAGGAAATAATCCTCATTTAGTGATGTAAGGAACAAGATATTACTTTTGTAGTCAAGCAGCTCACCTCAAGGTCGTCCACTGTTTATTGACCTAGACCCTAGTAGATGACAGAATGTCAGATGTTTCTATATCTCCATTTCCCTAGTTTCACAACATACGACTTTGGCACTGCTGGGATTTGCATAAGGAAAGACGGTTTATTTGCCCACTGAATACTTCGTGTAACAGAAGGACACAGCGGCTGATGCTTCCCGCAACACATGACATCACAATGGGCAAAGCTGCAAATCCACTTGTTACAATTGTGCTACTGTTACCATATCTGCAGCTACTTCCCAGGGAATGTAACAGATCTTCTCCTTCTACAACTGCAGCAACCAAGATAAAATAATAAAATAGATTACAAAAATCCTAACTTGGCACTGAGCACCGGCGGCCATCTTTATCTCCCTGGCAGCCAAAGCCTGAAGTCTTTATAACTTACAGTGGATATAAAAAGTCTACACACCCCTGTTAAAAAATGAGACAAAGATAAATCATCACCACCTTTAATGTGACCTATAAACTGTACAACTCAATTGAAAAACAAACTGAAATCTTTTAGGTGGAGGGAAGAAAACAGGGCCTCTGATTAACCCCAAATAAAGTCCTGCTGCTCTAGTTAGTCTTTCCTGAAATTTTCTTAGTCGCATCCCACAGCAGAAGCCATGGTCCACAGAGAGCTTCCAAAGCATCAGAGGGATCTCATTGTTAAGGTATCAGTCAGGAGAAGGGTACAAAAGAATTTCCAAGGCATTAGATATACCATGGAACACAGTGAAGACCGTCATCATCAAGTGGAGAAAATATGGCACAACAGCGACATTACCAAGAACTGGACGTCCCTCCAAAACTGATGAAAAGACTAGAAGAAAACTGGTCTGGGAGGCGACCAAGAGGCCTACAGCAACATTACAGGAGCGGCAGGAATATCTGGCAAGTACTGGCTGTGTGGTACACGTGACAACAATCTCCCGTATTCTTCATATGTCTGGGCTATGGGGTAGAGTAGCAAGACAAAAGCCTTTTCTTACAAAGAAAAACATCCAAGCCAGGCTACTGCAAAAACACATCTGAAGTCTCCCAAAAGCAAGTGGGAAAAGGTGTTAGGTCTGAGGAAACCAAGGTTTTACTTTTTGGCCACAATTCCAAAAGATATGTTTGGCGCAAAAACAACCCTGCACATCACCAGAAGAACCCCCTCCCCACAGTGAAGCATGGTGGGGGCAGCATCAGGCTGCGGGGCTGGTCTTCTTCAGCTGGAACTGGGGCCTTAGTTAAGGTAGAGGGAACTATGAACAGTCCAAATACCAGTCAATATTGGCCAAAAACCTTCAGGCTTCTTCTAGAAAGCTGAACATGAAGAAGAACTTCATCTTTCAGCATGACAACGACCCAAAGCAGACATCCAAATCAACAAAGGAATGGCTTCACCAGAAGAAGGTTAAAGTTTTGGAATGGCCCAGCTAGAGCCCAGACCTGAATCCGATTGAAAATCTGTGGGGTGATCTGAAGAGGGCTGTGCACAGGAGACGCCCTCGCAATCTAACAGATTTGGAGTGTTTTTGCAAAGAAGAGTGGGCAAATCTTGCCAAGTCAAAATGTGCCATGCTGATAGACTCATACAGTACCTAAAAAGACTGAGTGTTGGAATGAAATCAAAATGTGCTTCAACAAAGTATTAGTTTAAGGGTGTGCACACTTATGCAACCATATTATTTTAATTTTATGTTTTTTCTTGCATCTACCTAAAAGATTTCAGTTTGTTTTTCAATTGAGATATACAGTTTATATGTCACATTAAAGGTGGAAAAAGTTCTGAAATTATTTATCTTTGTCTCATTTTTTACACAACAGAAACCTGACATTTTAACAGGGGTGTGTAGACTTTTTATATCCACTGTATATGAACATGTGGGAGCAGCCCACCTAGTCAATGAAAATGACCACTAGAGGAAGCCACCACTAGAGGAAGCTGAGGAGATTACTGCATACAGATATATACAGCTACCACTAGAGGGAGGTCTAGAGATTTTTGCATACAGATATATACAGACACCACTAGAGGGAGCTCAGGAGATTACTGCATACAGATATATACAGCTACCACTAGGGGGAGCTCAGGAGAATTACTGCATACAGATATATACAGCCACCACTAGAGGGAGCTCTGGAACTTAATGCAAATAGATATATACAGCCACCACTAGAGGGAGCTCAGGGGATTACTACATACAGATATATACAGCCACCACTAGACGGAGCTCGGGAGATTACTGTATACAGATATATACAGCCACCACTAGAGGGAGCTCAAGATATTACTGCATACAGATATATACAGTCACCACTAGAGGGATCTCAGGGAATTACTGCATACAGATATATACAGCCACCACTACAGGGAGCTCAGGAGATTACTGTATACAGATATATACAGCTTCACTAGAGGGAGCTCCGGAGATTACTGCATACAGATATATACAGCCACCACTAGCGGGAGCTCAGGAGATTACTACATACAGATATATACAGCCACCACTAGAGGCAGGTCAGGAGATTACTGCATACAGATATTTACAGCCACCACTAGAGGAGCTCAGGAGATTACTGCATACAGATATATACAGACAGCACTAGAGGGGGCTCAGGAGATTACTGCATACAGATATATACAGCCACCACTAGAGAGAGCTCAGGAGATTACTACATACAGATATATACAGATAGCACTAGAGGGAGCTCAGGAGATTACTGCATACAGATATATACAGACAGCACTAGAGGGGGCTCAGGAGATTACTGCATACAGATATATAGAGCCACCACTAGAGGAAGCTCAGGAGATTACTGCATACAGATATATACAGCCACCACTAGAGAGAGCTCAGGAGATTACTACATACAGATATATACAGCCACCACTAGAGGGAGCTCAGGAGATTACTGCATACAGATATATACAGCCACCACTAGAGGGAGCTCAGGAGATTACTACATACAGATATATACAGCCACCACTAGAGGGAGCTCAGGAGATTACTGCATACAGATATATACAGACAGCACTAGAGGGAGCTCAGGAGATTACTGCATACAGATGTATACAGACACCACTAGAGGGCGCTCAGGAGATTACTGCATACAGATATATACAGCCACCACTAGAGAGAGCTCAGGAGATTACTGCATACAGATATATACAGCCACCACTAGAGGGAGCTCAGGAGATTACTGCATACAGATATATACAGCCACCACTAGAGGGAGCTCAGGAGATTACTGCATACAGATATATACAGCCACCACTAGAGGAAGCTCAGGAGATTACAGCATACAGATATATACAACCACCACTAGAGGGAGCTCAGGAGATTACAGCATACAGATATATACAACCACCACTAGGTAGAGCTCAGGAGATTACTGCATACAGATATATACAACCACCACTAGGTAGAGCTCAGAACCATATTGCTCACTACTTTGAATTTCATGATAAAATTAATAAAACACTAGTGGTGGCTGCAGAATTACAATTTAACTCTATGTCTGTGTAGGACATAAGGAGCTTTGTATTAAAAAACAAGCAAACACAACCACTATAAAGATATATAATAAATCAAATTTAATAATTTTGGACCTTAAGCCATACAGTAATGATAAAAGTTGGTGATTCACCTAAGAATCTTATTTATATTAATGTATACCCAGAGTGTAACAACTATACATAACTGTGAATGATTATTGTTTCTTCTTGTAGTAACCCAGTCCTGTATTCTGCAGGTGTTTGCAGTTCAGGATATACTGTATAGGAGGCAGATGATTTCCGTTCTTGGTGACCACTATTTCAGCAAGTGTACAGACAGACCACAAGCGGTCAAACGAAGCTGTATCTGCTGCCCAAGGGACTCCCTTTCTGTGCTTTACCATCTTTTTAATATGTCCCCTACCCTTCCCTGGAACCCATGCAGTTTCTGAATATAGAACAATTAGGAGAATGTAGAGAACACCAGAAACCTGCACGGTTGTGCCATATGTGTCCTGGCGTGGAGGCTCGAGGGAGATTCTGGAAACGTGCACTTAAAGTAGACTTGTAAAAATTTTTGTAAAAACACAGAAGTCTTACCAGGTAAATTACACTTATACTGCTGTAGAGAATATAAATGCTTTTGTTCTGGGTGGTAATCTCTCTTTTACAGACATTTTAATATGAAAAATCAGGATAGTACTCCGCCAGGATCTTCCCTCCCCAATGACATCATCACACCATTCCCTGCAGTCCTTGGGGCTGTGGGTCATTCCTGTCCATTGTGGGCTTGGGCGATGGGAGTAAAGCCCATATATTCAAGCAAGTTTGTAATCTGAGAGAGGTGACCGGGAGACCAGATTGCACCGCCATCAAATCTGACCCTCTTCCTGGTCATGAACAGATATGGACAAGTCTGTCGGAAATGATGAACAGTAAGACTTCATGCCACATTGTAAACATGAGGGTTTGTAGCCGTCAGTACAGAAATCTCAGAACCTGCTGTTCCCTTCCATGTTATTTCTATTAGTAATTCTGACTTACATATCTTAAGAAAGCCATGGGTGGCCGCTCGCTGCTCACAGTCTCATCTCTGACCAATGTAAAAGATTTCTTCTCGAGAATCCACAGGAACTAATCCAAACAACTGAGGCGATTTCTCGTCCTGTGCGCCGGCTCACTACCAACATCAACACCATCCTGCATCATTTCACACGAAGTCACTTAACACTGGAACGCCGAATAAGAAATCATAAGAAAGTGGAAGTGGAGAGAAATAAAAAGCTTCCGGAGAAGATGGAAAAGTTTTTAAATAAAAAGTTAACAAGTTCAATGATAAAATTTTGCATTCGGTGCTGAGAATTAAAGCATTTGTAGTGAGAGTTAGAGGGGTTGTACAAGATTAGGGGAAAAAAAGAAAACGGAAAGTGTGCCACTCCTGTCCATGGGTTGTCATTCAGCTCCATCTAGAGTACTGTTCAAAAACAATAGCAAGGAGTTAAAAAAGGCAAAATTAATCGCAAAATCATTATAATAACTTTTATTACCATAAATGCACTGGAAATATTACACATTCAATTCCAAATCAAAACAACGGCAAAATGTATCCAATTTGTGTTAATCTTTCACAGAAAATAAAATAAAAGAAATATCAATAATAGCAGTGCCAGCATTTTTCTATAAAAACTTTAAAAATTGAATGTATAAACTGAAAAAATGTTGGAGATTTCACTTTACTTTGAATTAGTGGACTAATATTTTGTGGCATCACAACGGTTTCGGAGAACTGCTTGACATCTGTGTTGAATGAAGTCGACCAATGTCTGGCCCCTCTGGACAGGTCTCCCAGTCCAGGGCGATGGGACTACATTCCATAGTTCCTTAGCATTTTTGGGTTTTGCTTCATAAACCACATTTTTTGTGTATTCTATAGAATGAAGGTCAAGGGATTGGGCCAGCCACACTATCACCTCAACCCCCCGCCTTTGATTGTATCATTAGTTGAATGCTAATGTACATGCGCAACACAGTTTAACTCATCCTACAATAATTAACATCTCATACAGCTACTGTATATCTACCTAAAAAATAACATTTTCCCTATTCTTCAATGGGTTAATATGTTCAATATGTTGATCTGGGAAAGAATAACTCTCATCAGATACCAATATTATAACAAACATTATTACTTTTGCAGCCTCAATAATAAAGAATAAATCCCCTAATCCATCCCACTGTGAGAGGAAGAGCAGGAAGCTAATAACTGATGTAATGTAATAAAATAATTCTCCAATAAAAGTATCATTCCTCCTGAGTACGGCAACAAAACAGAAACAAAGTTCCATTCATGCAGCCTGACGAGCACCTGCACAAACACTGAGGGCCCACAGGCAAGAACATTGTGTGGGCGTGCTTCATCCAGCATGCCCACAGCTTCCATTTTCTCATATTTAAAATGAATAATGACTGTAAAAAATATTTAGATCTCTCTGTGGTAAAAATCTAGCTAGTGATGCTGCAAGAGAAATAAAGCACTATATGGCACTCATTTAAATTGATCAGAAGACGAGCTTGGCCCTCAGGGCAGCAAACTTAGCAGTGACTCTGCTTTGGCTGATAGCAGGGTTAACCTGAGTGGGAAGGGACCCCCCTTCTATGATAAAGCAGACGACACCTTTGACATTTACATTTGGCCATTTTCAGCTAAAAGTGATCTATGGCATGATGGGATAATTATAATATCACCAGTGGTCCAGGGCAGTGAAGGAGCTAATGGGAACATACCTGGTGGTCTAGGTCAATGAAAGAGAAAATGGTAATATTCCTAGTGTTCTAGGACAGTAAAGAGCTTAATGATAATGGTCCCGGTAGTCTAGGACAGTGAAGTCATTAGTGGGAACATCCGTGCTGGTCTAGACAAGTAAGGGTGTAAATTATGATTTTTCTTTTCCTGAATTTACCAGGTCCTTATGAGAAATAATGTACTTTACCGGAAAATGAAAAAAGAACACCGGGAAAATGTAAAAACTGCTTGAGGTGTTTGGTTACTGGTCACACAGCCAACGTGGTGCCCCCTTTATTTACATAGAAACATAGAATGTGTCGGCAGATAAGAACCATTTGGCCCATCTAGTCTGCCCAATATGCTGAATACTATGGATAGCCCCTGGCCCTATCTTATATGAAGGATGGCCTTATGCCTATCCCATGCATGCTTAAACTCCTTCACTGTATTTGCAGCTACCACTTCTGCAGGAAGGCTATACCATGCATCCACTACACTCTCAGTAAAGTAATTCTTCCTGATATTACTTTTAAACCTTTGCCCCTCTAATTTAACCTCTTAAGGACACAGGGCATACATGTACGCCCTGTGTTTAAACTGCAACTTTTTTTGGCAGTATTACTATGTATTCTAGAAGTAGAGAAATTAAAACTTGGAAAATTGCAAATTTTCAAAATTTTTGGTAAATTGGGTATTTTTTTTATAAATAAAAATGAAATTTTTCGACTTTATTTTACCAGTGTCATGAAGTACAATATGTGACGAAAAAACAATCTCAGAATGGCTTGCATAAGTAAAAGCGTTTTAAAGTTATCACCACATAAAGTGACACTGGTCAGATTTTGAAAAAATGGCCTGGTCCTTAAGTGAAATAGGGCCGTGTCCTTAAGGGGTTAAAACTATGTCCTCTTGTAGCAGCTTTTCTTCTTTTAAATATTCTCTCCTCTTTTACCGTGATGCTTCCCTTTATGTATTTAAAAGTTTCTATCATATCCCCTCTGTCTCTTCTTACTTCCAAGCTAGGCTCTGCAGCAGGGTAAAAGCAGTAAAGAGCTTAAGGATAATGATCCTGGTGGTCTAGGGCAGTGAATGGATTAAAGAGAACACCTCTGCTGGTCTAGGGAAGTGAAGGGGTTAATGATGATTTTCCTTTTCCTGAATTAACTAGGTCCTTATGACCGGAAAATTTGGAACACCTGGAAGATGTAAAAACTGCTAGTGGTGCTTGGTCACTGACCCCACAGCCAAGGTGGTGCTCCTTTTATTTTGGATTCTGCAGAAAAGTATAGGATGAGGCAGGGTCACATAAATACTAGGTGGCATCTCCCCTTGCTGCCACTCTGGCATGGTAATGGTCATACAGATGCTGGATGTCCTCCTAAGGTATGTCATTCTAAGCTTTTTCATATTTGACCCATAGTTCATCCAGGGTGACTGCTGTGCATGAAAGATCCGTGGCCTATATAGTCCTAGACCTTCTCAATGCGTGGGGAGATCTGGCGATGGAGTTGGTCAGGGAGCTTCTTAATACCCTGAGGAGAAACAGAAGAGAAGAATCCAGCACTTTCAATATTCATATTTAGCCGTAGCTTCTTTATTCCGGTGGACACAATTATTACAGCTATTTACATCTCAAGCGGTCTTTGTGTCAGTCAACGCGTTTCAAACTTTACAGTTCTTATTCAGGACTCCATACCCTGAGGAGCACTTTGTGTACTGCAGGCAGTGTGTAGGCGGACGTTACCTCTTTGGAACACCATGTCTCCTGAGTCAAAAAAGTCAATAATTATCTATTGACCCCTCGGTGCTGTCCAAGGTCCTGTTGTATGTACTGTGGTGGTAACTGTGACAAGTCAATCCATAAATTCATTTACTTTTTCTCATCATAAATTAAAGGGATTGTCTTATTATAGACAATAGGGGTCATTTATCAAACAGAAATACGTTTAAATTAGGCATATTTCTGGCGCAGAATCATCTTCCTGTGCATACAATCGAGGTCTAAGGTCTTGTGTTCTCTTGATTTTTGGGGGTCCCATTAGCCAGACCTGTGGATAGATGGCAGGTTAGTGGCTGGGACACCCCTTTAAGAGACCCAAATTACAATGTATAGCGTGTAAACATATTGCAAAGCCGGTTGCTCAGGGCCCTGTAAATTAGATTAGAATGAATAATTTATTGCTTCTGCATAATTTAGAGGCACCTGCGCCAGCCGTTACGTGGGCAATTTAGGACTTTGCAGTTCTCTGCTGGATGTGGAGTGGAGGAAACATCAAAAATTGTCTCTTTTTTGACTTACAGGAGGATCTATGGTGCATTAAAACACAGAAATGCAACTGCACTCTGCAACCAGCACTCTGCCCTGCCTCTATACTAGAGGCATCAGTGTACATTTTGATCAAAAAGTAATAAGCCACTCGCCGCGCCAAGGCCCCCTCTATGAGTGGTCCTAATGCTAAATCCTAGCTGTTGTGGGCCATGACAGCCACATAAATTTAGGGAGTGCAGGCCAGGCATGTGGCTGTCATGGCCCCCAACAGGAGGAGTACATAGTGGGCTCAGCATGCATGTTGGTACCTGCATCCCTGGATTAATGGAGGCTGTTACGGCACTAAGAAGGTTAAAAAGCAGGGTTGATCCAGCATGCATGCTGGACCAGCACTCCCTGAATTTATGTGGCTGTCATGCCCCACAACAGATAGGATTTAGCGTTAGGACCACTCATAGAGGCGGCCTTGGCGCGGCAAGTGGCTTATTACTTTTTGATCAAAATGTACACTGACGCCTCTAGTATAGAGGCAGGGCAGAGTGCTGGTTGCAGAGTGCTGTTGCATTTCTGTGTTTGTATGCATATTTTGCCATGGCTATGTGCACCTGCATACAGGGACGTGCTGACTGACGCCCCTCTTGTGTTTCTGTGTAGTATATACTGAAGGTGTGGCAACCTCCTTTCAGTCATGCACACCTGACTAGTTTGTCTGCCCTAGAGGCTGGTTTTAATCATATTAAGTATAAAACTTAATTTGCACTCATAGTACCTACTAGTAGCCATTTGGCTTCAGGAGGAGTACATAGTGGGCTCAGCATGCATGTTGGTACCTGCATCCCTGGATTAATGGAGGCTGTTACGGCACTAAGAAGGTTTAAAAGCAGGGTTGATTCTAGCATGCATGCTGGGCCTGCACTCCCTGAATTTATGTGGCTGTTATGGCCCACAACAGGTAGGATTTAGCATTAGGACCACTCCTATTACTTTTTGATCAAAGTGTACACTGACGCCTCTGATAAACTCTAGCATCGAGGCAGGGCAGAGTGCATGTATGTAGAATGCATATTATGCCATGACTACGTGCACCTGCATACAGGGATGTGCTGACTGACCCCCTCCTTGTGTTTCTGTATGGTGCATAAAGGTTCAATGCTACATTTTAAAGTAGTAGTAGTTCTGGTAAATCGGTATGACAGAGCAGAGTTTGTCACGTGGCATGGTTATAAAGGGTTCTTTAACAATAACTGATCAATGTGTCTCCCAATCAGCTGTCATTTTCAGGAAAATCCAACAGTAACTGTTTAATTTCTCTGCAGCGCCTCCAGAGGGGAAATGAAGTATTACACCGCTTATATTGAAATCAATGTAAAGCACAGACATGCTGGGTCCTCCAGAGCAATAAACACCATTTGTAAATGGGATTTCTAAACCAGATAACCCCTTTAAGTATCTGACAGACAGTCATGAGCTCCATAACAGTTAGCTTTACATTCAGTGTAGAAAAATACTGACGTGGTAGCAGATAGAAGTACGCAGCTATTTACTGATACATTATTCAAAACCTTATCTAAAGATGGAAAGGAAAAGTCACTGAGCTCATCACAAGGATCGATGCGTGGACTTTATATCCTGATGGATTACAATATTATGTCAAAGGCAGACTCTAAGAGAGAAATTACATCTTTTCTTATAGGTATACTGATCTTATATTGCACAAATCTATATGAGATGCAGAGGCAGCAGTTGCACCTAGGCTCTGGTTATGGGGGAGGGTGGAGGGGGGTTAAAGGACTCTCTAACACAAGAAAAAGTTAGTATTATAGATAGCATGTGATAGGTGGGGACTCTGTTGCAGATTTTGCATGAGGACTACAAGTTTCACACAAACATACTGTATATAAAGACAGAGACAAGGAGCATTAACATTACTGATTATGCTCCGTGCCTCTCTGTGATCTTTTTACTACAAAATCACAATGGGATGAAGTTGTCACTGTGATTTTGTAGCAAAAGGTTACACAGAGAGGCAGGGAGCATTATCAATCATGTTAATGCTCTGTATCTTTGCTGTCCAGAATGGGGCTTGGCTCATTTTACGCAGCGGATCAACCGGAAGGGATCCACTCGTGTGAAAGAGCTCATATACTGTACAGCCACCACTAGAGGGAGCTAAGGAGATTACTACATACAGATATATACAGCCCCCACTAGAGGGGGCTCAGGATATTACTGCATACAGACATATACAGCCACCACTAGAGGGAGCTCAGGAGATTACTACATGCAGATATATACAGCCACCACTAGAGGGAGCTCAGGAGATTACTACATGCAGATATATACAGCCACCACTAGAGGAAACTCAGGAGATTAATGCTTACAGACATATACAGCCACCACTAGAGGGAGCTCAGGAGATTACTACATGCAGATATACAGCCACCACTAGAGGAAGCTGAGCAAATTACTACATGCAGATATATACAGCCACCACTAGAGGGAGCTCAGGAGATTACTACATGCAGATATATACAGCCACCACTAGAGGAAGCTGAGCAAATTACTACATGCAGATATATACAGCCACCACTAGAGGGAGCTCAGGAGATTACTGCATACAGATATATACAGCCACCACTAGAGGGAGCTCAGGAGATTACTACATTCAGATATATACAGGCATCACTAGAGGGAGCTCAGGAGATTACTGCATACAAATATATACAGCCACCACTAGAGGAAGCTGAGCAAATTACTAAATGCAGATATATATAGCCACCACTAGAAGGAGAGGAGGAGATTACTGCATAAAGATATATACACCCACCACTAGAGGGAGCTCAGGAGATTACTGCATACAGATATATACAGCAACCACTAGAGGGAGTTCTGAGGATTACTACATGCAGATATATACAGCCACCACTAGAGGGAGCTCAGGAGATTACTGCATACAGATATATACAGCCACCACTAGAAGGAGAGGAGGAGATTACTGCATACAGATATATGCAGCCACCACTAGAGGGAGCTCAGGAGATTACTGCATGCAGATATATACAGCCACCAATAGAGGGAGTGGAGGAGATTACTGCAGATATATACAGCCACCTCTAGAGGGAGCTAAGGAGATTACTGCATACAGATATATACAGCCACCACTAGAGGGAGTTCTAGAGATTACTGCATACAGATATATACAGCCACCATTAGAGGGAGTGGAGGAGATTACTGCATACAGATATATACAGCCACCACTAGAAGGAGAGGAGGAGATTACTGCATACAGATATATGCAGCCACCACTAGAGGGAGTTTAGGAGATTACTGCAAACATATATATACAGCCACCTCTAGAGGGAACTCAGGAGATTACTGCATAAAGATATATACAGCCACCACTAGAGGAAGCTGAGGAGATTACTGCATACAGATATATACAGCCACCACTAGAGGGAGGTCTAGGGATTATTGCATACAGATATATACAGCCACCACTAGAGGGAGATCAGGAGATTACTGCATACAGATATATACAGCCACCACTAGAGGGAGCTCAGGAGATTACTGCATAAAAATATATACAGCCACCACTAGAGGGAGTTTAGGAGATTACTGCATACAGATCTATACAGCCACCACTAGAGGGAGCTCAGGAGATTACTGCATACAGATATATACAGCCACCACTAGAGGAAGCTCAGGAGATTACTGCATAGAGATATATACAGCCATCACTAGAGGGAGCTCAGGAGATTACTGTATACAGATATATACAGCCACCACTAGAGGGAGCTGTAGAGATTACTGCATAAAGATATATGCAGACACCATTAGAGGGAGCTCAGGAGATGACTGCATACAGATATATACAGCCACCCACTAGAGGGAGCTCAGGAGATTACTACATACAGATATGTACAGCCACCACTAGAGGGAGCTCAGGAGATTACTGCATACAGATATATACAGCCACCACTAGAGGGAGCTCAAGAGATTACTACATACAGATATTTACAGCCTCCACAGATATATACAGCCACCACTAGAGGGAGCTCAGGAGATTACTGCATACAGATATATACAGCCACCACTAGAGGAAGCTCAGGTGATTACTACATACAGATATATACAGCCACCACTAGTTGGGAGATGTATATATTCAATGTGCTATGCCAGGTTTCAGCAAGCTCCACATTGGGTTTATTTTACTGTTATTATAGTAATACATTCGTACGCGATACTAAGGTGGAGTACAATAAACATGGAAACTTCATACATGCATAGTCGTAACTAGTGTTGAGCGAAACCGAACTGCAAAGTTCAGATCCGTACCGAACATTTAATAGAGCTTGTTGAAAGGCTCCAGGGCAGCCAATCAACAAGCTTTTAAGCTGTAGGCATTTAGAAGCCTTCACAGCCATGCCTAGTAATGGCATGGCTGTGATTGGTCGGTGCATCATGTGACCCAGCCTCTATACAAGCTGGGTCACATGTAGCACCGCCCATCAGCTCTGAGTAGTGCAGGAACAGGAAGCAGGCAGCTGAAGTGAGGGAGAGTGTTATGAATTTCATATGGCTATTTATTCTGTGGGTGACCTATAGTGATATTTTTTATGGGTAGAATGTACCATCTTTGCACGCCTGACACAGAAATATAACAATTAATCTGGCTGTTAATTCTGTGGGAGACCTATAGCAATTTTCTTGTGGGTGCAATGCATCATCTTTGTATCCCGACACAAAAATATAATAGTTAATCTGTATGTTAGTTCGGTGGGTGATATATACCCATTTTTGGTGTGAGGTACACCTGCACTGCACCCATGACAAGGAAATTAATATATTTAATCTGTCTGTTAGATCTGTGGGTGACATATACCCATTTTTTGTGTGAGGTACACCTGCACTGCATCCGTGACAGGGAAATTAATATAGTTAATCCGTCTGTTAGCTCGGTGGGTGACATATACCCATTTTTGGTCGTGTTGCTGCTGGTGTTGGTGCAGCTCCTGTTGCAGGGTGAGGACGTGGTCGATCTGTGCCAGCTACATGCCCAAATGATACACCTTCCTCAGGTGAACGTAGGTGACAGAACGTTGAGGGTTATTTTGTAGGCCCGAATACCAGTGTACGAATGGTGAGGCCAGAACAAATAGAGGCGGTAGTAGATTGGATGGCTGACAGTGCCTCCAGTTCCTTCACATTGTCTCCCACCCGGTCCCCTGCTGAAATTGCAGAGTAGGCACCTGCAGCCCATGGGCATCTGTCTTTCAACTCACCCCCTTGCAAATCAGCCAAGCAGTCTGTGCCTCAAGTAATACAGCAGACTCTTGTACTTTTTGATGACTCTGCTGGCGGGGTTTCCGTGAGCCATCCACCTAGCCCTGCCCCAGAAGTGGAAAAGATTGAGTGCACTGATGCCCAACCACTTATGTTTCAGGTTGTGGATATGGGTGTACCACCACAGTCCCTAAGCCAATCCGAAGGAAGAGGAGGAGGAAGAAGTTGCCAACGCAGCTCAGGCACCGGCAGCATCTCAGAAGAGTCGGTTAGCATGGCCGAAATTTGGAAAAGCTTTGTCAGCACTCCACAACAACCAGCACCACCAGCTGTTATGGAACGTCTTAGCAGGAGGCAGCATTTCAGCAACATGGTGGAGCAGTATGTGTGCACACACCTACACGTCCTGACTGATGGGTCTGCCCCATTCAACTTCTGGGTCTCCAAATTGGGCACATGGCCTGAGCTTGCCCTTTATGCTCTGGAGGTGCTGGCCTGCCCTGCGGCCAGTGTATTGTCCGAACGTGTGTTTAGCACAGCAGGTTATCACAGGCAAGCGCAGGCGCCTGTCCACAGCTAACGTGGACAAGCTCACGTTCATTAAAATGAACCAGGCATGGATACCACAGGACTTGTCCATACCTTGTGCTGAGTAGACAAGTATAGCGGCCGCACTCAGCCATTGTTATACTCCAGCGCACTTTCTCTTTGCATTCTCTTTTGTATTTCCCAATGTTTTGGGGCGTTCCCAAAATTATAAAAAATAAATAAATAAATAAAGGGAAAAAAAGCCAAAAAACAAAACAAAAACAGTCTTGGTTATTTCGTCCCCCTCCACCTCTTCCAGCTACACCGCCACGTCTACTGCCTCCTCAGCCTCCTACTCCACTTTGACCTCCGCTTCCTAGGTCAAGATTATCATTTTTTACATTTTTTTATATTTTATGTTATTTTAAGTCATTTCCCTATCCACATTTGTTTGCAGAGCACTTGCCATGCTCTTCCTCCCTTCCTTTTGCAACCCTCTAGCCCTTACTATGACTATTTTACAGTCATTTTAGTGCACCAAAGTTCGGGTCCCCATTGACATCAATGGGGTTCAGGTTCGAGTTTGGGTCCCGAATCCGAACTTTGACCCGAAGTTCGGCCGAACCCGAACATCCACGGGTCCACTCATCCCTAGTCGTAACTATAGCCATAGCACTAGCTATGGCGCCCAGAGGGAAGGAGGGGGTGGAATCAGATGCAAGAACATTGTACTTTTAGTGGGTTATAACAGTGTGGTGGCTTTGCTTTAATGCGCATTTTCTGATATACATACCTTTAGTTATTGCTACTTCCGCTGCTGTTTTGATTTCTTTACACTAGGTGGTGGGGGCCCTATCTTATTTTGCTATGGAGCCTTAGAAATTATAGTTACACCCCTAAATACATGAAAATAAAACTAGTGCTGAGAAGCAGACTATTGTGTAGTGCCATTGATTTACGAGTTACTGGACCGGCAGTTCCTCGTCAGACACCACATCCCTCAGCACGGTGTGCAGTTCTATAATACGTCTTAGGTGAGGACACGCCGTCTTTTGGAATGAGATGTTTTCTATTTATGATTGCAGGTAAATATTTGAACAATTGTGTTTGTTCAGATCCCTGCAGACATGCCCTGCACACACAGTGCAGTAGAGAAGCCCATTGTGTGCCCGGGCAGGGTGAAGACTGCCATTGTTAGGTTACCAGGACAGATGCAACCGCTACAAGGAGTCTTGGATTCTCTGCAAGCTGATCCAGATGAGTACCAAAAGATGAAAAACAAGGAGGGGCCCCAGAGGCAATGTTTGCAGCCTGAAATGTCACTGTAGATGCAATTTCTTCATTTTTCTGCCTTCAAGAGAATTTCCAACGAATATAAAAATCCTTTGTGAATGTGAACCCTCGGGATATGGGCTAATGTCAAAGGGTTAAAGATATCTGCACACTTGGTAGTTGTACTGCGTTCACACAGGCAGAATTCTTCCTAAATCCTCTTGAAATCTATGGTGAATGGTACATAACAGGGGTACTCCACATACCTGGGTTTGCAGTCAGGTGAAGGTCCAAGCTGAATACCAACAGTAAAGATGAATGCCCCCATTAGTGCCCCCAGTAAGAATAATGCCCCCATTAGTGCCCTCGGTAAGAATAATGCCTCCATTAGTGCCCCCTGTAAAAATAATGCCCCCATTAGTGCCCCCAGTAAGAATAATGCCCCCATTAGTGCCCCCAGTAAGAATAATGCCCCCATTAGTGCCTCCAGTAAGAATAATGCCCCATTAGTGCCCTCAGTAAGAATAATGCCCCCATTAGTGCCCCCAGTAAGAATAATGCCCCCATTAGTGTCCCCAGTAAGAATAATGCCCCCATTAGTGCCCCAGTAACAATAATGCCCCCATTAGTGCCCCAGTAAGAATAATGCCCCCATTAGTGCCCCCAGTAACAATAATGCCCCCATTAGTGCCCCCAGTAACAATAATGCCCCCATTAGTGCCCCCAGTAACAATAATGCCCCCATTAGTGCCCCCGGTGAGAATAATAAATTTGCTTGCGCTGCAGTGAACACTCTCTGTTGACTGGAAGCTTAGGACGGCAGCTACTTTCCAGTGTGATGACGTCCCACTGCTCCTGTCCTGAGCTTTCAGTCGGCAGTGAGCGTTCCCTACAGCGCAAGCAAATGGAGGAGGTAATTTTTTTATTTTTTATTAACACAAGTGGCGGTGGAGGTAAAGGCTGTATTAATGAGCGCTCTGCAATGGAAGCGCTCGTCGGTAACAGTTAGTACAGAAAAATTGCCGGTAGAAAGAAATTACCTGCACTGGCAGGGCCACTGAAATATCGCCCTCAGACTACACCCGGAAAAGATGACTGCCGGCATCGGGTGTAGTCTGACGTCATCGGCGCAGGTGCACTGAGGAAAGAGCTGGCGAGCGCGCGTCCTTCACTCAGAACGCCTGCGCCGAATGAGGAACGTTACGGCGCATGCGCGGGATTTCATAGGCATACAGGGCCAGCGGGAGGAGAAGAGCGCTCGCTGGCCCTGTCTATCAAGTGGAGAGGGGGCGTGTTTACAGTCTGAGGATGCTGCGGCTACCAGTAAGTAATCGCCCAAGTTGCTTGATGTTTTCCCCAAAGTCCATTAAGCAGCCTAGCTGCACTTGTATGTCCCTGTACAAGTTCCTCGTTGAGGTGCACCCTAAGAATTGCGCAATGCTATTTGTAATCCACAGGTAAATGATGTCTGTCTCTTTGATTGAAGCTGTAATCCTTACTCCAACTCCCAGTATATAACTAGGGTTGATCACGAATATTCGAATTGCGAATTTTAATCCCGAATATCAGCACTTCGAGAATTCGCGAATATTTAGAATATCTCGAAATATATTCGTAATAACAAATATTCTTTTTTTTTTTAAATACCAGTCTATGCAAATTTGTATGCAAATTTTATGCAAATTTTTTTAATGCGAATTTTTTTAATGCGAATTTTCACAATCAAGAAAATAATGCCTGAAGATGAGTAATTCGCGAATATATGGCGAATATTCGCCCAAATATTTGCAAAATATCGCGAATTCGAATATTGCCCCTGCCGCTCATCGCTATATATAACACCCTATGAGCAGCCGGTGAGATAGGAAGGTGTCAGAGTATGAGTCCCTAAGGGCTTTGCATTAGCTTGCAGCCCGTACACAGCAATGCAACTGCATTTGAAGCGTTATTGTATGTCCAGATGCCACCTTACCAGTGCGGTGCAATGTGATGCGGCAGAGCCGCACTTCCAGTTCCTTGAGCAGGTTCTTGGTGCTTTATCTTATTTCCTGGTCCACTCAAGAACTGGATCCTACAGAGTCGACACTCCTGGGATCGTCTCTGCCAACCTCCCCTTCGTGCTGTCACCAGTCTCCACTGTGAGCCGGTCCATCCCCTTCCAGACTCTGCAGAGAAGATCTCTTCTGGTCTCCAGCAGCACTGTTGCACTGCTTCCTATGGAAGGGATAGCAGAAGTCCAGACAGCCAGTTGAGTACCCCTGGAATATAATATACCCCTGCAGTGGAAAAAAAAAATAATCAACAATAGAGATAAGTGAATCAGTTCTAAACAAATCAAATTCATCACAAATTTCTGAAAAATTCTTCTTCCGGGCAAAGCTGAAGTTTTAGCGATTCAATTCGGGTGAATTGCACAAAACTGTGCCTGGAACGAGGCAGGGAAGATGCAGACAGAGGGTTGCATGACCCCTTGGGGCTAAGTGGGGGAAAAAGGGGATATGTACGGGTTCAGCTCTGAACCTGGACAACCCCTTTAAGGATTGGGAAGATACAGTTAGGTACTGTACATTGAATTACTTGATAGAAAGACAGGTTTTATCATTAGAGACAGGATAGGGGCAGTTAGTGTATTGTGTTTCTGTTACAGGGCTAGAGCTATTCACATGTATACAGACTCTGCTGCATGGCACATCAGCATTTAAAGAAACAGTACTCCTTTTTTATGAGCAGGAACCAGCTCACACCCAAAAAATTTAAAAAACAAACCTAAGTTACTGGCTTATATGTTAAGCATCATACATATTTGCACTGAACGCTGTGCAATTGCGAATTTTTTGTCAAAAACCTGTTGCAAATTTACTATCTTTAACCCCATCAACCACCATGATGTACCTATACGTCACAGTGGTTGAGGGAATGTATGGAGCAGGCTACTGCAGTGAGTCCGCTCCATATGTGGCGGGTGCCGGCTATATCATACAGCAGACACCAAGCTGCAGTGATGCAATGATGAGTAATGGCAATCCCGCCGAACCCCATAATTTATCAACACCAATCGCAGCACCTGCGAGGTAAGGAAGAGGGATGCGGCTCCCTCTGACTTTTGATCAAAGTCCCCCTAGTGAAATTGCAGAGCTCTGATTAGTTACCATGGCAGCCTGGACGCTGCTGAAGCATTCCAGGCTTACCATGGTAAGCTCCCTGCTGCTCTGTGCACATGACACAGCGCAGCAGGGAGCATGTGAAAAACCCTATTCACCCTAATAGATCTCTATAACGGTGAATAGGACAAGGGATCAAAAGATACCAGCTTCTAGCCCCCTAAAGGGCCTAATAGTTATTAAATAAAAAGTCAAAAAAGTCAAAAAAACATTAAAATATTACAAGTTTAAATCACCCCCTTTCCCAATTTGACATATAACAATATATTAACAATAAAAAAAATAAACATATCAGGTATCGTCATTTCTGAAAGTGTCTGACCCAGGGGCACTGCTAGGGTCTCAAAAGATCCGGGGCCCAAGCCCAGTTCTCTAAATCGACCCTCCCCCCGCACACCGCATTTTGCTGTACTTTCTATACAGCGGCACATACCTCCCAAATCCAGGGCCTCCCAGGTGACTTCTCCTCTGATGTAGATCTTCTCTGTCATCATCTTCTCCATTTGGTCCGGACAACTTCTCTCAGTCGCCTCGTCTCTGCAGAGTGTGACACAGAGACATCTTAGCTTCCTCATATTTCTATCATCATCTCCCAACCTGGAGTCCCAACAATGTTATCCTGCTGCTCGCTGTGCCCCCCAATACCCCCAAATACTATTCTGAAGAAAAATTAGTGCCCCCATAGTAACAGTGCTCCTTAAAGTCCCACCAATAGTAATTCCCTTCTAGAATGCTCTCATTAGTAATACTGCCCCCTACAGTGCCCCCAACCAAGATAACGCTCCCCAAGAGTGCCCCCATTAGTAGAAGAGCCCTCCAGTATTAATAATACCCTCACAGAGTAGAAATAAGCCCCCCCATGTTTCCCCAGTGTTAATAAAGCTCTCCTGCCCCCTCCAAAATACAGTCCCATTTAAATTACATCACTCCCCTCCTTTCAGCTCCTCCAATATATAGTCCCATGTAAATAACACTATTTCCATCCCTCTGCCATAGACTCCTATGTAAATAACATCACACAATCTCTCCAGCCTCCTCCAATATACAGTCCCATGTAAATAACATTCCTCTCTCTCTACAGCCCCCTCCAAAATACAGTCCCATGTAAATAACAACACACCATATCTCCAGCCCCCTCCAATATACAGTCCCATGTAAATAACATCCCTCTCTATCTACAGCCCACTCCAAAATACAGTCCCATGTAAATAACATCACCTCCTCCCCAGCCTCCTTCAACCTACAGTCCCATGTAAATAATATCACACCCCTACCCAGCTGCCTCCAACATGAAATCCCATGTAAACATCACCCCCTCAACATGTGTCATGTCAGGCTGACAAACATCAGCAAACAAATACGTACTGCCTGAACAGCAGGTTCAGTCCTACCTAGACTGCGCTCTTTTTGTGGCACATACCCTGTTCCCTGACCCCATGAACTTCTGGGCAGGCAGAGTGGAACAGTGGCCATAACTGACCCAGTTAGCTATCGCTAATGTCTTTTCCAGCCTCCAGTGTCATCTCAGAGAGGTTATTCTGCGTGGCAGGTGGCCACATCACACCCAAACTGACAGACTTGTCCTCCACAAGTGTAGAAAACATCACATGTGTCAACATGAATGAGGCATGGCATTCCAATGAATAGATCTGCCATTACACGCCACTGCCGCTGTCTGCCTGTCCATTGTTTTCCACACTGTATGGCTGCAGCTGCCACAGCTGCTGCTCCCACTATTGCCACTGCTGCTACCTCACATACTGTACTCTGCTGCTGCGGCTAATACTGTCACTACTGCTACCCCTACACAGCCACACATCCCCTGGCTTGTCTGTCAGGTTCCATACTGTACTGATAGTGCTGCCATTACTACTACCCCTACATAGTCACAACTCTCCTGTCTTTTTTGGACCCTACATGGCCACACACCTCCTGTCCATTAGGTTCCATACTGGACTGCTGCTCTCAAATAAGTCATAATTTTTGAACTGCTAGTTCAGAACAAGTCACTGCTTTTTCCAATACTACTGTGTGTATAAACACCAGCAGGTATCTGCTCCAAATAAGGGGCAATGTTTGGTATTTCTTTTAATTTTAAATAGCAGTGTGCTTTTAAACAGGCTGTCAACTGTCACACCGTCAACCATGCATTTACCCATAGCTATATACATCAGTGTCACTCTGACATTATTAGCTATTGTTGTCATTGCATTAAAGAGATCAAAAAAGGAATGGCTGGGAGAGAGAGAGAGACAATAAAAAAAATTACATTAAATTAAAAAAAGACAGACAAGAGAGAAAAAACATCAGTCATAGGAGACCTCCAAGTGTCTTTTACCAATTTTCAGACCAATTGAAGTGCTTTCAATTCGGGACAAGTTTATTTGTACCTGAATCAAATCTGACTTGTTTGTTAGAAATCAACCTGAAATTAATTTCAAGAAATTTGCCTATCTCTAATGGTGACACATAGAGACTCTATAGTCTGTAATAGTAAATACTCTAGGGATAGCTATGCTGCATATGGAGCAGCTAAGTCAAAAATGAAACTGCAAGGAGTTGCGGTCGAATTGAACCTGTCTAGAATTGGAATGGTTAATACCTTACCCATTTAGTACTCGAGAAGATTGTGGTTACGACATCATTATATAGAAGTAACAGGCCACCAGTGATGATAACACAACTACTGCCAATCCATTATAATGAACATTACTTGTACGTCCAGAGATAGGATCAGTCTTATTAAGTTGTCACTTGGTGCTGGAGCACGCAGCGAGATGGAGCACTTCTATTACAGAGGAGTGGAGGTCATGGGCTCAGGGTTGTCATCATTATAATGACTTCATATAAGCCAAATGGGTCACGATGTTCTTCACAGTCTTCCAGTATCACACTGATAATTCTCATTAGAATATTTAATATGGTGGTTTCCAGGAGAGGGATGCTAAGGATCAATAAATATTGGGTTACTGGCCCTGAAAGTAAATGTATCAATTTACTGAATAAAAGGGTAAAATTATAAGGGCAAAGTATCCACCTAAAAGTGAAAATTTACGATTTAAAGGGGAGTTCTAGCAGAAGTCATTCCCAGCACCACCTAACCCAATCTACATTTTTAAAGAGTTCTTCTATCCCCCCTTTTCCTTCTCCTTTAATTTGATTTTTATAGGAGAATAATCCAGATTTTGCCCACCTTGCCCAGGCTTCATAAAAGTAGGCGTGATGAGATACTATAGTTAAATAGTTCATTCCAAACTGTGAGCAGAAGCAGGGCTGAGTACAAGAAAAGGCACAGGAGAGACGGAAGACTGTGCCCCGTGCAGCAGAACACAGCATAAAGAAAAAAGTACAATGCAGCAGCACTCTGCAAACACAAATAAAGTGCAATAATGCCGTAATTATAGAAAACCTATTTTGGGGCTAATGCTATGCATATTTTGCAAATTTGAGATTCTTGGCAAATACATTTGGTACAAAATTATTTGGGCCCGTCTGCCAAACGTCAAGGCGACCTCTATCAGACTACCTGTTATGTGCCATAATGGCCACCATAAAATTCAGGGAGTGCAGGTTCCACACGCATGCTGGGTCCACTCTGTTTTTTACCATTTTTGGCGCCATAACGGCCTCCATTAAATCCAGGGATGCAGGTACCAACATGCATGCTGAGCCCATTCTACACTTGTCCTGGTGCCAAATGGCTTCCAATGAATACAATGAGAGCAGGATATAGCTTTCTACTTACTCTAATTAAAATCAGCCTATGGAGCAGACAGGCTGGTCAGGGGTGCAAGACCAACTGGAGTCAGTCACACCTCCAGCTCTAGTACAACTGCATTTGGCACCAGGAGAAGTATAGAGTGGACTCAGCATGCATGTTGGTACCTGCATCCCTGGATATAATGGAGGCCATTATAGCACCAAGAATGGTAAAAAGCAGAGTGGACCCAGAATGCACGTGGAACCTGCACTCTCTGTATTTTATGGTAGCTATTAGGGCAAATAACAGGTAGTATTTAGTGTTAGGTTCCCGTTTGATAGAGATCACCTTGACGTTTGGCAGATGGGCCCAAATAATTTAGTACAAAATGTATTTGCCAAGAATCTCAAATTTGCTAAATAGGCGTAGCACTAGCACCAGAATGTTTTCTCTAATGATGGCAATATTGTACTTTATTTGTGTCTGCAGAGTGCTGCTACATTGTCCTTTTTTCTTTGTGTTTCTAGCCATGGCAGCGTGCACCTGCACATTGGGATGTGCTGACTGACCCCCTTTTTTTGTAGCACACAGCATGTCACAGGCAGTATGCAAAACTTCTGCCCACTTCAAGAAGCGGTGAAGGAGTGATTTGCAATAATCTTACATTATCTACGGATACAAAAAAGCGGTCTG
The DNA here is from genome assembly GCA_033119425.1 of Bufotes viridis. Taxonomy (NCBI): domain Eukaryota; kingdom Metazoa; phylum Chordata; class Amphibia; order Anura; family Bufonidae; genus Bufotes; species Bufotes viridis. The sequence goes on along the minus strand of JAKVIS010000025.1, from coordinate 154,043 downwards.
GAGTGGATTTAGGGAGAACATCAGAATACACTGAAGACATGCAAGGTCCAGGGGGAAGATGAGGGGACACCTTGGGTTTCTTATCTCGGTTTAGCTACCGTTCATCCAATTGTGAAAGAGCAGATTCAGCATTACCCGATCCAAATCAGTGTATATCACTCTCCTTTTCTTCAAGAAGTCTGAGCACATTGCTTGTGTATGAGCACTCCAGAGACAGATCTGTTTTGACTTGTATGTCCTCATCAGCAGGATTTGGATACCTTTATGAATCACAACTGATGAAGCAGCATAATCTTCATCCTCAATGGGAACCATTTTCATTCTTGTAAATATATCACTTTCTGGCAGGACACCGGTAGTGTAAGTCATGGAGGAAACAGCCAATATTGAATACTCACTAGTCAGTATTACCAGTAAACCAAACCAATGCTCCGAGCAAAGGACACTTTTTCTATTACATTAAACAGTATTGATTTCAGCCTGGTTCACACTGTATTAACAACATGAGAAAAAAGGCTTCTTGGAACTTCAACCAAATGTAATTTTTTCCAGCTTCAGGAGAAACATCTGCAGATGCTCATGGGTGGCTTGCTAAAGGGAACCTGCACCAACAGTATCATGAGAAAAGCGTATCTGGAATCCACCCAATAAGCATTCTGAGCTATATATAGGCCGGCATAGGTCTTGTAATGAGTATTCGAAACATATCAGTAAACCCCCTTTCCACCTTATAAATGCAGTAAAATCAAGTTTTATAACCTGGTTGAACGTCTTGTCTTTGTGCCCAAGAGGCGGTGTCTCTGCTTCACTTGTGCCCAGCCGCGCCCCAACCGCCGTTTTCAAGCGCCGCCCAGCTCATCAACATTATTCACTTCGCTGGGCGGCTTCTTCTGTCCCCGACGCCCCGAGATGCCGCGCATGCCCAATAGAATGCTATTTACTGCCCGGCGCAGGCGGGTTTCCACACACATCGGCAGCTTTACACCAGCACTATGAAGCCGACCAGGCGCAGGCGCAGCAGGTGAGGCTGAAGCCGCCTCACCGATGGTTAGGGGACGCAGGCGCAGTAAGAATGTGGCCACTGGGAGTGCCGGGGAAGGTAGCCCCCGCATGCCAAGTAGCTGCTAGTGAGGCCGATGCCCATAGCATTCTTTTGGGCATGCGCGGGATATCGGAGCATCGGGCGCTTGAAAACTGCGGTTGGGGCGCGACAGGGCACAAGTGAAGCAGAGACACCGCCTCTTGGGCACAAAGACAAGACGTTCAACTGGGTTATAAACCTTGATTTTACTGCATTTATAGGGGGAAAGGGGGTATACTGATATGTTTAGAATACTCATTACAAGACCTATGCCGGCCTATATATAGCTCAGAATGCTTATTGTGCCTGGCAGTGTCCCTTTAAAATCTCTTGCAAATATAATAAAATACAGATATTCATCTACGGACTTGTGGATATGGCCCGATTACCGATCCATGGTTCACACTAGTGCCTGATGGGATATGTCCCATCTTAAAGGTGGCAAAGTCATGTGAACAAGGCCGTCAATACCGGAAAAAAACGCTTCTGTTTTGTCCCCATTCATTGTCAATGGGGACAAAACGTAACTGAACAGAACGGAATTCTCCAATGGGCACAATACCGGAGAGCAAACCTCAGCATGCTGCGGTTTTCTTTCCGTCCTGGGATGCGGAGCAAGATGGATCCGTCATGACCCACAATGCAAGTCAATAGGGACGGGCCCGTTTTCTCTGACACAATCTGACACATTAGATAATGGATCTGTCCCCCATTGACTTTCAATGGAGTTCATGATAGATCCTTCTTGTCTATGTTAAAGATAATACAACCGGATCCGTTCATAACGGATGCAGACGGTTGTACTATCAGTAACGGGAGCGTTTTTGCTGAACCCTGCCGGATCCAGCAAAAATGCTAGTGTGAAAGTAGCCTTAGCTAGCCATACACACTACATGAATATTGCTTAGGCCCGCCGATTTTGGTTGGACTTGCCAATCGGCTAATAGGCATGGTTGTATCCTGACTCTTTCCAGAAAGAAGAGTTTTTCATGCTGGATTTCGGCATGACCAATGACTTTCAGTGGGGACAATGGTGTCAGGCTGCAGGTTAGTCCCCTCACCCCGGTAAAAATACATTTACAGTATGTTTGGAGGAGCCCAGAACCCATGTGTATGGGGTAGAGGACGTCATGAGAAATAGCATTTGTCCGACAGCCAATTGTATGGCCAGCCTTAGGCTTTATTTATTATAACATTTTGATTTCCTCGAAAAGAGCATCAACATACAAGGAATATTGACTAATTACTCGTGGGGCCTAATGTGGTAGCACCTCAAGCTCTGGAGGGTGTAAAACAAGGCAAGGACTTTCATGCGCGACCATGCCTGCCCACCACGGGACATCCAAAATGGTGAAATGTAATGGTATGTATAAACCAGTGGGGTTAGACTGGCATCCTTCAAGTTCTGACACAATAATGGGCCTCAAAGCTACAGCAGAAAACAACCCCTAAATCTCTTTATGACTAACTCTTGCTGCATGCACACCACTCAGATTTTTTGTACTGTACCGTGACAAGCTCTCAGCACATTTTAGGATATGTATAGTGTGACCTTCGGTGAATGAATAACACCTGGATTAGTTCACAGTTTACAAAAAGTGTCGAAAAAAAAGAGCCATCAGAGCAAAAGAGCATTTTGTAGGCTCTACTTTTAGCTACATCTTTTTCTCTCCTAGGTTCTTTTATCGTTAATCTAATTAAATATTATACGTTACTAAGAAAATCTTTTCTACTACATTAGATTTTTGCTGCATTTATTGGACTAGCTCCCGGTTACATATTTCATTTAATTTTCAATAGTATATAATTTGCAACCATCCAGGAAATATTGTAAATCTGCACTTTTGGCCCTACAGGAGAGTTTTGCAATAAGGAAGTGCGGCTGTCGTCATGTGTCAATGTTGAGTCTGTTGACCTTAACATTTTGGCATCCTGTGAACAGATCCAGGTGTTATTCTTACCTGCGAGGCGCGGTAATCACAGGACACGTCCTCTGCAGCGGGAGACATTAATCAAGCTAAAGTGAAAAAGCAAACAGACACAATCAGTAAACTAAATGTGATTATACAGCAGGCGGATGCACATCGGGGCATGCTGTATACAGCAGGAGGACAGCCGCGAACACCGTGTACTCTTATCAGTAAGATTAGCATAAACTATCGCTTCCGATGTGTTGCGATGAGGAGACTGGTGCGAGCGCTGAAAAAAGGAATGAGATGTTATTATTTATGGTTGCAGCACCCTCGTCTGTGGAGACGCACAAAGTGATAGAAGGGGTGGGGAGTGTGAACATACAAATACACAGAGAGTGCTGCTCAAACGGAGCTTACGGACTAATGGGGTTACGGAGAGCAGTAGAGGGGGTATTGGGGCGCACCAACCATGAGGCAAGGTGAAAGTAAATATAATGGGTTATGCATTTCAGTGCTGAGAATGCATGCAAGCAGTATAGGGCTGGTGTTCTCGTCAAACTCAAAGTGACAGGTGGCCACACCCCTTTTCCACCCATAACCCCGCCCACAATTCCACCCAAACCACGCCTAAAATACCGCCCATTCAAATCCCCTTTTATTCTTTTAGATCCGATAAAGCGTCAATAATTCAATTAAAGGGATTCACCAGGATTAACGCGATAGCGATATTTATATGTGCCCATCCGTCTCCTTGTTGTGTTTAAAATGATCCCCCTGTTACTGCTGTATGTGTCTTCGATTTTTATAAAAATCTATGTAAATTACCTTGGTAAGGTGCCCAAGGAGTTGTCCCACGATCTGTTGGTGCCCAGCCGCGCCCACCGATCCGGAAGCCCAGCACCGCCTACCACTTAATTTATTCACTTCACTTCCCCTGACGTCAATTCTTCTCAGTGCCGTAATCTCGCACAGGCGCAGTGGACACTGTAGTCTGCGCCCGTGCGGACTACTGGCACTGGCTTCGACGAGTCAAGTGCGCATGCGGCCAGCGCTGTATGGTAGGCTATAGCACGCCAGCCTACCGTGCAGCCAGCTACCCATGGCTCCTTCCTCCTAAGCGGCACATGTTTTAAAAAGGCTGTTCCAGCCAAAACGTCACACACAGTGTATTTTTGCCGCATCACAATAAACGAAGTATCAACGCAACTTGCTGGAGTTTATTGATTTCTTCATAACGACGGGGTGGGATCCCGACTCCACGCAGCAACACTTAGGCCCCTTTCACACGGGCGAGTTTTCCGTGCAGGTGCAATGCGTGATGTGAACGCATTGCACCCGCACTGAATCCGGACCTAATCATTTCTATGGGGCTGTGCACATGAGCGGTGATTTTCACGCATCACTTCTGCGTTGTGTGAAAATCGCAGCATGCTCTATATTGTGCGTTTTTCACGCAACGCAGGCCCCATAGAAGTGAATGGGGCTGCGTGATGCAGTGTGATTTTACCGCAAGGTTGCTAAGAGACGAGACCCGATCTTTATTATTTTCCCTTATAACATGGTTATAAGGGAAAATAATAGCATTCTCACTACAGAATGCTCAGTAAAATGTGGATTAAGGGGTTAAAAATAAAAAAAATAACTCACCTTATCCACTTGATGGCGTAGTTGCTGATCTCTTCTATCTTCTTCAAGCATTAGCTGCCGGCTAAAGGACCTGTGGTGACGTCACATCACATGGTCCAATCACATGGTGATGGACCATGTGATTGGACCATGTGATGAGCTCAGTGACGTCATCACAGGTCCTTTAGCCGGCAGCTAATGATTGAAGAAGAGATTGCAACTACGCGATCAAGTGGATAAGGTAAGTAATTTTTTTTATTTTTAACCCCTTAATGCACATTTTACTAAGCATTCTGTATTGAGAATGCTATTATTTTCCTTTATAACCATGTTAAAATCTACAGAATACTCAACCCAAACCTGAACTTCAGTGATGAAGTCCGGGTTCGGGTCTGGGTACCAAACATGCCGATTTTTCCCACGTGCGTGCAAAACACATTAAAACACTTTTCACACATGGAAAAATCACGCATTTTCTCGTAACGCACCCGCCTCTTATCCGGGCGCCAAACGTGACACCCGTGTGAAAGAGGCCTTAGTGTGCCATTGGGTTGACCCTTCTATACACATTATTACATAGCGCAAGTCGGTCATGGTTTGGACAGCTTTCACGGAGCAGAAAGTTCCCCTATTCAAGAAAGGTGTGGAACTTGTAAAACCGCACGTAAAAACAGCCGCCAGGAATATAGCTAAAGATGTTGTCGCTACAGCATCGCCCGCCACTATGGATCGAATAAATAGACCTACGCAAGGGCAGGAAGGCGTAGTGCAAATTCGAGAGAAACGCTGAAAAGAAAACATGGTCGCAATGGCGTTGTCCTATTTCCTCTTATGAAAATAGTAGAGCCGACTAAGAGACGTCGCCATCAGAAAACAAGAAGCCCTTCACCGAGCGGCATCTTCTGATTAACCGCTATGGCTTTTTGTACACGACGCATCCGCCAAGTACGCAAAATCAGAGTTGGATATCTTTCAAATAACGCCTACGCAAACAAGTATTGAAAAATCGTTTTATGTAGTAGAGGTACAACCGATAGCGGCCATTGCCGACAATACGCCTTTGGAGTTCTTCATCTCGGGCAGCGGTGAATATTATTACGACCTAAATAACACTCTGTTACACGTCGTTTGCAGAATCGTTAGCCCGGATAACACACCCATACCTGACGGATCCCGCGTCGCCCTCTTAACTACCCTATTGCCAGCCTTTTTAATCAATTGGACATAACGCTCGGCGACACATTGATTTCAAGAAGCGACAACCTTTATACCTATAGAGCGTAGATAGAGACCCTAATAAATTATAATTCACAAACTTTAGCGTCCAATTTACAGCCGGCTTATTCTATAAAGATACCGCAGGACATCATGATGACCGGGCTCTTGACGGCCATAATGTCAGTTTCGCCAAGAGAGCTCAGTATGTGACTCGCTCAAGAAGTGTGAAATTAAAGGGCCCCATTTACGCCGAGTTTTTTAATCAGCTGAAGTTAATACTGAACGGCCTAGAACTAAAAATAAAGTCGACCAGAAACAAAGACTCCTTCTGTCTTAGGCCCTATTCACACGTCCGCAATGTTCGTCCGTACCCGTTCCGCAAATGTGCGGAATGGGTGCGGACCCATTCATTTTGAATGGGGACATGATGGATACGGAGAGCACACACTGGGCTCTCCGCATTTGCGGAACGCGCTGCCGATCTTCCGGCCGGTGGCTCCGCAATAATATAGAGCATGTCCTATTCTTGCCCACAATTGCGGACAAGTATAGGCATCTCTATAGGGCTGGTGGCAAGGTGTGTTGTGGATCCGCAACACACTACGGACGTGTGAATAGGGCCTTATGTCTGCTGAGGCGACCCATTTTAAGGTCCAAATACAGCACGCTAGTTGTTTGTCAAAAGAGTTCAAGTATCGCCAGCTGTGCGATTGGACACAGTCGCGCTCTGTTAACCGCTAACGCAAAGTACTCGGTCGATCGCGCGTCGCTTAAAGTGTATAGTATTCCCACCGCTACTCGCATAACTAACCACAAGAATAAATCCCAAAAACTGTAATACTAGCGTTTGTGGACAACGAACCATTTTCTGGGAACTACCAAAGAAATCCTTTGTGTTTCAATCACCATAATGTAAATTATGCCGCCTTATATTTGGACGGACAACAAATAGGCTGACAACGCTTTACCTGTGGATCGGTCAGAATTTTTTAACGGGTACTCTTTGTTCGCTTTTGATTTATTGCCGGATCAAGTTCCTGGCGGACATTTCTATCTAGTAAAAACTGGAAATCTCAGAGCTGAAATTAGATTTGCCGAGCCGGTGGTAAACACTATTAACATGGTTGTGTATTCCGTTCATGAAAACATTATTGAAATAAACAATAGAAGGGACGTTTTATATTATTTTCAATAAAATGAATAATTACAAAATTACCTGCGTTATCAAAGCTGTCTTTAACGCCCAACGCATATTTAAAGGTGTATTTTCGTGCGATTTATTACCGGAAAATAAAATCATCGACCGTCCGGCAGCTAATATTGTAAAAAACGGACAATTCGTATCAGCGGGGAAAGCACTGGATTTTAATTATATTATACCCTAATGGCGTCTCTATTTTTTGATAGTTATGAATTATCGCCCATGAATGAAATATTTCCTGGTGAATTTATGACATTTTTATCTAAAAATTCTAAGACTATAAGGTATCAAAACAGACAAATACAGGACGTCGCTAGTTCGGTCTGCGGGCATTACTGCGTCCATATCTTACATTGTATCGCTAAAGGAATGACTTTTAAAAATTTATTAAAAATATTTAGAAGAGTGATTTTAGAAAAAATGACCATGTTGTACGTTCCTTTGTAACAAAGCGCATGAAACAATTATGTATACGTTGCTGTAATTACACAAACGTGTCTACCCTACTGCGTTATTGAAAAAATGTACCGCGATGCGTCATAAATGATGAAATTTTGCTTAGTTTTTTATTAAACATAATTACGTAACGATGCAAACTTCCTTTGGTCTGGAATGGTAGAGGTTATGGTGATGCCGTAGGGCGTGGTTACGAACTCTTAAATAGCGTCTTAGGACATGCCCGAACATGTCTTCAATATGCTCGGACATACCGTGACACGCTTCGAAAAATGGACGCCGTATTTGAGAAAATGGACGCCGCAGTCAAAAATAGGGTGGCAGAATCGGCACCCTGGAAAGTTGAGTCCCGGAGCTGTCCCTTTTAAATTAGATTTGGGCATGTCTGACATGTCTGTGAACCTCTGTTCATAGGCTATGAAATAGGACAAATGGGTAGCTGAAAACGGACCCAGGAAAGTTGGGTGTCGCAATCAGCTATTGTTAATATTTATAAATGATACATATTGTGTTAGATACGGTGATCAAATATTTTTCTTAAAGGGGTTGTCCAAGTTATATTTATTGATGACCTATCCTCAGGATAGGTCATCAATATCAGATCGGCGGGGGTCCGACACCCGGCACCTCCGCCGATCAGCTGTTTGAAGAGAAGGCGAGCGCCGTGCCAGCGCTGCCTCCTCGTCATTGTTTACATGCTGGCCGTTGCATCGGCAGCGGTGAGCAGGTGTAATTACACCCAAGCCGCTCCATTCATTTCAATTGGACGGCTCTGTAGTATACACTTGTATAGGAACGAGCCGTCCCATTGAAATGAATGGAACGGCTTGGGTGTAATTACACCCGCTCACCGCTGCAGATGCGACGGCCAGCATGTAAACAATGACGAGGAGGCAGCGCTGGCACGGCGCTCGCCTTCTCTTCAAACAGCTGATCGGCGGGGGTGCCGGGTGTCGGACCCCCGCCGATCTGATATCGATGACCTATCCTGAGGATAGGTCATCAATAAATATAACTTGGATAACCCCTTTAAATCACGATTTATTAAACACAATCGTATATAATTAAAAGCAAATTTCAAAGATCGCAGGTCCACTAACAAAGGGACTGCTGCCTTGCGGAACCTTCGATGACATCACTAGGGGCGGGGTTGTGGTTGCAGTGGGCTGGGGTTATGGGCGGAAAATGGGGCGTTTCGGTGACATCATCGAAGGTCCTATAGATAGTTAGATAGACGGCTGAAATAACTATTGCCAATATTTATAGTAGCTTAATAAGGTTTAATATAAGCTTAATACAAGCTTAATATCATTTTGTTTTTAAACATAATAAACTTAATTGAATTACTGACGCTTTATCGGATCTAAAAGAATAAAAGGGAATTTGAATAGGGGCTATTTAAGGCGTGGTTAGGGTGGGATTATAGGTGGGGCTATGGGAGGAGTTATGTACGGGTATGCAAAGGGGTGTGGCCACATGTCACTTTGAGTTTGACAAGAACACCAGCCCTATACTACTCATGCACTCCCCCTGCCGCTAATTTAGAGAAAGGGATGGACACCATATATCTGTGGAGAATCAGGACCTACAAGCTTCCTCTCAAAGGGAGGTTGAGAGAAGAATGAAAGGGGGTCAGACTTTTACAGAGAGGATCTTTAAGGCTCTGAGTGGTATGCATCGATTCCCACTTGAGAACGGGGAAGAGAATCAGGTGGACACAGTTGTTACTTTAACAAGGAGGTCTTTACTCTCTTCTCATGTCAGACAACAAACTTAATGGTTACAACAGTCATTGGCAGCACCAGGCTTTGCGGTTACAATCTACCATTAAGGGCATAGGCTTAGAGACAATAGGTTAACTACGTACACTTTTTGTCTCTTTAGGCAGCCATAATTAAATACAACAGTCCCTTTAAGAGGCAACAACTCACTCTCCCCCTGGCTTGTGTTTCACTGATCTCCCTGGGTGCGGACATTTTGGTCTCATCTTTCTTAGATTGACAGCAATGAAGATGTCTGCATTTTCAGCTTTCACCATGACTATCTTTCTCCACATCGTGCAGTACAGTCGGCCCAGTCCCAATAAGTCAGTATACCATTCCTTGCTACACACAAAATTTCTCAGTCTATCAAACTGTGTCACTTACAGGTTGCTTCCAGGAGGCTTCTTCCTACCTCTCAGGCCCAGCCTCTACTCCTCTGCGATGCCCAGCAGCCCTACAGCCCTATACTGTACATGTCTTGAGGCGTTGGATACTTATAACTAGTATCAATCACCACCACTGCTAGCTAGCTACACACAGGAATATTGCTGGCTATGTTTCCAGCATCAGCAGCAGCTTCCTGCCTCACTTTTCAATCTGCTGGCCTGCTACATGAGGTCTGCAGAGCACTGCTAATTATTTTCTCCTGGGCATATGCTCTCACTATATCTTAAGGTCCTTATTCAAATAAAATCACATGTTCAGTCACAAGGTCTTTAATTCTATGTATATTATCCAACAATAATAATATAATTGGTCAGTAGATGGCAGAATAACCTGCTTACATCACACACACTCAATGCAGTACATTTATTGCAGTGTATCCCCCAGTGCAATATATTACAGTATAATACAATACAGTTTATTCCTGGGTGTTTCATACATATATGCAGGTTTCAGTTTTACATTAGTCCAACAGTTCAATTTAGGTGGAGGGATCACCGAAACATGTTATGCAAAGGATATGTGTTTTTCTTTTAAGGGCAGTGCACTTCTTTTAAACCCTTTAACAAGCAGGACTCCTTGGCTTTCTCAGATTGGAATCCAGGAATCACAGACTTTCTCTATGAGTGGGTGGGAAAAGCAGGATTTACAGGTTTACTCTATTAGTAGGTGAGGGAAGCAGGACTCACAGGTTTTCTCTATGAGTGAGTGAGAGACGCAGGATTTACAGGCTCTCTCTATGAATAGGTGAGGGAAGCAGGACTCACAGGCTTTTTTTACGAGTTGATGGGGGAAGCAGGACTCACAGGCTTTCTCTTAGACAAAACCTGTGAGGTTTTCTTCCTTATCTCACTCAGATCTATTAATTGTGCTTCCTCTGACACAAGGAGAAAGTGTGAGTGGAGGAAGCAGGACTCACAGGCTCTCTCTATGAGCAGGCAGTGAAAACAGTACTTAAAAGTCTTCTCTATCAGTGGACAGGGAAGCAGGACTCACAGGCTCTCTCTATGTGTGGACAGCAGAAACAGGGCTCACAGGCTTTCTTTATGAATAGGCAAGGCAAGCAGCACTCACAGGCTTTGTCTATGAGTGGGTGGGGAAAGCATGACTCACAGGCAGCGGTGTAACTAGAAGTAACTGGGCCCCACAGCAAATTTTTGATTGCCCCCCTCCAGAAACTTGAGGACCTCCTCCTCCTGTGCAACCCCCACTCCTGTGGCTAGTCAAGATCAATCTCTCACATGAGGCCCAGCAGCCCACAGTTCACTGTATATAATGTAATTGTATGATACTGTTGAGGAAGCCCTGACCATAAAATCTTTTAACCCTTGAACTTGGTGGGCCCCTTCTGAGTTCGGGTCCCAAAGCAGCAGCTTCCCCTATAGCTACGCCCCTGCTCACAGGATTTCTCTATGAGTGGACAGAAGAAACATGACTCACAGGCTCTCTCTATGAATGGACAGCAGAAACAGAACTCACAGGCTTAGGCCTCATGCACACGGCCGTTGTTTGGGTCCGCGTCCGAGCCGCATATTTCGCGGCTCGGCCGCGGACCCATTCATTTCAATGGGGCCGCAAAAGATGCGGACAGCACTCCGTGTGCTGTCCGCATCCGTTGCTCTGTTCCGTGCCCCCGCAAAAAAAATAGAGCATGTCCTATTCTTGTCCGTTGCGTGGACAAGAATAGGCATCTCTATAATGGGCAGCGTCCGCTCCGCAAATTGCGGAACGGAACGCTGAGCTGCTTCCGTGTTTTGCGGATCCGCGATTTGCGGACCGCAAAACACCAACGGTCGTGTGCATGTAGCCTTACTCTTTGAGTAGGAAGAGAATCAGGACTCACCGGCTTCATCTATGAGTCGTCAGAAGAAGTAGGACTCATAGACAGATTTTTACATAAAAATCATAGTAAACTATATATTCCTGAGCTCAGTGTCTCTCCCACTATCCGATGCCGCCCTCACATAGCAGACCTGACAGAGCCACTTTAATTATATTTTATCATAAAATATAACCTTTGGCAAAATGTAATTAATTCAGTAAACAATAATGTCATCCTTTCCGTCCTTATTATTTATTATTTGAATCTGTAAATGAGAAACCCTTAATAAATAACAATAAAATAATCTCAGATCTTGATTTACAGCACAGTTTGGATGTCATCGCCTAAGGACTGCAGCACCATCTATAACAATACCCTGATAATGAGGCATTCTTCTCCCCAGACCAGGCAGCCATGTGTTCTACAGAGGTGCCGCTGTCCTCATCCATCACTATGAAGCGTTTCTATGTCTCATCTTTACATAGTCTCAGTGTGCAGAGCAAGAAGTAACAGCAGAGCATTATTACAGGGATTAGCCGCTATTTCACAACAGATAAGTATCAGATATGTTATTACAGAAAGGTCACGGTGCAATTAAAGATTATAGTCCTCCTATATACAAATGTAGCGGTGTTTATCTTAAAGCGGAAATATCATGGTTGTCAATTGTCATTTTAGTCTCATTCATTAGATTTATTGTTTGTAGCAGAAACATAACGTGTTATTATGTTACTTGTTTTTTATTACTTTTCCTTTATATTTACCCCTTCCTGACATGGCGATTTTCCATGTTGTCATTTTCATTTTTTACTCCCTCCCTTCCCGCTGCCATAACTCTTTTATTTTTCCATTCACATAGCCATGTGGGGGCTCGTTTTTTGCGAGTCAAGTTGCATTTTGCAATGACACCATTTTATATTGCATACTATGTAGTGGGAAAGTGGAAAAAAATCCAGTTGGGATGGAATTGGAAAGAAAATGCAATTCTGACACAGTCTTATGGGTTTTGTTTTTACGGCATTCACTATGCGGTAAAACTGACCTGTCGCATTCATTCTCTGGGTCATTACATTTATATAGTTTTTCTTGTGTCTTAATACGTAAAAAAATAAAAACTTTGAAAAATACAAATTTTTTCTTTGCATTGCCATATTCTGACACCTATAAATTTTTTATATTTACATCCGTGGAGCTATGTGAAGGCTTATTTTGGAGTGTGTATGATTTTTTGATTTCTTTTGGGGAGGTGAAGTTACTAAAAAAAACTACAAAACTGCCATTTTATTCCCCCCCCCCCCCTTTACACTGTATATAATAGTAGGGGTTTTTTGGGACTCGGCGATGAAAATGATCTTTATTTTTCATGTATTATATATATACGGATGTAGCAGGGTTAAGACTCCTGCTTTCTGAGATGTGTTAATTAAACTATATTTAACTAAACTGGTTAAGCAATTGCTTCTCAATGGCTTTAGTTTCAAGATAATGCGATGAGATAATGAAATTTGAGTTAAGGGTTGGAGTCTTAATCCTGCTACATCTGTATATATATATATATATATATATATATATACATATTGTGGTGACGTGTACAGTATAAGTGCTGGGAGGCGTATATATCCCACTCAGATACCTCAGCTGGGTGGGATAACTAAAATCCAGAAAGCTGCAGTAGTCTCAGCAAAGTGAAGTTTGCTGAGACAGTGTTGTTTACGTTGTGTTCTGGGCTGGATTTTATTTGGATTGGCGGATAGGTTTGGTAGTGGGATCTGCCAATCTACACCCTTCCAGTACGGGTGTTCCCTTTGCCCTGAGGGGATCGCAGGTGAAGCCTGCTGTAATCAGGTTGGCTTAAGTCAGCTCTCAGGGTGGGAGTCTGGGACAGAGAGTGATTTGGAACAGAGACCTGCAGAGGATCTGAGTGGTCTCAGCCAGGAAGGTTGAGGGGCCACAAGGCTACGTGATAGCCCGAAGTTTGAGGGAACACATCTACACCTGTGGAGCGAGGTTCGCACGGCCAGAGTCAGGAGGACTACTGGGCCATAATCCCCCAAAAGGTACTGGAGTTGTCACAGCCTGGAGGCTGCTGGACTGTTTGGGCTAAGAAAACCGCACCTGAGGCAGTGTGTGAACTGTGCTGTGTAGGTGAATCAGGGAGACACGTTATATGTATTAGTTAGATCCTCGCCAGCAAGTGTTTATTATTTTGTGTAGATGTCACACGTGTTTAGGTGAAGCTGTGACTTCATTACCTGTATTGGCTGAAGTGTCCTGAATAAATCACAAGTTTGGACCTTAAACTTGGTGTCTGGTGAAGAAATCTGTGATTGTGACCCCCTGAAAGAAGGCGATCCCTTACAATATATATATATATATATATATATATATATATATATAGGCAAAGGGGTTGATTTGATTTTTTTTATTTTTAAAAACTTTTTTTCACTTATTTTAAGTTCTCCTAGGGGACCTTAACATATCATTGTCTGATTGCTTCTCCAATAGCCTGCAATGTTCACTGGATTCCTATAGAGCCTTGCCACAGATAGGGCATTATTGGAACTTCACTATGGCAGTCCTCAGAGACTTCAGAAACCTGAGGCTGCCATAACAACAAAATATCCACCTCAAACTCGGTGTGGCGGGGTGCTGTTTGGACCCCAGGAGCACAGCTCTCCCAGGGTTTCACCACTGCAGTGCTGTGGCCACAATTGAACATGGCCTCTGAGGAGTCAAATGTCAATTGCCTCCGGGCTTCAATAGTGGAAAACAGCAGGTACTCAGTGGCTATGGTGCCCACTCAGCTTCTAGAAGTTGGATATTGATAACCTATCCTCAGGATAGGTCATCAATTTCAGATCGGCGAGGGGCCTACTCTTGACACCCCTGCCGATCTGCTGTTTGAGGAGACCACAGCGCTCCTGTGAGCGCCACGGCCTCCTGACTGCTTACCAAGCACAGCGCCATCTTTTGGATAGTGGCCGTGTTTGGCATTGCATCTCAGCCCCATTCACTTAAATGGGACTGAGCTGCGCCTAGACCACGTGACCGATGAATTTTCAACATGTTTGTATGTGTGGTACCATTGTCCTACAGCACAAAGTAGTCGAAATCCAACATGCGACTCCACTATTATTAGTCTCTACACATTAGGATATCACTATGAACTCATACAGTAAGTACATTACTTATTTTTTTTGACCATTTCTTTGAAAATGTCCCTTTATTGAGAGCGCACAGAAAGGAAATAGCGGAGTCCAGTAATGACGGCGGCAATCACTGTCTGCTGGAATGTTATTAGCAGCGGCCATTAATATGTTGATCATTTCCAGATATCTCAGGAAATATCAGGGACTAAGATGTTCCTACATCATTTAGATATGTAGCGCAAATAGCTTGCAGCCAAAAACAGCTACGAAAAGCACAACATGGGGAGAAATAAGACATTATAAGGAAAAAATAATAATCATGGTGCTAAACAAGGCTGCGCATCATTACAGTCATGTAAATACATAAGGAGGTGAAAGGTGGTGGATGGAGTGGAGGAGGCTCGCAGACCTTCCTCATGTCCCTGTTTGGAATTAACCATTAACCCTTCACCCTTCATGCAATAATACATTTTTTTTTAAATTCCAATGGTTTTTCCAATTTTATGTGATGCTGCATTCACACGAACGTATTTTCAGTCCACGTCCGACCTGCATTTTTTGCGCATCGCACGCGGACCCATTCATTTCTATGGAGACGCAAAAGATGCGGACTTCACGTGGATGTCATCTGTATCCATAAATTGTAGAACATGTCCTATTCTTGTTACACACGGACTGCGTTTGTATTTTGCGGGTCCGTGATTCACATATGGCAAAAAAGATAGGGTCAAGTAAATGCACCCATAGGGGACTAACCTGTTCTCTCCACAGTTTGCCATGGACTTTTATGTGCATCAGCTGGTGATTCTATATGGCAGATGGTGGTATGGTTCCCTTAAGGCGGGGAATGGAGCTGTGTGCTTAGGGTTGCCACCTATACGGGAATGACCCGGACAGTCCGGGTTTGTAATCCTGTGCCCGGGTACAAGCCTTTCTCAGACCCGGGCACAGCGATCAACTGTGAGTGATGCGATGCTAGCGCAGGGCGGCGCTGACTTCAGACACGCCCACCCTCCCTCCCTCCTGTTCGGGTTTGGCTTGAAGAAAAGGTGGCAACCCTATGTGTGCTGTTTGTAGTATTGGGTGCATGGGTATTTTATACATTTATTCCGGGAGCCTCTCGCCGTGCGCTGCCGTTCCTCCGCCGGGGCCGAAGCGGTAGTCCGGGGGCACACATTCACTGGCGGCAGGTCGCATACGACAGGCTGTTCCCTCGGGTGAATAGCCTGTCGGATGCGTCCTGCCGCTAGTGTGAAACTAGCCTTATATGTTTTGCCCCGGCAGTGGTGGTTCTCCATTGTCCGTGGCCATGCATAACAGATAAGGTGCTGGAGAAAGTTTGGCCTCGATTGCCATGATTCTCGGGAATGCACAGTGGTTGGACCATAAAAGCGTGTGGGCACAAAGGTATAGGGGAGTCACATCCCCCACGTCAAGAGGAGCTATTGAATATGATGTAAGACTTTCCACCAAAGTTGTTGTTGGGTGGAGGCTACTGCTGAGCTGATGCCCTGTGATGGTGAGCAGACTGTACAACATCGAGGAGGCTGAGACAGGACTATGATCTGTGAAGTGGACCCGGCACCATTGCACAGGCCTTACTGTCAAATCAGTTGTGCCGTTACACCAGTAAAAAGCTTTACCTCTCGTGAACTAATATGCTTGTGTGCCTCATTGAAGAATAACCATTATGTTTTTGTGCCTCTCTGGAGAAAAGAAAAGTTATAGTTGCAAGTTGATGGCTACCTCTGTGCCTCTCCTTCGAGTTGCACCAAGGTGCTACATCTCACTGGTGGAAGTACATTACATCTGTAACACACGTTGAAGTCGTTGAGGGTTGTGGACGCATACCTGCGTATGTTTTATAGGAACCTCTTGATTAAAAAAATTGTTTTATTATATTTTGTGTAGTTTTACTACACAAAAATAAAAAAAAAGGTATACCAACCTATACCAGTCCATCAGAGACCAAAAAGACACGCATATGACATTCTTTTGATAGAATGGAGTATTATGGGCATGTTTGGTGGAGCTTTTCTAGGCAAATACGTCAAAATGTGAACAGAGCAAAACAATGATAGAATAGAATAAATAAAATAAAAAAATAAAAAAATGGACTAAAGCTAAATTCTCACATCTGTCATTGTCTTCTGTGGAAAAGGGAAGTAAGTGAACCCTTGGCTCCTGTCACGAATCACGACTTTGAGCCACAGGGTTATTTTAAATCTTCCCAGTTTAGCTATCTGCCATCCACATCTAAGGAATATTAGCTGCCACCACTTGTCATATTAAGCAGACAAGACACCTGAAACGAGGTAACTCCCAATTACCCACATAATACTTCTTCTGAGGTTGTGAAATTGTTTAGAACATAAGAAGGCTCTTATTAAAGTGAAGTTTTAATATCTAAAAGATGTGTACAGAAAAAATACAGTTATCACAAGATAAAAATATAATGCAAAACATAACTGTAACCACAGCAGGCAAGAATACACAGAGTGAGCCCCAACTGGAACCCCACCCGCTTTCCCAGCCTATTTGCAGGGCAAGCCTTAGACGGCAAGTCCGCAACTGGTCGACATTCCCTGTTCTGCTAAAGTCCAAGACATACACACATAGAGACAGAACAACACAGAGACACACAGAGAGTTGTATGGAAATGGGTCGGAACTGAGCAGACAATAAAGTACCAAATCACAAGACAGGGGGTAGTCAAATAGGCAAGCCGAAGTCAAAACCACATGAGAAACACTGTACCAAAGGCAAGACGAGGTCAATAATTCGAAGCAATGCAAACGCCCACAGAACAGGAATCAGGAGCTCAGCTAGGGAGTCAATGACTATCACTGGCACTGGTATCGGGCCAGGAAGGGGTTTAAATAGAGGAGCCAGTCCCAGGGTCAGAACCTGATAGATCAATGACTCGGCGCTCCATTAGTCAGAACACTAGCACACAGGAACAGAACAGCTGAGCAATCAGCCGACAGCTAATCTCCTCCAGCACACACCCACTGTGGGGAGAAAGAGCATTGCATCCTATTGCTAATGACATTGCTGGACATGTCGCTGCATGCTGCGGTATTTTCTCCATGCAAAAATCCGGAACACTTGCCGGAATGCCGGATCCTACATTCATTTTTATTGAAATGTATAAGTGCCGGATCCGGCATTAAAATTACCGCATTGACGGATCCGGTTTTCTGGTCTGTGCATGCGCAGACCTTTAAAAATGTGAAAAAGATAAATACGGGATCTGTTTTTCTGGATGACAACCAAAAAGACAGATCCGGTATTGCAATGCATTTGTGAGACGGATCTACATCCGGATCCATCTACAAATGGTATCCGTTTGCATCCAGATTGCCGGAACTGCCTGCCGGAATCCAACAACGCAAGTGTGAAAGTACCCTATGCCTGCTCCTGAGCCTGCGACTTAAATCTAGGGCGGGCGGTGGCAGTTCAGCTTTCAATGAAGCTGAATGCAGCCAGTCCGCACGTCTTTACAAAACAGCTGCCGGCCAGGTCCTTCCCATAGCAAGGGAGGAGGAGAGAAATGAGTAGTTCACCTTCTCCTCTGCACTGCATCTCATACTGTCTATATCATACCGCTGATTGGTGGTGAGCAACTGTGGGAACTGCTTTTGCTCCCCTGCCTTCACCAATCAGCTTACCCTCTTCCTACCACCATACCATGAGCACCATTACAGAGCTCGGCTGCTCCTGCTGTGGAAGAGAGAAAGGAAATGAGTAGTGTTGAGCGAACCCGAACTGAAAAGTTCCGTAAAAGTTCGGGTTCGTTGTTCGGGCTATTTAATAAAGGTTGTTAAAAGGCTGCAGTGTAGCAACGTGGTGGAACAGTATGTGTGCACACACCTAGACGTAATGACTGATGGGTGTGAAACTAGCCTTATATGTTTTGCACCGGCAGTGGTGGTTCTCCATTGTCCGTGGCCATGCATAACAGATAAGGTGCTGGAGAAAGTTTGGCCTCGATTGCCATGATTCTTGGGAATGCACAGTGGTTGGACCATAAAAGCGTGTGGGCACATAGGTATAGAGGAGTCGCATCCCCCACGTCAAGAGGAGCCATTGAATATGATGTAAGACTTTCCACCAAAGTTGTTGTTGGATGGAGGCTACTGCTGAGCGGATGCCCTGTGATGGTGAGCAGACTGTACAGCATCGAGGAGGCTGAGACAGGACTATGAGCTGTGAAGTGGACCCGGCACCATTGCACAGGCCTTACTGTGGCAATCGAGGTTTAATACAGCTTGTTAAAAGGCTGCAGTGCAGCCACATGGTGGAACAGTGCGTGTGCACACGCCTACACGTAATGACTGATGGGTCTGCCCCATTCAACTTCTGGGTCTCCAAATAGGGCACAAGGCCTATGCTTGCCCTTTACGCCTTGGAGGTGCTGGCCTGCCCCGCAGCCAGTGTATTGTCTAAACGTGTGTTTAGCACGACAGGGGGCGTTATCACAGACAAGCGCAGCCGCCTGTCCAATGTGGACAAGCTCACGTTCATTAAAATGAACTAGGCATGAATCCCACAGGACTTGTCTGTACCTTGTGCAGGATAGACATGTATACCGGACTCATCCAGCCTTTGTTTTACTCCAGTGCACTTTCAGTTTGTTTTATTTTCTATATTTTTGGGGTCTACCCAAATAAAAAATATAAAAAAAGTTGAAAACTAAAAACTGTTGTTGACGACTACCTTCTTCACCAACGCTTACACCTACACCGCCACGTCCACCGCCTCCTCAACCTTCTACTCCATATGGACCTCCTCCTCCTAGTTCAAGATTATTATTTTTAATTTTTATGTATTTTGTGTTATTTTAAGTCATTTCCCTATCCACATTTGTTTGCATGGTAATTGTCCAGCTCTTATCCCCATTTTGCTTCCTTTTCCAGCACTCTAGCTCTTTCCATTACCCTTTTAGAGCAATTTTAGTGCCCCAAAGTTCAGGTCCCCATTGACTTCAATGGGGTTCAGGGTCAAGTTCGGGTCAAGTTCAGGTCCCGAACTCAAACTTTGCGGCGAAGTTCAGCCTGAACCCAGCGAACCCGAACTTCCAGGTGTTCGCTCAACTCTAGAAATGAGTTATAGTGGCCCTCCATCACCGTACTATCCCCAGCACTGTCACCTGAACTCCTTAGGTGCATGATAGTTCAGAGGCCAACCTAAAAATGAAATGTGTGTTAAATCTGACTACGGTACATGGGTGGATTCCTATAGATAACGGGGGTCATAGTTCTATTTGATATAAACACATGCCAATTACAGAACAGTCCCTGGACAGTGCATCAAATGAGAAGAGAAAAATAAAGGCGGCACTCACCAACTGCGAATTCTTTAGTCTTTATTGATCCAGAATGGAAAAGTACACTGGGCCAAGGGGCGGATGCCTTCAAGATCCGGTCCCTGGACAGTGTTCATATTAAATGAGACTAACTCCCCCACATCCATAAGAATCCACCCAAAACATCAGTGTATTCTATAGAATGATGGGGTTTATAGTCACATAACAGTGCATTATCCACATATCCTCCATAACAATGTGTCATCCACAGATTCTCCATAACAGTGTCATCCACAGATCCCCCATAATGGTGTGTCATCCACAGATCCCCCATAACGGTGTGTCATCCACAGATCCCCCATAACGGTGTGTCATCCACAGAACCCCCATAACAGTGTCTCATCCACAGATACCCCATAAGAGTGTCATCCACAGATCCCCCATATCGGTGTGTCATCCACAGATCCCCCATAACAGTGTCATCCACAGATCCCTCATAACAGTGTGTCATTCACAGATCCACCATAACAGTGTCATTCACAGATCCACCATAACAGTGTCATCCACAGATCCCCCATAACGGTGTGTCATCCACAGATCCCCCATAACAGTGTGTCATTCACAGATCCCCCATAACGGTGTGTCATCCACAGATCCCCCATAACGGTGTGTCATTCACAGATCCCCCATAACAGTGTCATCCACAGATCCCCCATAACAGTGTCATCTTTAAATCCTCCATAACAGATGCTTGATAAAGACTCCTAGTGAGTCGAAACATCGCATCTCTAAGGTGGAATAAAGATATTTCTTTGGATGGACATTGGAGTGCTGCGATCTACTTCACTTTGTTTATCCATAACAGTGTCATCCACAAATCCCCCTTAACAGTGTTTCATCCATAGATCCTCCATAACAGTGTCTCATCCATAGATCCTCCATAACAGTGTCTCATCCATAGATCCTCCATAACAGTGTCTCATCCATAGATCCTCCATAACAGTGTCTCATCCACAGATCCCCCATAACAGTGTCTCATCCACAGATCCCCCATAACAGTGTGTCATTCACAGATCCTCCATAACAGTGTGTCATCCACAGATCCCCCATAACAGTGTCATCTTTAAATCCTCCATAACAGTGTGTCATCCACAGATCCCCCATAACAGTGTCATCCATAGATCCTCCATAACAGTGTGTCATGTATAGATCCCCCATAACAGTGTCCTCCACAGATCCTCCATAACAGTGTCCTCCACAGATCCCCCATAACAGTGTCATCCATAGATCCCCCATAACAGTGTCATCCATAGATCCTCCATAACAGTTTCATCCATAGATCCTCCATAACAGTGTCATCCACAGATCCGCCATAACAGTGTCATCCATAGATCCCCCATAACAGTGTCATCCATAGATCCCCCATAACAGTGTCATCCATAGATCCTCCATAACAGTGTCATCCATAGATCCTCCATAACAGTGTCATCCACAGATCCGCCATAACAGTGTCATCCACAGATCCCCCATAACAGTGTCTCATCCACAGATACCCCATAACAGTGTCATCCATAGATCCTCCATAACAGTGTGTCATCCACAGATCCTCATAATAGTGTCATCCACAGATTCTCCAAAACAGTGTCATCCATAGATCCTCCATAACAGTGTGTCATCCACAAATTCTCCATAACAATGTGTCATATCAGTAAAAACACAAAAAAAGAGATTTAAGGAGAAGAAGATCCATCTAGTTGTAATTCCTGGGGGGCTTACTAGCTTCTTGAAACCTCTGGACATTTCAGTTAACAAGCCATTTAAAGTTTTCAGGAAAGTTTAGTGGAACAAATGGATGGCTGCTGGAAATCATGACCTTACACCCACTGGACGGATGAAAAGGCCCACTATCACTCAAGTTTCTGAGTGGTTGAAAACATTGTCGAAGGTTGTGAAGGATGAAACGGTTGTAAGAACATTAAAAAAATGTGGCATCAGTACTGCCTTCGACGGTTCTGAGGATGGCATCCTTTATGAAGGCACCAGTGATAGGATACCAGTGATAGTGAGCCACTGAGCTTGACAAATTCACACAGTAGTGAGGAATTTTTGGGGTTTCCTAATGAGTAGAGGTGTATTTTCTAAGATAACAATCTCTCCTCATCTGTTATTTGCAGTAATAATCTTTCCCTTCTCTCCACATGAGTCCCTCTCTCCTTCCCTCACCCTTGTTCAGTTCGCATACAGTTTATACCCTCATACATCACCATGAAATATCTTCCTTCACGGTGCAGCATAAAAAACACCAATATAAATCTTTCAACCACTTGCTGTCTCTTTTGTTCTCCTGCTACTAGCTGCAGGGGTTGCATAGTGGTGAGGTGGAAGCAGCATGAGGAGGCCACAGAGTGGCACAATGACAGTGCGGAGGTTGCGTGCACATTAGGAGGCCACAGAGTGGCAAGTTGACATAGTGTGGAGGTGGCATCAGCATCAGGAGACCACAGAGTGACTTGGTGACAGAGTACCAGCTGACGATGGTGGTGGTAAGAAGGAGCATTTGGCATCAGATTGGTGGCAGCATCAGAATAGTAGCTGAGGCAGGTAGCGAAAAGAAACCGGTCTCTTTTGTCAAAGTGTTGGTGTGGCACCATGGATGATCTACAGTAGTCTGATGCATCAGGCATTAGTGGGTGGAAATCCTGGCTGATCTGATCCACGCCTGATTCATCTTGACAAGGGTCAGTCTCTCCACATTTTGGGTGGACTGGTGAGTTCTTCTTGGGTTAACTATGGCCCCCACCGCACTAAACACCCACATGATGTCATACTACTGGGCTGGCAGGAAAGCTTTTCCAGGGTAAACTCTACCAGTTGCGGCCACAAATCTAGTTTGGCTGCCCAGTAGTCCAGCGGATCCTTAATGTGGGGTGGCAAGGTGCTGTCCAAGTATGAAAATCACAGAAAAAAATGCACCAAACGGATATGCCACTGACTATACGAGCTAGTCAAACAAGCAGATATTAAAAGCTGAGACTGTTTGCCAATATATTCCTGTCAGGAACACATCGGAGCCCCTCATGCACCACGTCGCGGTCATTCAGCATGGCATGGGGTCCTACCACTACGCTAACTATGGTGTGAACACGGTCTGAAGGTGATGGAAGTCTGAAGGTGATGTGCGGAATTCCAATGGGTGGAAACGTTGCATATTAGCCAATGTTGGGGGATGCCCTTCTGCCGCTGCAGCTCAAGGAGGGTGTGCTTTGCGGTGTACGAGTGGCTGAAGTGCATGCAACGTTTCCTGGCCATTTTTAGGATGTCTAGCAGATGGGTGGAAAACTTCAGGAACTGCTTGACAACCAGATTAAACTCATCTGCCATACAGGGCGTATGGCTCAGCCCTCCTTGACGCAGCGCCGACACCATGTTCTTCCTGTTGTCGGTCACCATGGTTCCGATTTTAAGTTGTCACAGAGAAAGCCAGGATTTGATTTATTGATGGACACGGAGCAGTTCCTCCCCTGTGTGACTCCGTTCATCCAGGCAAACGAGGTGCAAAGCAGTGTGACATAGCCGTGCCCTGCACATGTGGTATGCTGGAGGGGCACTGTGAATTGCCCCTGCAGGGGAGGCTGAGGACACGGTGGAGGATGAGGAGGCAGAGGCGGAGATTGTCGCAGGACCAACGGCGTGACAACGTGGATGCGGAAGAGTCGTCACCTGGCCAAGTTGCTGGTGTGGCTGTGCAGGAAATTGTAAGAATATTTGAAAAAATATTCAGGGAGCACCACTTTCAGCTCCTAAGTAAACCAGTACGTGGCAGTGCCAGCGGCGTCGAGTTCCGACCTCAGGATCACTACAGCTCAAACAGTAAAAGTACAGATGCCAGGGCACTCCAATAGATGGTTCTTCAACTTTTATTAGTTCCCGAAAAGATAGCAACATTTCGACTTAATCAGTCTTTATCAAGCTCCTGCTGTGCATGAACCACATTCACCAAGTGGGACTTAAAGGACATGTATTGTCCCTGACCATAGTTACAGCTCCACACATCGGCGCTGCCATGCACTTTGGCAGACACTGACAGGCTCAAGGACTGGCCCACCTTCTGTTCTACATGTGTGTGCAAGGCTGGTACTGCCTTTTTGGCAAAGAAATGACGACTTGGGACTCTCCACCTCAGCTTCGCACAAGCCATCAGTTCTCTGAAAGGTGGAGAGTAGAGATGAGCGAATTTTAAAAAATAGTTCGGCGTTCGGGTTGCGGACTATCCCGGCATATGGAATCCATAAGGGGCGGCTTCCACGAACCCGAACTTTGAAAAAGCCGAAGGACCTGGGGTGACGTCACCATCATGTGATCAGTACAGGGGGAATGGCTCAGCACGGGATCAAATCCGATAGTCTGTGGTATCCATAACGGGATGCGGCGATTACCACAACCCGAACGCCGAACTATTTTTTAAAGTTCGCTCATATCTAGTGGAGAGTGCACCACTTGAAAAGGGATCGACTGCAGCACCAGCAACTTGGACAGGAGCACGTTCAGCTTTTGCGCCGTTGGATGAGTGCGCGCATACTGTTGTCTCTTGGCAATCGCTTCGGTGATCGATTGCTGATGGAATGACTAACGAGGAGTCCACTTATACACACCACAAAAGGCTTTAGAACATGTAACTGCACCAATGAACGGCAAATATATTTTTCTTTTGCCACTAATACACGACAGAAAGGGCTGTAATTTTCGCCCTTTACCACACAACGGCTAAAAAGCCCTTTTTTCCCACTAATACATGCTAAAAAATGCTTTAGAACATATAACTGCACCGCACAAGGGCAAATAAGACATAGAAATATTTCCTTGTAATAAACCCTGTTATAGTCTGTATCACACAGCACTTGCACCCCAATAGCAAGAACGGTTTGCTGGAATTACAGAGCTGAATAATGGCAATTTGGGTCCCCAGTCATTGCAGCAAGGTGTAATAGGATTGTTCCTATTACCCAGGCTGTAACCTCCCCTACTGAACCCTGTTCAACATAAATGCTGTGGAATGATTCCTCCCTATCCTTTTCCTACACCTTGCATAATCTTTTCCTGCACTTGTAAATCGTTTTTTTAGCACAATGGTCTTTTCTAGCACTGTCCCTAGCGCCTGCTGACGTCTCTCCCTGCACTAAGTACACTGGTAAATGGCAGAATCCAAAATGACTGAGGGTATTTATAGGGATGTGACATCACAGGGCTGGCTGGCTGCTGATTGGCTGCATGCATAGCATTATGGGTGATCCCGCCTTCCCAGAGTTCCTTGCTCCATGTCCTAACGCATACAGCAGCCATTTTAGGAAAAAATTTGATTCGTTACCACGAAGCGTGAGGAAATTCGGATTCGGTGCAAATCGAATAATTCCTGAAGCAGGGATTGAATTCCACTTTGTCAGCTTCGATTCGCTCTTCTCTATAAATAATGTTATTTCCCTCCCTCCGACATAGAGTCCCATATACATACCATCACACCATCTCTCCTGCCCCCTCCAATATACAGTCCCATGTAAATAACATCACCCCCTCAATATTTAGTCCCATGTAAATAAAATCACACCTCACCAGTCACCTCCAACATACAATCCCATGTAAATAAAATTAACCCTCAACATTCAGTCCCATGTAAATAAATATCACTCCCTCCCACAGCCGCCTTCAACATACAGTATAGTCCCATGTAAATAACATAACCCTGCCCCAGCCACCTCCAAATTTCAGTCCAATGTAAATATCACCCCACCGTCCCATGTAAATAACTTTCCTCGCTCCAGCCCTTACATACGGTACCAGTTAAATAGCCACAACTCTCAGGATTATTCTTTCTCCCTTTACTTACCGCTCCTCATGTAGTAGACATCACCACAGCTTCTTCCAAGAAATTCTCTTCACTGCGGAGCCATCCTCTCCTGCACTGGTCACATGATGGTGATATCATCGCAGGTCCTTTTCAGGTACTGCACTTAGAACTGATCACATGACCTGTGATGTCACAACAGGTCCTTCAGCTCTTTCAGTGCATTAGATTCAATTGTATTGCTATCCTGAGGAGGGCAATACAGTTGTGTCTAGCAGGCAGGCAGGACATTCAGGGCCCAGGCCCAGAATGTTTTAACCTAGCAACGCCCCTAACATCATCAATTGACTCTTTTTCTGATCTGTCAGAAGGAAGGAAAAATGAGACTCACAACAGATCCTGTCTGTGTAGCAGCTGTAAGGTCTGTATGGTCGCATCAGAATTGACTTATGATTTGGTAGCCAAAAGCAGGAGTGGGTATAAAACATAGAATACATGCAAATATTCCATTCACGTGTCATCTCTGTTTTGGATCCACTCCTATTTTTTTGGCTTTAGCAATACTGATGGATTACTGACCAAATGCTGACAGAGTGAAGGCGGATGCTCAAAAGACAGGTTCCGTTTTTTGGGGTTATTGTTCTGACGGATCAGAGGAAGGGCAAAATAATCAGTGACGTCAACACAAAATTACTGCTGACACCCTCTCTACTGTATCGGGGGCTCTACTTGTATAAGCATTTAATAGAACAGGTTCTGTAGACATCTATGTGGAATCAGCTGACGATGGTATAAAAGGACTGTGCTTCTTCTTGGCGCTAACATAGACCTGTAAGGCTGAGTTCACATTTGAGTTATTTGGTCAGTTTTGGCCCCGTAACTGCCCAAATAAGTGAAGTGCGCAGTGATTCCAAAAGCAACACCTGTCATGTGCGTGTCATACGGACTCACAGTATTGTTTCACCACCACAGCAGACTTCCTATGCGTGTTACTGAAAGGCACAGTGGTCTACACCACTATAAAGGCTCTCAGCAGCCCTGAAATAGCTGTTTTTTAACGTGATTCGTCATGAATAAATTCGTGTTGAATAGAATCTTTTCAGAAGATTCGGCGAACTGGCCAAATCTAACTTTTGAGAAATTCGCTCGTCTCTATTCCACATGGGTTGTGGCCTTAGCAGGAAAGGGCCATGGCTTAGATGCCATATCGTGTATCAAAGGCAACAACAATCTTTGGCACACATCTTGAGGTAAAGTAAGCCAACAAATAGGTGGTGTAAAATTTGACTTGACAGTCTATGGATGCTCAAGATTTATCCTCCAGCATCCAGCTGTATTGTCTGTAAAGGAGTTGTTTTATTGGACACAGCCTTCCTACATTATCTTTACAAGGGGCACCCATATTTG
Source organism: Bufotes viridis (assembly GCA_033119425.1). Taxonomy (NCBI): domain Eukaryota; kingdom Metazoa; phylum Chordata; class Amphibia; order Anura; family Bufonidae; genus Bufotes; species Bufotes viridis. Next base: position 126,816 of record JAKVIS010000025.1, on the reverse strand, counting down.
AGGCATGTACTTGCTGTTTTGTCTCTGTATGGTTGGCCATATTGGAGACACACACTTCCTTCCTGTATTATCTGTATAGGGGCGGCCATATTGGAGACACACACTTCCTTCCTGTATTATCTGTATAGGGCAGCCATATTGGAGGCACACAGTTCCTTCCTGTATTATCTGTATAGGGCGGCCATATTGAAGGCACACACTTCCTTCCTGTATTGTCCTATAGAGGTGGCCATATTGGAGGCACACACTTCCTTCCTGTATTATCTGTATAGGGGAGGCCATATTGGAGGCACACACTTCCTTCCTGTATTATCTGTATAAGGCAGCCATACTGGAGACACGCACTTCCTTCCTGTATTTTCTGTATAGGGGCGGCCATATTGGAGACACACACTTCCTTCTAGTATTATCTGTATAGAGCGGCCATACTGGAGGCACACACTTCCTACCTGTATTGTCCTATAGAGGTGGCCATATTGCAGATGCACTTTCTTATATGATTTGCACCCATATTGGAGACAATCCCTTTCTGTTATGTCTGTGTATAGGCAGCCATATTGAAGACACACTTTTTTCCTTTATTGTCTGCAAAGGCAGTGCAAGAGGGTGTGTGCTTTATGGTGCCAGAGGCTAATTTGTGTGTAGTATTCCTATCCTGCCTTATATAGGCTCCCAGCAGTAAAATGTAACCATTATTAACTCCCCACCTTCTAATGATAATAGGATGACTCTGCTCATCATGTCACAGTCTATACAGTAAAGCTGGAAAGTGAGCTGCAGAAACAGGAAATGTCCTTGTCTTTTGATAAATTCCTTCTGCTAGATACTAGAAGCTACAGAAAATCTGACAACGTGATAATTAATCATATCCCCTGCACCGCATCGGGCACTGGAAGGGGAAGATATTTGGCAGAAGCAGTAAATACACATAGAATAAACTCTATAAATGAGCAGCCAATAACAATGCTGAAGAGAGTCAGAAGGAATATCTAATAGGTTCCCCATGTGTTGCTGCAAGGAAAGATTGGGCTGATCTAGACAACTGTAAGCCATTGCCATTTATGGATCTTTGAACTTCACAGGAAAGAAATTCTACCTTGATAATTTCTCTTTGACCATTAACTCAAATCTGATTTGTTTTTACACTGTAGTTGTAGAAAGACCTGGATCATGAATGTGTAATGAGTATTGGGATGACCCAAGACCCAATCAATCAGAATAAAGTGGCCTTCACACGCTACAGACCTTTCACTGTACCTGACATAGCTCTACTCTCATCTATGTGGTTGTGTCTGGTACTGCAGCTTGGGCATGAATGGACAGAGCTGCAGTACCAGCTGCGTACACATGGGCGGCGCTGGGTCAGCAGTGAAGGGGGACTGGCTTTGCTGAAGGCTGTAGATCCAGAGCTTAGATTCCCATTGTTGTAACATTTTTAGAACTTGGAAAAACCCTTTAGAACCTATGTGCATTGCCCACGAGTTACACTAGTAGTTTACTTTGATGATGCGTCTTGTGGGTTTCTTCGTAAATCACAAATTCAGTTTAGAAATTTCTGTTCCATCCAGCTCATTACTGGAAAAGAAAACCTTTCAGTATGTGATGTAACGACCCAGTGCCTGTACTGACCCAGGAAATACAATGTATCAGAACGTATCTGTGCATCTTCTCCTGAATGAAATGGCTTTCAAGGATCAAATGAGAAAAGAACAATCTGAGCGAAGGAAGGAGCCATTCAAGGAGCCAGGAGAAAAGTTAATAGACTTTCTAAGAAGTGCAAGCGTTGTAAGAAATATCTATATTTCATGCTGTTCCCAGCTCTCCAGCTGCTGTAATGTGACGCTGCAGACAGGCAGGCAAGATAATAAAGGGACCGTGGGAGCAGCTATATTGCCAGACAGAGACAACTCATTACTAAAGCCGCATTTTTTCATTGCAAAATCAGAAGAGAACAGTGAATGTGTTACACAGTAAATGTTACTTCATCCTTCATGTATTAAAGACACACCAATATTTACCAAAAATGTAGCCTACCAATGTAGGGTCAATGAATTTATTTTTGTATTTACTGTAGTTCTGTTCACATTGTGTTTGCAGTGTGTCTGGCAGAAAAAAGTTACATATACTGTATGCAATGTATAGTCCAGACTAGGGTAAGATCTTGCATATCTGTAATTTCCTAGTCTGGACCTTGGCCCCACCAGAGAAGATGATTCTAGGGCCTTCCCTCCATCTATTCAGAACATGTGACGCCCACTTATAATTACATTGTTATCTTGGTTGTTACATTGTACACACAGGACGTATCCTCTGATAGGACATTACTGATCATCCCATAAGACATACACCCCAGTGTTATGGGATGGCTCTAAAGTCACCTCCAAATGGAGTTGACTTCTGCTGGGCTCATCATTGTGTCAGACCCTGGACCTCAAGGAGGACCTTTTGCTACTATGGTGACCAGTCTGATCCTGCTCTGTTACTTTTAATATCTCATTGCTAGTTGGAAACCATCTACAAGCAGACAAATTGTTGTTGATAGAGCATTGCAGTTACTTCATTTACCAGCACAGCGACATATTGCAGGTACTGAATTGAAGAGGTTGTGGTGCTCCAGCAAGTGCAGCTGTCCTGCCTTTCGGAGATCATTGTGAGTCTCCATGGTCATAAATTAATGGGTTATCCTAAGGACAAAATTCCAGAAAAAAAATCACTTTAAAACATATGTGCATTCGTAATTATCATTATGTTTCCCAAACGTCTGTGCTGATTAATTTCTTAATATACAGCCACCACTAGAGGGAGCTCAGGAGATTACTACATACAGATATATACAACCACCACTAGAGGGAGCTCAGGGGATTACTGCATACAGATATATATAGCCACCACTATAGGGAGCTCAGGAGATTACTGCATACAGATATATACAGCCACCACTAGAGGGAGCTCAGGAGATCACTGCATACAGATATATACAGCCACCACTAGAAGGAGCTCAGGAGATTACTGCATACAGATATATACAGCCATCACTAGAGGGAGCTCAGGAGATTACTACATACAGATATATACAGCCACCACTAGAGGGAGCTCAGGAGATTACTGCATACAGATATATACAGCCACCACTAGAGGGAGCTCAGGAGATTACTACATACAGATATATACAGCCACCACTAGAGGGAGCTCAGGAGATTACTGCATACAGATATATACAGCCACCACTAGAGGGAGCTCAGGAGATTACTGCATACAGATTTATACAGTCACCACTAGAGGGAGCTCAGGAGATTACTACATACAGATTTATACAGTCACCACTAGAGGGAGCTCAGGAGATTACTACATACAGATATATACAGCCACCACTAGAGAGAGCTCAGGAGATTACTGCATACAGATATATACAGCCTCCACTAGAGGGAGCTCAGGAGATTACTACATACAGATATATACAGCCACCACTAGAGGGAGCTCAGGAGATTACTGCATACAGATATATATAGCCACAACTAGAGGGAGCTCAGGGGCTTACTGCATACAGATATATACAGCTACCACTAGAGAGAGCTCAAGACAGGAGATTACAGCATACAGATATATACAGCCACCACTAGGGGGAGCTCAGGAGATTACTCCATACAGATATATACAGCCACCACTAGAGGGAGCTCAGGAGATTACAGCATACAGATATATACAGCCACCACTAGAGGGAGCTCAGGAGATTATTGCATACAGATATATACAGCCACCACTAGAGGGGGCTCAGGGGCTTACTGCAGACTGTGTTATTATTGGAGTTAATGTATAAACAGTCTGCATAATGCTTGAACTCCTCCTAATGGTGGCTGTGGGTATTTGATAATTTATCACCATGTCTATGCTGGTGATTTGGAGCTCTGCATCAGAAAAATAATACTTCTATATTTCTAAAGATAAATGAATTATGTAGATATAGTCTCACACACAAGCTCATAGCAACAGCTGTGTAAAAAACGTAATGCTTCCAATTTAGCAAGAGATTAGAAAACAATCTTTTTCCCCAGGAAATTGCTGAACTGCTTCAGCAATTACAGCGGCTGCGGCTCACCAGCCTCATCTGCATATATTGTTTCCTCTGGTTATTTAATAAAATACATTTCTTACATTATTATGACATGGCTAATAAATAAAAAAAAGCTTTGGCTTTTGGAAAGGAAATCGCTGTTTCTATTTTTTTCTAAAGAAAGTGCTTGACCTTCTGCCTCCTTTATCAGTCCCAGGCAAACGAGGATCACAGAGCAGAGGATATTATATCTTTACAGATTGGCTGGCTACGTTTGGGAAACGACAGAAAAGTTTGTAAAAGTTCTAAGGCAGAGATGAATGAAGTTTTTGGGTCAAGTTCTAAAGAATTGGTCCAAACATTCGGTTTGGGTCGGGAACAATTCTACCTGACTCCAAAGTGCTCCATTTGGCATGAAAATTGTTACGACACTCTCCTAGGACTCATATTTTCTCTCTTTTCTTTCTCTTTCTTTTAAATATTTTTTCACACTCTTTAACACAATGACAGCCATTGTAAATAATGTCAGAGTTAAACTGACATCTATAGCTATGGGTAAACGCATGGTTGATGGCGTTAACAAACAGCCCCTCAAGACTATTTTAAATATCTTCCATATTACTTGGTGTGTTGTTGGCTCTACTTAAAAAGAAGGTGCCCCTCTAGGAGGGGGCAGTAAAGACAGAGATGATGCAGCTATCTGTTGCTCTGCAATCTGCACCTGAAATACACCTAATTTAAGCATATTTCAGCTTGATAAATGACCCCCTTAATATTTCCAGCGTGCCGTTGACCCTTCTATTTCAGGACTTCTGCAGTTCCCCCTGACATGCTGGATATCAGCTTCTGGACCAAAACCTGACTGATGACAAGTTCAACCAATTCTTCCCTAATCCGTGCTTGGAGTTTATCACAGTTTCTGTGTTTTTGTTTGTCCTCCTGCTTTTTGAGCATTGACCACGGATCTGGGGTGTTTCCTGGCCCAAAATTGTAATGTTTGGTTCATGGAGCCACTTAGTTATCCTTTTTGCCACCGTCTCCATCATGCTGGAAGAAACATTGTTCATCACCAAACTGCTCCGGGATCGTCGGGAGAAGTTACTCTTGGAGGATGTTTTGAGTCCATTCATTCATCATGGCAGTGTTCTTAGGCTACGTTCACATCAGCGTTCTGCTGTATGTTTTTGAGATCTGGTAAGGGATCTCAAATCCACAGCAAAACACTTCCGTTCTAAAAATACAACCGTCTGCATCTGTTCAGAACACATCCGGTTGTATTATATATCAAAATAGGAGAAACCAACCCTAAAACCATTGTGAGTCAATGGGCGCCAGATCTGTTTTTCTAGTGTCTGAAAAAAACGCACCCACCACCATGCCACCATTGATTTAGATATTTTTTTCTGCTGGATCCAGCTTGTTCAGTTTTCCATGCATCACACAAAAACACTGCTTACAGCAATTTTGTGTCTGGCATGGGAACACAGCAACCTCTAATGGAATGCATTCAGTTTTTTTTTTTCAGTTTTGTCCCCATTGACATTGAATGGGGACAAAACCAGAAGCGCCATGCTGCGGCTTTGAGAAACCAAAACCAGACAGCACAACACTGATGTGACAGTGACAGTAGCCTTAGGCAAAATTGTGTTTGAGCCCACTGCCTTGTATGCGAACAACCTCATACATGAATGGTCTCAGGTGGCTTTACTGTTGCCAGGACACAGGACCCATGGTAGCGCTCACCGTATCTTCTCCAGACAATAATTTTTCCAGATATCCCAAACAGACTGAAGGAAACTTCATCAGAAAAAACAACTTTCCCCCAGTCCTCTGCAGTCCGGTCCCTGTACTTCCTGCGGAATTTGAGTCTGTCCTTGATGTTTTTCCTCGGAGAGAAGTGGCTTCTTTGCTGCCCTCCTTGACACAAGGCGATCCACCAAAAGCCTTCGCCTCACTGTGCATGTAGATGACCTGCCTGCTGGCATTCCTGAGCAAGCGCTGTGCTGGTGGTGATGTGATGTTTAGCTCACAGAGCATTGTCTAGACTGGATACAACTCTGCTAGTTTGTTACAATGTATCAGTCTGGAGTCCGGGCTGTTTAGCTCACAGAGCATTTTCTAGACTGGATACAAATCTGCTAGTTTGTTACAATGTATCAGTCTGGAGTCCAGGCTGTTTAGCTCACAGAGCATTGTCTAGACTGGATACAACTGTGCTAGTTTGTTACAATGTATCAGTCTGGGGTCCGGGCTGTTTAGCTCGCAGAGCATTGTCTAGACTGGATACAACTGTGCTGGTTTGTTACAATGTATCAGTCTGGAGTCCGGGCTGTTTAGCTCACAGAGCATTGTCTACACTGGATACAACTGTATCCACTTCTCAGCTGAGAGCAGGCCGAGCTGTGCACAGGTTTACTGCCTTTGAATGAATGCTAGAGTGTTCTTTTTCACTAACAGCAAGCAGAAATCCTGAAAATGGTGAAGAATTGAAACAGAAACTCTATTTAAAATTGTAGAACTTTTGACTTTATGTAGAGATAAAGTTTTATTTATTTAAAATCAGATAATCTATTTAACCATGTACATGTGACCGGGCTCCACAGGAACATAATAAAACTCCCATAGGCTGCGATGTAAAATCATTGCAGTCTATGGGAGAAGCAATCAAGCAATTGCATATTCAGGTTCCCTAGGGGGACTTAAAAAAAGTCAACAAAAGTTTAAAAAAATGTTAAATAATAAAAAAAATACAAAATTCAAACCACTCCTTCCCCATATTAAATATAATAATAAAAAAAAAAAAGAATTCATAGGCATTGCCACATCCTAATATGCCTCTGCTATTTAAAATATAAAAATATTTATCTCATATGGTGAACTTCGTTTGTTCACCGCTTCACCTCCTACAAAAAATAGAATCAAATAAAAAGTGATTGAAAAGTCATATGCGATATCAATAAAAACTAAGCACTGCCCCACAAAAATACATAGCTCTGTAGACTGTCAGAATATGGTGATGCAAAGGAAAAAATGATTTTTTTGTCAAAGTTTTTACTTTTTTTAAGTATTAAATCACAGGAAAAAAATATATAAATGTGGTATCGCTGTAAATGTAATAACCTGAATGAAGGCAACAGATCAGTTTTAGGGCTTATTCAGATGGCCGTATCCCTATAGAAATACCTATTCTTGTCTTGTCCGTGGAACGGATGCGATCTCAAATATACGTACGGTCGTGTGAATGGGCCTTTACCAAATAAGAAATATAAAAAGAAAACATAAAAGTATGGCAGAATTGCATTTTTCTCCAATTTTACCCCATTTGGATTATTTTCAGTTTCCCCTTACGTTGTCTCGCAAAAAAAAAAAAAAAGCCCTTGGAAATGGCTAATCATAGGGGCCCTCAACAGTGGGCCCTTGCTACTTCAGTTGGGCCTTGCTTCTGTATTGTCAGAAAACTATATCCAGATGTTTTACCTATTTTTATACATATATATTTTTTTACCATGGAAGTAACGGCAGGGATCCTTTTACATCTTGTTAAATACAAAGGTGCTATACAGTAGCAGTCCTATGCATTTCAGTCGAAGCCCTATGGCAGCACCGTACAAAACTGAGTTATACAACCCCATATGCACGAGCCCCTAGACTGATTCTGTTTTGCTGAAAGCCTGGCCTTACTTTTCTTCTGCCGTAGCTTATCACACTGCTCTCGTATGTAGGGCAATGCTGTGGTTTATAAATGTCTACTTCATTGCCTAGAATTTATTGCAAATCAATTTATATTTGAGCTGCACAAGAACAAGAGAACAAAGAAACAATGAAGAGATTCACCGCGTGTCTGGCAGGTTCATTCATATTGCTGTTTATTACTATGAGATCCTTTTATTACTAATGGACATCACAACCAGGACCTGCCAGAAGTTTACTGCAAATGAAGGGATGGCGATGCATTTCATAGCCTCATATTGCAGAGTACCAAGGACAATTTCTTCTTCTTCTCAGTAAAATAAACCTTTCTTATCAACAACGTGTCTCCTAAAAAGTACAAAAAGCTCATAAAAATTTCATAAAAAGTAACAAAACCTACAAATTCTCCCCTCCTGAAGTCACTCATGAGGTTGAGGATCCTCCTGGGTCCTGGATACCAGTCTTTCACTGGGACATAGAACTAAACTATCCAGGTCACATCAAAGGCCGCAAAGAAGTCAATCCCCTGCAATACATTGGTTCCCCCCCAGGTTAAGGTCTTACATGACCCCCCCATGACCTCCTTATAGCCCCCTTCAGGACTGGTATTCTTCAACTGGTGTACATGATAGTAGTCTCTGATTAGTGTAAGTGGCAATTTCTTGAACAAGCAAGGAAGATAGTGAACTTGCTATAATTATTTCCTTAGTAAAAGCAGTTGCATGTAGAATTTCACTTTAGGTAATTTATTGAATGTACCTTGATGATAAAGGTTAAAACAAAGTCCCCTCTTCAGCTCTGTGAAGTATGCTCAACAAACCAAATATAACAATGCCTACTAGATATCAGCAAAGTACACAGTATGGTAGATAGCAGATATAACACTGAATATAATTAATTTGAATTAAGCCATAGCTGGTGTAACATAGGCTACAGAGGATTCTCCCACTCCCCGACAAAGGTGGATTAGAATGGAATGGAAGGTTCCATTCTATCTACATACAGCTCTGCCATGTTTGCTGCCACCTACTGGGGAACCAGGAAAATTACATGATAACATAACAGTTACAAGAAATAGGAATGCACATTGTGAAGGACTTGGAATAAATGCACAGATGACACGACACTAGCCCATTAGAGATAGTAGCAGGGTGCAGAAGTGGTAATGCCACTCTGCGGGGTTACACTGGAACAACACAACTGGTTTCAGGCATCCCAACCAACCTTTTGCCTTCCCCTAGGGTTAATTCTTCCCAGGACTGAAGGTAGACTCAGACCACATGCCTCATCAACTCTTTCCTCCTACCAAGCTCAACTCTGTTCACCACAGTCTCCCTACAGAGTCAGGTTCTTGTATGGCAGATGGAACTCCCAGCCCACACCAACCAAATGTCACTAATTTCCCCTGTCGGCTCACATCTGTGCTCTGGTGACTATACTACAAAACTTGCTTCATGGCACTTTTAAGGCATTTATGGTATTTTGGGTCCCTAGAGAACCCCAGGAAACCTCCTGCCCAGCATTTCCACACGCACCTTCTCAATCAGTTGATGAGCCCACTTGGCCTCCAGCTCACTGACATACTGAAAATGGACAATCTAAGGACTAAATATCACCAGTAAGTAATCCAATAACAGGCTCACCAGCCATGACATCTGGTCCAATTGCACTTTGTCCCTTGGCACCAAAGCCCTTCCTGATACTTCCTCATCTTTATCCCTCCCATCAGTTTGTGGTGCAGCACAACTACATGAGCATCAGCCTCTTACTGGGCCTGTGCTGATACTATTCACTGTGAAAGGAATGGAGAATCAGTCAAGCATGTTTGCGATCCATTCATCTCTATGGGACTGGCGGACACAGCTAAGTAGAGCACCCAGCTATCTCTGTCAGTCTACAGAACTTGTACGTATGCTAGACCACCAGTTGATTTCAAAAGAAGGACCATCATGAAAGATGGAGGTTCCAGTTAGACATGGGCGAATTTTCCAAAAATTCGATTCGGCCAGTTCGGCAAATTTTCTGAAAAAATTTGGTTCGATCCAAATTTATTTGCGCCGAATTGCATTAAAAAACGTCTATTTCCTAGCTTCAGAGAGCCTTTGTAGTGGTGTAGAACACTGAGCCTTGCAGTAACAGGCATAGGGAGTCTGCTGTGGTAGCGAAATAATACTGTGAGTCAGTATGACATGCAGATGACAGGGGTCGCTCTTAGAATCACTGCACACTTCACTTATTTGGGCAACCACGGGGCCAAAACTGACCAAATAACTCAAGTATGAACTCAGCCTTACAGGTCAATGTAATAGCAGAGATGACATGTGAATGGAATATTTGCATGTCTTCTGTGTTTTGCACCCACTCCTGCTTTTGGCTACCAAATCACAAGTCAATTCTGATGGGACCATACAGGCCTTACAGCTGCTACACAAACAGGATCCATTGTGCGTCTCATTTTTCTTCTTTTTGACAGATGAGAAGAAGGTTTAAATAAATGATGATGTCAGCCAGGCCAAAAGGCAAAATAGTGGCCCAGTCACGAAGTGGGGAGGGTGGGAACAGCATGAGAAGTCCTCAGAGTGGCCCTATGACATAGAGGTGAGGTGGAAGCAGCATGAGGAGACCATAGAGTGGCCCAATGACAGAGTCTGGAGGTGGCAGCAGCATCAGGAGGAGGCCACAGAGGGGCACAATGACAGAGTGTGGAGGTGGCGGAAATATCAGGAGGCCACAGAGTGGCAAGGTGACATAGTGTGGAGGTGGCAGTAGCATCGGGAGACCACAGAGTGGCAAGGTGACATATATATATTTCAAATATATAAAAGTGGCAAATATATTTTTCTTCTGCCACTTATACATGCCACAAAAGTCTTTAGAACATATAACTGCACCACTGAACGACAAATATATTTTTCTTTTGCCACTTATACATGCCACAAAAAGCTTTAAAACTTATAACTGCACCGCTGAACAGCAAATATATTTTACTTTTTCCACTTATACACGCCACAAAAGGCTTTAGAACATATAACTGCACCGCTGAACAGTAAATATATTTTTCTTTTGCCACTAATACTGTACATGGCAAAAAGGGCATTAATTTTGGCACTTCACCACACAACAGCTAATGAGCCCTTTTTCCCACTAATATGAGCCAAAAAATGCTTTTTTTTTGCACCGCTGAACAGCAAATATATTTTACTTTTGCCACTAATACACAACAAAAAGGGCTTTAGAACATATAACTGCACCCACACGGACAAATAAGACGTAGAAATATAGGATTGTTCCTATTACCCAGGCTGTAGCCTCCCCTACTGAACCCTGTTCTATATAAATGCTGTGGAATGATTCCTCCCTATCCTTTCCCTACACCTTGAATAATCTTTCCCTGCACTTGTAAATCATTTTTTTAGCACAATGAAGTCTTTCCTAGCACTGTCCCTAGCGCCTGCTGACGTCTCTCCCTGCACTAAGCACACTGGTAAATGGCAGAATCCAAGATAGCTGAGGGTATTTATAGGTCTGTGACATCACAAGGCTGGCTGGCTGTTGATTGGCTGCATGCATGGCATTATGGGTAATCCCGCCTTCCCAGAGTTCCTTGCTCCATGTCCTCACACGTGCAGCAGCCATTTTAGGCAAAAATGCGATTCGTTACCACGAAGCGTGAGGAAATTCGGATTCGGCACAAATCGAATAATTCCTGAAACTGGGATCGAATTCCACTTTGTCAGCTTCGATTCGCTCATCTCTAGTCCCAGTGGTCGGATATCCACAAATCATTTATTATGTTGCAACTATAATGATTAAAACCCGAGTGTGGGTAGAAACACGTCAGGAATTTTATACTTGCCTGTGAATGCTGGAATCCTTGCTGTTAGGTGGGTTAGACTCTAGCTTGGGCACTCTGGTCCATGTGTAATTTAGTTAGCCATTCACTTTTCAAGAAATATTTGACAAACTAAATTTCCCGTAGTTGATTGATGGGGGATTCATTAGCATATCTGATGTGATCAGCCTGATTGAACCTCTCTACCATGCACCCCCATGAGCATGGGGCCTGAATGCACCAATAACTCCACCAGGAAATGGCTATAAATAAAAAAAGGAGAATTCCGGCAAGGTGCAGCCCGGATCTAAACTCCATCGAGATGCTGATGGGAGTGGGAAAAATGTCTTCCAGTTATAAATGACTGCAGGAGCTTGCGCCTGCCAAAGGTTGTAATACCAGTTATTCCTGCCAAGGGAGCCCTAACTTTGTCACATTAGTCAGTTTAAGTGATTTTTTTGTTACATTTTATGCCTTTATAGATTGAAGAGCAAATATCATTAGGTTACACAATAAATATTCAAGCACTTCCTTTTTCACACGTCTCTATATTATGGGCTTTCTGTGCCCTCGGTGACGTAGTATATAATCTGGATGGTGGAGCCTGAAGGCTCGGTACTATGTAAAGGTCACTAGAAATGAAGAGACGTGAGAACCAGTAGATATAGGGGTCTCAGTGGTCTCAATTGAGACCTAAGCCAGGAGCGCCCACAGGACCCCCTTTGCCAGTGGCGCACCCCAATTATATATCGCCTTCCTCAAGAAAGCAATACAGTGAGGTGCTGCGACTGGGCAGGAGAGCAATGGCTCCCTGCCCCACCTTTCTCTGATAGGATTCAGAAGTGCCTATAGCCTATCAGAACCCAGCACAGGTGGCGCAATGATGTACAGCTTAGGAAACAGGCTGGAAGAGGCCTGCACTGCATCGCTGACAGCCACGTGGAGGTAAGTTTTTGAGTTTATTGTTTTTTATTTGGCATCATGCTGTTGGGTCACCGGGATGAGGGGCGAACACTACGGGGGCACTAAATTGGCATTGTGTACTGGCATACATAAGAGGCATGTTCTTGTACTGGGACACATCATGATGGCACCGAGAGGGAGCATTTTTTGTACTGGCACACAGAAGGGGGCATTTTTTGTACTAGCACACATTATAAGATGGGTATTTTCGTACTAGTGCACACTATAAAAGGGTACTTTTTATACTGGTGCACATTTTAAGGGGGTATTTTTTGTACTGGTGCAAATTGTAAGAGGGTATTTTGTTGTACTGGCTGTCACGAACCAGCAGATGTGAACCCACTGTGCCACGCGTCCTACCTCCTCTAAGGGTGTTGTCTAAGTGAACCCCTTGTTCTTCACAGTACCCCTAATGGTGGGGGATAGACTTTCCAAAGGGGAACCCCAGATCGCTACCTCTTGAGGAGGATTGGCACACGAGGCAGCTGGTCCAGGCGGACCAGGAGGTACCTGAGCAAGGTACCAGAGGTACAGGCGTTGTCAGCAGACCAAGTCGCAACAGTGGAGGACCAAAGGAGGAGGCAGAGGCGAAGGCAAACAGGCAATAGGTCAGGGCAGGTGGCACAGGTACAAGTCAGGCAATCCAGCAACAGGAGAGTCAAGGCAAGCAGGCAGGGATTAAACAGGTAGCAGAGTCCAGGAATACAAGTACGAGTCAGAAACACAGGAACACAAGCAGATAGCAGGAACCTTAACAGGACACAAGGACCTTGACACTGAGGCATCTGGGAAGGGGGTTGAGCCATTTATATACGTGCAGGAGGGCTAGGATTGGTCAGCGAGGTCACATGATCCAACCCATAAAGCACAGGAAATGACGCATGCCAGCCCTTAAGGAAATGCTGCAGGAAACAAGCAACAAGGATGAGGCCAGGGCTGAAAGGAAACACTGGCAGTAGATAACCACTGAACACGGAGCCTGGGACCGCGGCGCTAAGCAGGGGAACAGTGGCGCACAGCAGCTGCTGTTACACTGACGCACATTGTAAGAGGGTATTTTCTGCACTGGTACACATTGTAAGTAAGGGGGCATTTTTTTGTATTGGCACACATTATAAGGGGGAGGAGCAAGAGGACGATGATGATGGCACCGGTCAGGACACCCAATTGTCTCAGTGGGGGGTGGAGCCAGAAAGAACTGGTTCCTCGGGCACATTGGTCCAGAATATTGACCTGTATTCTCGCTTACTTACGCAATGACAGGCGTATCATTGACATCAAACAGTCTGATGATTACTGCATAGCCATGCTTTCAGACTCTCACTAGCAAATTACATTACCAGGAAACACTGTGTATGCAGCTTGCTGCAGCTTATGGCAAGCAGATGACTGTCGCCGGTGTGTCTTCATCCCCGCCCCAACTGCCCCACTCCCTACCCCCACAGAGTCAACCTACAACCGCCATAAGCAGCATAAGCCACAGAAGCAGCAACCATTTCAGTGTCAGTTCAGGCCTACAAAAACTACGGTCAGTCTCTGGTGCATACCCTGTTCCCTGACCCCATCGATTTTTGGCCAGGAATAAAGGAACAGTGGCCTGAACTGGCACAGCACACTTTCATTCTTCTTTCTTGCCCAGCCTCCAGTGTCATCTTGTCATCTCGAGAGCGTTTTCAGAACCACGAGGGGCCTGGTGACACCCAAACGGACCAAGTTGTCTTCCGCCAGTGTCCAAACCATCACTTTTGTCAAAATGATGAACAAAGCCTGGATTGGGCAGGATTTTCACACTCCTCCGGATGAGACCGATGAATAAATCTGGACTTGCTGACGAGTGCACCAACTTGCTACTTTTGCTGCTTACCGGCCTCCATCATGTCACTGCCACAATCATGCCACTGCTGCAGTCTGTCGACCAACATGTTTTGTACAGCTGCTCCTGCCTCCATCATGCCACTGCTGCCACCATCATACCACTGCTGCAGCCTGCCGACGATCATCTTCAGTAAGGCTGCTGCCGCCTTCCCTTCCCTTTCCCCATCCACACTGCACTGCTGCTGCTCCCAATTAAAAGGGAGAATTTTTTTAGGCTTGTTCACAACGAGCCACTATTTCTTCTGCCAATCAAAACTTGTACGTGTCATTTGGGCAGATATTCTGACCCTGTCAATGCATCATTTTTGAATGCTTGGTCCTCCTCCCCCCCAAGCCACTTTAAAAAATAAAATTTATTAATCCCATAACAACTTGTGTGTTTAAACATCATCTGCTTCTGATAAGGGACAATTTTTAGATGCTTTGGAAAAACAAAACGCATAAAACATGTGCCGGCGAGGTGTGTTTTTAAACACGCTGTATGTTAACACTGTCAAACATGCGTTTACCCTGTTGTGTCAGTGTCACTCAGACATCATTTACTTTTGCTGTCATTGCATTCAAAGCTTGGGAAGGAGGAAGGAAAAATAAGAGTACTAGGAGACTAGAGGGGGTTATATACCAATTTTCAGGGTAATTGGAGCAACTTTGGCTTCAGTCTGAATCGACTCAGGTCCAAATTGAACTTTTTTGAAAATTTAACGAACCTGAACCTAACCGAATTTCGAGTGGTTCACTCATCTCCAGACTAGGGTCCTGTGTTAATGTGACCATGATTTTAATGTTTTCTAAGGTCCCAGATTCACAAAACAGTTCAAATGGAGGAAAAAGCTTGATTTCTGCTCTGTCTTCCCCAATATCTTAGAAGTTGTCCACGAGACCCTTTATATCACCACCTTCATCAATTTTCCATGGAAATGACTAACATTATTGAGCAATGTGGCAGCAGCTATTTCCAGTCTGCACAGGTCTTGACCTCTACTCGTAACATGAGATAGGAGGCAACATTTATTGTTATCAGAAATATGCATATATCAGTACTGTTATGAAATTAATCCATGCCCCCATGAAGGTAAATTCCGATATTGAATCCTAAAATTAGATTTCTCTGTTAGATCACAGAAAACTGAACAGTCATTCAACTGGAATTATTTTAATAAATGTTATGA
Organism: Bufotes viridis; assembly: GCA_033119425.1. Classification (NCBI taxonomy): domain Eukaryota; kingdom Metazoa; phylum Chordata; class Amphibia; order Anura; family Bufonidae; genus Bufotes; species Bufotes viridis. The sequence goes on along the minus strand of JAKVIS010000025.1, from coordinate 111,236 downwards.
ATGTTAGCAGTGAGTGTGGAAAGGCTGTGTTCACCAACAGATTTGGCTCAAGGGCGTTATCCTGGCGAACACCCTTTAAACCCTGTACAGCGATCTGGACTTTACTGCAGGAGAGCCACCAGACTGCTACCTCCCAGTGTAGTCTCTGTGTGGTTGACAGCTGACCTAACATCGAGGGTTCAGGTAACACCTAGTAAGGTAACAGGTCCGAGGTCAGGGCAGGCAGCACAGGATCGAAACAGGTGGCACGCACAGGTCAGGAAGCAAGGATGAAATGTGGGTAAACTGGCAGAGGTCAGTACACAGGCAGACAACAAGATACAGCACACCGAGCAGGAGCCTAGCCAGCTAAGAGACCTATTACTCAGGCATCCTCCCACTGTGCCCTGTGGGCACAAGAGGAGAACCTTGGACGCAAACAGGCTGCAACCTACAGAGAGAAACAGAGAGGGCCTGGCAGCTGAGGCCATATGGAAGAAGACGGCAGGAGGTGGGTCCAGACCACTGGGTGAGATGGACTGAGTAATGGTGGCTCGCAGCCGCCACTGTAACAGTGTAATATTGCTGTTACATACTTCTTCTTCTTATGGCTTGTCCTGCTGTTATATACTTGTTATTGCTCCCCCTGCTGTCATATACTTGTTATTGCACCCCCTGCTGTTACATAGTTGCATAATCAGGGGTATGGACCCTGTGCATCAGCTGCCCCTGCTTGCAGAGATGCCACATGTGACCTTGTACCTGGGGCTTTTGGCCACCATGATGTTTATAGCAGTTTCATTTAGATATTGTATTGCACCGCTACGAGAAGTTATGTCGTCACGGTATGCTGGAATGATCTGAGCACTGTATGGTGGTATCGACATTGTGTGGCACTGCCAGGGCCGCCATCAGGGGGGTACAGCCGATACCTCAGTAAGGGCCTCAGACCCCTGGGGGGGCCGGTCCCGAGCCTTTTTTCAGTGGCGTTGCGAGGGGGGCGCGGGACGCACTGGGTGACACCAGTCTGAAGGGGTGTCACCTGCTGGCCGGAGTTCAAAGTTCTCACTCACAAGCACGTCGGCCCGGCCGTCACATGGTAAAGGGGGTGTGACTGCCTGGTGAGTGGCGCCGCGGCGGCTGCACTGCAGGAGTGAGCAGCCGGCAAGGACTGGACTGGAGTCTGGAGCTAATGGGTGGTGAGTCACGTGACAGCACTGACTCACTCACACAGCCAGACTTGTCACTGCCACGCAGGGAAAGAGGGAGAAGGAGTGGTAGGAAGAGCGCAGAGAGCGCATTTTGACTTTTTTATTTAGACCGACATACCCCAACCCCAATATAGTATAGTCAAAAGGACTGGGAGTGCTGGATTTCATGGGTTAATTACTGGAGTATTATTAGAGAGACATAAGGGGTGCTCTCTGCTGAACTGGGGCAACATTTACTAATCTTTGCTCAGAATCCCTCTTAAATATAGACCCACATGGTGTGGACTGGTCATTTTTTACTAAGGAATATAGTTTAACTGTTTATGTGCAAAAGAAAAAAAAAACAGAAGTCCGCTCCAATCAGATATCTGCACATAGATCAAGAGTCTTGGTCTATGTGAAGATATCTGATTGGAGCTGACTTCTTTTTTTTTCTTTTGCACATAAACGGTTAAACTATATTCCTTAGGCTATTTTCACACCTGCATTTTGGATTCCGTTTCAGGGCTCTCACAAAGGGTCAAAAACGGATCAGTTCAGCCCCAATGCATTCTAAATAGATAAGGATCTGCTCAGAATGCATCAGTTCGGCTCCGTTACGCTTCTATTCCGTTCTGAGGGCCGACACCAAAACTCTGCTTGCAGCATTTTGGTGTCCGTCTGACGATGCAGAGCCGAACGGATTCATCCTGACTTACAATGTAAGGCCTCATGCACACGACCGTTGTTTGATTCCGTGTCCGTTGCTCCGTTTTTCGTGATTTTCTGCGGACCCATTGGTTTTCAATGGGTCCGTGGAAAACTCGGTAAAAAGAACCGTTTGTCCTCCGCGTCCGTGGTCCGTGATTCCAGTCCATCAAAAAAATATAACCTGTCGTATTCTTGTCCGTGAAAAACTGTTCACGGACCCATTCAAGTCAATAGGACCGTGAAAAAATGCGGATGGCCATCCGTGTGTCATCCGCGTTCCGTGTCCGTTTTTTTTGCGGATCCCTTGGCAGGCACTTGGCAAAAATTGTCAGCCTGTCTTTTGGTAAAATCTTTTGGGTCATGTCCGCTAAAAAAAAACGGAAGACACACGGAAACACAACGGAAGGCAAAAAACAGACACGGATCACTGAACAACCGAACCCCTTTTTGCGGACAGCATAAAAAAACGGTCGTGTGCATGAGGCCTAAGTCAATGGGGACGGATCCATTTTCAATGACACAATATGGTGCATTTAAAAACGGATCCGTCCCCCATTGACGTTCAATGAAAGTCAAACCGGATCCGTTTTGACTGACTTTTTTTTAAAAAGCTAATGCAAAGGGATCCATTCTTAATGGATACAAACGTTTGCATTATAGGTGCGGATCCGTCTGTGCAAATAACAGACGGATCCGCACCTAACGCAGGTGTGAAAGTAGCCTTAGTAAAAATGACCAGTCCACACCATGTGGGTCTATATTTATGTGGATGCCATGTGAATTGGTGGCCCCATCTAAATATTTAGTAATAATGTAGGTAATCTCTGTCAGCTCCCTTTCTAGACTTCTCCTTCACATCCAGCTTTCCAAATATTGGGTCCCATAACATGTCAACCAGGGGCGTAGCTAACGACTCATGGGCCCTGGTGCAGGAGTACAGCTTGGGCCCCCCTTCCCTCAGTGCTTTGTGTGTCTTCTTATGTGGCACAAGGGTCTTTGGGCCCCCTCAGGCTCCTGGGCCCAGTAGCGACTGCTACCTCTGCACCCCCTATAGCTACACCCATGATGTCAACTACTTGTGGACTGTTGTAAAATGTCCACCAGGAAAACATGTAACACTGCAAGGATGTTCCTTTTTCCATTATGCCTTCCGTATGGCAAATCCACCTGAGCTATGTAAGGGGCCCCAAAATTTCTTATGACAGCCCTGGGCACTGCTTTTATATGGTGGCAGCACTGTAGAGAGTTGTTATTTAGGCTCCATTCACACGTCCGCAATTCCGTTCCGCATTTTGCCGAACGGAATTGCGGACCTATTAGTTTCAATGGGGACAGACGATGTCCCGGCCAGGTCCGCAATTGCGGATCCGCACTTCCGGGTCCGCAATCGCGTTCCCGAAAAAAATAGAACATGTCCTATTCTTGTCCGCAATTGCGGACAAGAAAAGGCATTTTCTATGAGAGTGTCGGTGATGTGCGGTCCGCAAAATGCACGAACGCACATTGCCGGTTTCCGTGTTTTGCGGATCCGTGGATCCGCAAAACACACACGGACGTGTGAATGGACCCTTACTCTGTTATGGACTTGTTACCAGGCCATCATATGGCACTGTTCTTGGGCACCATACTGTATGGCTCTTCTATTCAGGCACTATATAGCACGGTTATTATGCCCCTATATGACCACATAGAGGGGGACACCAGCAGAGGACATCGCACACCATAACATTCAACTTTAGGCCCCATGCACACGACCGTTATTTGTTTCCGCGTCCGTTCTGGTTTTTTTTTACGGATAGGATGCTTCCCCATTCATTTCAATGGGTCCGTCAAAAAATGCGGATGGTCAACCGTTTTTGTTCCGCATCTGTGATCCGTGTTTTCATTCCGTTAAAAAAATAGTGCATGTCCTATTTTTTTCACGTTTGCGGACAAGGATAGGCATTTTTACAATGGATCTGCCATAAAAATCGGATCTGTCAAAAAAAACGGTCCGTCATCCGTTTTATTTGACGGACGCAAAATTTCAAGGAGGAGCGGACGCGGAGGCAGGCAACAGTCGTGTGTATGTAGCCTTAAGCTGGTTCTTAGACCCCAAAAGCGTCTTCTAGGCCATGGAAACAATGAAATATTGTACCGATAGTGACAATGTAAGGCCAACAATAATACACAGTGATATTATCCCAGCTCTGGAACAATCATCTGAAACCACTTTCAGGTCTTGTGGATCAGAGCCATCGCTCTTCGCTGTAGGCACTAACTGTGACGCCCGTGAACCCGGAACTGGTGGCTTGGAATATGAATCCCTTGTGTTTTATTCTCAATATCATCCATATGAGAGTCACAGATTTCCTATTTCCCTATGTACACTAAAAACTTCCTCCTGTGTGATTGACACTGTGCGTGTTCACGGACGCCCTTACATAACAAGCTAAATATTCTAGCAAAGTAAATTTTCTCAGGATTAGAAAGATTTCTGAACTTGCTAGCATGAGCTGCTGTGTGCAGAAACCAACCTCTGGAACAGCACAGCATAAATTCCAAACTTGGGAATACCCTTTAATACTTAAAGGGTCACCAGAGCACATGCCTTTAAGAAACATCTATTAAATACTCTACATGCAATGCATTGACTATTGTAATGCATTGACTATTGTACCTGCTGAGTGGTGCCCCAAATCTTTTTTGAGTGCCCTGAATATAGTCAAATGCCTATACATTAATGTGCCTCTAGACCTGATTGGCTGAGAGCCAAAAGTCAAGTGAGTGCGCTAAACTATTTTCAGAGGTCCCATAGTGGTGAATGGAGAAATTGAAATGTTGAAAATTGAGAATTTTTTAAAATTTTTGGTAAATTTGGGATTTTTTCATAAATAAAGGTGAAATATATTGACTCAAATTTATGAGTCATGAAGTACAACGTGTCACGAGAAAACAATCTCTTAATGGCTTGGATAAGTAAAACTGTTCCAAAGTTATTTTCACATAAAGTGATACGTGTCAGATTTTCAAAAATAAGCCTGGTCACAAAGGTGCAAAATGGCTCAGTCATTAAGGGGTTAAAATCGATACAAAGTGCTACAAGAATTTTAGGATATCTCCAGTCTTAGGGTGCTGCCTTATGTTTACCTTTACATATGTCACAGAGCAATTTGGGTCTGATATGAGGTCTGTGAGGATGGGGCACATGAATTTTGCATCTAATCTGAGGTCTGTAGAGATCTGAGGGAGTAGGGGTCACATGAATATTGGGTTCAGGTCTGAGGTCTTTAGAGATCTAAGGGAGCAAGCGCAACCACCTCTCCATTCACTACAATCAGACTGCCGAGAATAACCAAGCCAGCGCTCGGCTATTTGTGGAACTCCCATAGTGGTGAGCGGACAGTACCAGCGCATGCGCGCTTGGTCTTCCTTCAGTTTGAGAGGGCCGGTTCTTGAGATAGGGGCGGCTAGAGGTGAGACCCAAAACTTTCTGACATTGATAGCATATGCTACCTGCCACAGGACAGAGGAGGAACCCTTCCCTGCAGTTACCTTCGCACATGTCACAGAGCATGCCCACAACACTCTCCTACATAGCTCCGTAGGTTCAACCCCAGTCTTTTTCCCAAGAGTTTAATTACGAAAAGTCTCTTTAAGACCCTATTAAGATACAGTGAAGGAAACTTTACGATAATAAATGTGGGAGTGAACGATAATAATGGACCAGATAATTGTCCTCTATAGAAATGCGAAGAGATAAACATTTACCCATAGGCGTACATGAGAACAAAGCTTCCCGTCACATCCTTTATTGGGCCGTCATCACTGTTCCAGCTTCCTACACATATAATTGTGATCTGTGGCTGCACGGCGCAGAGGCGAGTGACAGGTTGATGGAGTCCACTGGCATAAATAATAATTTTACCCAATTTTCGCTTTGTTTTCATGAATGGAAGACGATTAGAAATCCATTGTCTCCACTAAGTTGGGCCGAAAAATTGTACACGAGCGAGACAATGAAGCAACGTATTCTACATAATTACATATCACTAGCCTTTTAACTAACTAAACTGTCAGTAAAACAGTTATGAAAAGTGAACAAAAATGAAAAAGAAATTCAAAATCATAAAACATCATAACCGCAATCCATGATAAAAACAAAACAAAACACAAAAACTAATAAAATAAAGTTTGACTTTCCATTCTAGACATGGCCACCAGGTGCTGGTCCAACCTCTGGCACATGCACCTATCTCAGGAACAGGTATCCACAGTGGCGTCCTCTCCATTCACTGCTATGGGACTTTTGAAAATACGTGAGCCAGTCCCATAGCGGTGAATGGAGTGTGCTTGTCTGGCTCGCTTTCCATTCACTTTGAGGTCCCGTTCCGGAGGTGGGACCCATAACAATAGGACATTTATGGCATTTCCTATCAATATGCCTTTGTTAGCTATGTGAGAATAGCCATCTAAAATCTTCTTAGGGTCTGACAGGGTATAAATTCAAGTTTCTAATCTAAAATTAAAGGCTATGGACACCTTTTTATGATTGTATTTTTCTCATTTTGGCATAAAAATAATTTTTTCAATTGGTCTTTATTAAGAAGGTTTAGCAGTTTTTGTGCTACATGCAGTTAAAAATCACTCTTTTTGCTGACTGTCCCTCCTCAGTTGCATCAGCTGAAGCCTTATCACTAGGGATGAGCGAATCGACTTCGAATAAGGCTACATGCACACGACCGTTGCCTGCCTCCGCGTCCGCTCCTCCTGCAAATTTTGCGTCCGTCAAAAAAAACTGATGAAGGACCGTTTTTTTTGACGGATCCGATTTTTATGGCAGATCCATTGTAAAAATGCCTATCCTTGTCCGCAAACGTGGAAAAAATAGGACATGCACTATTTGTTTGACGGAATGAAAACACGGATCACGGATGCGGATCAAAAACGGTTGACCATCCGCATTTTTTGACGGACCCATTGAAATGAATAGGGAAGCATCCTATCCGTGAAAAAAACGTAACGGTCGCGGAAACAAACAACGGTCGTGTGCATGGGGCCTAAAAGGGCACACGGCAGGGCGCAGAAGAAAAAGAGGTGCCATATGGTTTTTGGAAGGCAGATTTTGCCAGACTGGTTTTTAGACAACATGTCCCATTTGAAGCCCCCTGATGCACCCCTACAGTAGAAACAATCAAAAAGTGACCCCATTTTGGGGGCTACGGGATAAGGTGGCAGTTTTATGGGTACTATTTTGGGATACATATGATTTTTAATATATTTTTAAATATTATGTTTTTTGTGAGGCAAAGTAACCAAAGAATGGATGTTTTGGCAGAGTTTTTGTTTTTTTACAACATTCATCTGACAGGTTAGATCATTCATGTGCTATTTTTATAGAGCAGGTTGTTACGAGTACGATGATATCAAATATGTCTACTTTGTTTGTTTGTTTCAGTTTTACATAATAAAGCATTTTTGCAAAAAAATTATGTCTTTTTGTCTCCAATTTCTTAACGCCATATTTTAATTTTTTTTCTGTCGATCGTCTTGTGCAGGGTACATATGATTTTTTGATCATTAATTATTACACTTTTTGGGGCAAGGTGACCAAAAAATTGTTAATTTTGGCACAGTTTTTATTCATTTATTTTTAAGTCCAGGTCATGTGATATTTTTATAGAGCAGGTCGTTACGGATGCGGCAATACCTAATATGTTTACTCTTTCTTATTTATTTAAGTTTTACACAATAATACCATTTTTGAAACCAAAAAATTATGTTTTAGTGTCTCCATGGTCTGAGAGCAATAGCTTTTTTATTTTTTGGCCGATTGTCTTATGTAGTGTCTCATTTTTTGGAAGATGAGGTGACGGTTTGATTGGTACTTTTTGGGGGGCATATGCCCTTTTGATCGCTTGGTGTTGCACTTTTTGTGATGTAGGTGACAAAAAATGTATTTTTGGCACTGTTTTTATTTTTATTTTTTTACAATGTTCACCTGAAGGGTTAGGTCATGAGATATTTTTATAGAGCTGGTTGTTATGGACGTAGTGATACCAAACATGTTTAGGGTATTTTATTTTGTTCATTTTTACCCAATTATAAATGTGCGTATATGGGAAAATGTTACTTTTGTTTTCCTTTTTTCCTTTTTTTTATACTTTTTTTTACACTTTTTTAACTCAGACCCACTTGGTTCTTGAAGATCCAGTGGGTCTGATGGCTCTACAATACACTGCAGTACACTGTATAGTACACTGTATTTTTCTTAACAGTAAGCCTGATCAGGCTCCTGCCTCCGGCAGGACCCTGTCAGGCTTACATACCATGGCAAGCCTGGATGCCTGTGTAAGGTGCCCAGTTGCCATGGTAATCATCAGGACGCTGCCACAGCAGAGCAGCGGCCCGATGGGGTGATCAACACAGCAGCGTAGCCCCGATCTCCTCAACACTCACTGAGGAAATCAGAGCTGCGCTGCCAAACGCTGCGATTGGTCAGTCAAATCTGACTGACCAATCGCAGCGATTCAAAGGCAGGGAACACGCTCAGCTGTCCGTAGCACCCGTTTACATGCCAGTATACACTTGCGGTGACACTTTGATCTCATGACGCACTGTGTACGTCAAGTAGCGGTAACTAACACCACATCATGACGTACACAGTACTTCATTGGTCATTAAGGGGTTAATCAAGTGACAGCTGTAGTGCAAAAGGTCCTCGGGTGAGGATTTCTTCATCTGTTTTTAGACGTTGATGTGTTTATACAACTCCACGTTACATCAGTAGGTCCAATATTACCAATATGTTGTAGACATCTGTCAATATGACCATTGTCCTTTACTAAAAAAAAAAGGAAATCCTTTTCCAGCTCAGAAACCTGATGTCCTTGATGCTTATGCAAATTTGCCCATGTCAGCCAAACCAGAGAGCCCTCCAACAGGAAGAGGAACCCATCTGTAGACTGCTGTTGGGTCGCTCTTCCTTTTGACTTACATGAGCTTATTTGCATACTATTTTCTCATAGAGCATTGCCTGAAAAATAGGCTTCCATACACCCCCTTGGTCTCTTCAATGAGAACCATTACACTCTGAAATATTTGAGGATTAAACTATGTATTGTCCGGTCTGCCCGGTCTGAAGGTTTCGTACAGTTACAGAAATCAACAGTAATTGTCCCTTCTAGGTCTTTCTACTGGTTGTGCCCACGTTGGCCAAAAAATAAACTTCTGTGCTCAAAGTGCTCAAAATCTGGTATAATTTGTTTTTAATGTACGAGTGGGCTTTACACTAGGAACCTGGACATGAAAAAAGGTCAGAAGATGATGCCTGAGATCTGTGGAAGAGATTTTCAGGCACCATGATCATGAATCAACCTACTATATTACTTGTGTGTCCTTATAGTGGTTTTGATCACTTCCAGCTTGTTCCTGTACAATGGCTGGTTGGAAGCAAAGTCAATCCTGTCTGGAACTCTGACCAGAGATGGAGACAGAGGCAGGACCAAAACCACAATGACTATTCGATTACTAAATATTGTGAGTTGCTCTGTGTGACCATGAGAGACTGTAACCATCAAGCTGTGTGCCGTTACTTCAACCACTAAGTGTCACAGTGCGGTTCACTGGGACACTGTGTTGCGATGTAGGCTGGCTGCCCGTGCTCTTGCGTACTATCTGCGGTTGACAGGTCCCATAAATGCTGGTTGCTTGTGTGGTGTGTGCGGGCCACGCCATTCTATAGAGTGTGTGCCCTGTGAATTGTATGCTCTCTTGTCTATGTAGGGTTGTGTCTGAATATCAGGTGGTCAGGTGCTTTAATCACCCTGCAATTCAGACCTGTGAGCTGCATGCCTGTGAGATCATTCTCCAGGAATGTTGAGTTCAGGGTGCTTGCTCTCCTGACCAGTGTGTTTCTGACTCTACCCTGACTTGTGTGGTCAACCTGATTATCCATCACTGTTACCTTGTCTCTAAGTCCTGGTCAGCCTATGAAATGCCATGCTCCCTGTATCCTGATCGGCATGGATTCCAGGCATGTTTATGTTTTTTGATTATGTCCTGGTCTGACTGTGAACGCCATGCTCCGTTTATCCTAATCTGCATGGGATTCCTGGCTATATGGCTTTGTCTGTGATCCTAAAACCTGGTCTTCTGTCTGAACAGTGTCTTGTGATGTACAGTTATGCATGGATCACTGGTGCCTTGCACCAGCATCTGTTTCCTTGAAGATCGGTTGTCAAGTGCACCAGAAACATCCCAGGAGGTAGCAGTCTGGTAGTTCCCCCGCAGCGAAGACCAGATCCCTGTATAGGGGTTATAGGGTGAAAATCAGGGGAGCCCCAGAATAATACCCTTATGGCTTGGCCCAAAATCAAACTGGTCACTTGACACAGTGGTTCCACTTCTGCCACTTTGCCTGATTTATTCTGATTATGTTTGTGTCTGGTAGTTTTAGTTCATTTTAGCTGGTTCTGTGTTTGTATGTCTGTTCTACAAGTGCTTGAGATATGTTCAGGTGTTCTCTTGACCCCTAAACATGAAATCTAAGCTATATGCCCATAAAAGACTATAACACTTAAGCTATGTGCACATAAGAAACTAACCACCAAGCTGTGGGATAATACTCATAAACCTCAAGCTATGTGCCCATAAGAGACTATAACCATCAAGCTGAGTGCAATTACTTGTAACCACCAAGCTATGTGCCCATAAGTGACTATAACCATCAAGCTGTGGGATATTATCTATAACCCTCAAGTTTTGTGGCCATAAGAGACTATAACCATCAAGCTGTGTGATATTGCCTATATATGGCCATAAGAGACTATAACCATCAAACTGGTGGCCATTACTTGGAACCACCAAGCTACTTACCCATAAGATACTATAACCACCAAGCTGTGTGATATTACTTATAACCCTTAAGCTATGTGCCAATAAGAGACTATAAGGACCAAGCTGTGGTTGTATTTGAGACTGTGGCCATAAAGCTATGTGCCATTGTCTGTAACCCTAATACTTTGTGTCACAACCAGAGAACAGTTCTTTTCCTTTAAACTGTTAGAGTCTACCTCCATTGCTGTTTTATCCTCAAGTGGGCCACCATGTCAGGGTCAAGGGCCACACCCTAAACGCTGATCCCTTTCCAACTGATATAGAATTTTCCCTCTTTCCTCATCCCCCTGAGGGCATCTCCTTTGTTGTTATCTGTAACTCAATCCATTAGAGACACCACTATGAATGTGCACTACCTGTGAGCTGCTCTTAACAACTCTCTCCTATTGAGGATTGGCCGTCAATATCAAAGTCCTGGACAACCCCTTTTAGGTGAAACTGGCTCCATACAGTATAGGAAAACTACAACTTTTCTACTCACAGAACACAAATTCAGTTTGCTGCCTTAGTCTTGTATCTAAATAACCTGGTCAGGGCCTATTGGCACCCCAATGATTGCCCCACATGAACCATGAGCTCTCTGCAGCTGACTTTTACACCTTAACTTCGATCAATGCATACCAAGGGTGAATCATGGAGACCAAAGGTTTTTCTTTAGTCAGCTCGGCCACCACGTATGACACAGTCCTGTTACCGGTCACACAGGCATCTTTGCAGCAATGGTTTGGAGGAGGTCCTCTGGGAAGCCTCTTCCACATGGCCATATCATGATAGCACATTATTGTGTGAAGCTATGATAACCACCTTAGACTTCTACGTAGACTTATTGTATCTTCCTATATCTCAAAGTTACTGAGGATTTTTCTGTCCGATTCTTTATGAATGTTCCATCCAATTCCATACTGTACGTCAAAGGTACAAGTTTGCCTCTAGGGCAGAATCGACCCATAATATGTTATAGTATATGGCACCATATGATAAATCGCCAAGTGCCACGTGTTTCCAAGGAAAGATATTTCATTTAGAAAGGCCACTTGACCACTTGAACCTAAAGATCCTGTTCTTACGGAAGAATGTGCATGTTCGTGGTGTCCTAGGTAAATCTTGGTGTCATTGATAAACTGTGGGAAAGATGCCTGCCGCTATAATACTTTGCCAAAGCTAATTTATCCAAGAGAACTGTGGGCAGGTAAGTGACCCATTGCATAATGTAGGTATTGTGTTCTCGAAAGCTCGTCGTCTTGCTTCCTGCTCCAGCGAGGATTGCTTCATTTGTTTTTCTTAGATGTTACTGTATTTATATAACCCCACGGTACATCAGTAGGTGTCACAAGGACTTTATAGACTTCTGCCAATAAGACCATTAGCATTATGCCATAAAACTTACAGGAGAAATAAATAATTCCATGTTGTGAAATACTGCCCCAGCACTAAGAAAACTCTATGTCCTTGAGGACTAAAATGTCTATTGTCCCGTCTCTCGATGGTGGTTTGCCAAGTTAAACTAAAATTAAATAATAACTTGTTTATCTGTTACACCTGAGTATGAAATACATGCCAAAAAAATGACCTGTGACATCTGTGGGATAGTATAGTGTGTTCTGTGCTGTGAGAGGGAGGAGGGAGGAAGAGGTGAACTGAGTGATCCTGTATGATTGCCTCATGCTTTATAATGGCAGTATTATCTTTTATCAGATCCCATCCTAAAGATGATTGCTATCTGCCACACTTGAGCGTATAATACATGCCAATAAAAATGAGCTATGACATCTGTGAGAGAGTATATTGAGAATTCTCTATGCTGTGAGAGGGAGGCGAGAGGAGGAGGTGAACCCGGTGATTATGTATGATCCGCCTCATGCTTTATAATAGCTGGAGATCATTGCTATGTGTTACAATTGAGCATAAAATACATAGTAACATTGTTTGTATGGCTGAAAAAAGCCCACCGTCCATCCAGTTCGGCCTGTTATCCCGCAAGTTGATCCAGAGGAAGGCAAAAAAAAAAAAAACACCCTGTGAGGTAGAAGCCAATTTTCCTAATTTCAGGGGAAAAAAATTCCTTCCCGACTCCAGTCGGGCAATCAGAATAAGGGCTCATGCACACGAATGCATGCCGGCCGTTCCGCGCATTCAACACCATAATTACGGTCCCCAATGCACGGGCAACATCCGTGTGGCTGCCGCAGACAGATCCAGAACCATTCAATCTGAATGGGTCCGTGATCCGTCCGTTCCGCAAAAAAGTAGTGCATGCAGGCCAGAAACACCATGGAAAGCACTCTGTAGTGCTCGCGTGGGGTTCCGCTCCGTCCTTCCGCACCGCATCTCCCAGATCCATCTCCCGGATTCAAATGAATGGGTCCGTAATGCGGGATGCACACCGCCGGTGCCCGTGTATTGCGGCCATAGTACGACCAAGGCTGGCACACGGTAGCGTGCATGAGCCCTAACTCCCTGGATCAACGACCCCTCTCTAGTAGCTATAGCCTGTAATATTATTACACTCCAGAAATACATCCAGGCCCCTCTTGAATTCCTTTATTGTACTCACCATCACCACCTCCTCAGGCAGAGAGTTCCATAGTCTCACTGCTCTTACAGTGAAGAATCCTCTTCTATGTTTGTGTGCAAACCTACTTTCCTCCAGATTCAGAGGGTGTCCCCTCGTCACAGTCACAGTCCTGGGGAGAAATAGATGATGGGAGTGATCTATGTACTGACCCATGCCAATATAAATGATCTGAGAAATCTGTGAGAGAGTATAGTGAGCATTCTCTGTGCTGTGAGAGGGAGGAGGGAGTAGGAGATGAACTGGGTCATCCTGTATAGCCCTCACCTTGCTTTGTAATAATGGTATTATTTTTCATCACACCCCATCCTAATAAGATGATTGCTGACTCTGCTTTAAATGTACACAACACAAGCTGTGCGCTTAAAAAAACAAATCCGATAAACACCGTTAGAAAACAGGAAATGCCTATATCTCTGTATCTAAATAAAATAGATACAGAGGCCAGTACGAAAACTGAAGGATTTTAGGATTTGATTTCAGTATATAATAATGACATTAAAAAAAATAATAATAAAAAAAATGTATTTTAAGATTGATTTGGGATAATCGGAGAAAGGGAATGAGAGGAGAGAAAGGAGACAGACATTTCCAGGCAATCTGAGCACTTTTCATTTGGGTCGAATTTATACAGACCCAAATTGAATCGGATGGGTGATTTGCCTGAATCAGTCCAGAATTTAATTTGAATAAATCTGTTCCTTTCTAATCATAAATTATGGATTGTGCCTCATCAGACCATAAGACTAGGAAGCTGTCTTTTCAGTCTGTCGATGACACACTGTGTGTACATCAAGTTTTTTCTTTTTTGCATCTGTAGCCCGATTTTTTAGATAATTAACTTTAACCTTGATCTAAAAAGTTACTTGTCAAATATAATAAATCTGTCAATTATTATAAGTAAATGACTTTGGTAAAAAAAATGGCCAAAAAGACAAAAATAACCCTGAAACAATCCAACTCATTGACAGTGCAGGGGCATATGTTCGGTGGAGTCATTATTTACGATGACAATTGATCTACTGCTCCTAGAACACAACAGGAACATTGATGGAAATGTTATTAGACTCCACAAACCATAAACAATTAGGAAACAAAGCAAAGGGTCACTCCAAGGACAACACTTTTCTCAGCTTACATTTTACAGATAAAAAATATAAAAATTGGTACCAGACGCATTTAAAGTGTACCTGAGTTTGCATAATGGCTGTGTACAGTCATAACTGTGAAGGAACAGGCATTTTGGACTTTCCTAAAGTCTTTTTCAGCCATATTATATGTTTTAGCTGCACAGCTAGATGCATATCTCTCAGAAGCAGGGGAATATCCCTTCTGTGAAATATGCCATCACTGTACTGCTGTGGTGTCCTTTCCCTTACTTCTCACTATGTTTTGTTTTTAGCTCTGGAACTTACAGAACAGATAAGGCGGGGGTAATCACACTGACAGGCACACAGGAGGCTCCTATTATCTTTAGAAGCTGGGTAGAAGCTGTGTCCCCACTTCCTTCTCGCCATCTTCTAAGTCTCTGTTACTCGCCCCCCGCGCGACTGTAAATAGTATCATTTGTCTATAAAATTGTTATAAGTACACCAATCTCCCCACAGGTGAGGGCCATTAACTCCCCCCCCCCCAAATCATGTGCAGGTTCCATTAACCCCCCCAATCATGTGCAGGCTCCATTAACCCCCCCAATCATGTGCAGGCTCCATTAACCCCCCTCCCCAAATCATGTGCAGGCTACATTAACCCCCTCCCCCCAAATCATGTGCAGGCTCCATTAACCCCGCTCTCCAAATCATGTGCAGGCTCCATTAACCCCCTCCCCAAATCATGTGCAGGCTCCATTAACCCCTCCCCCAAATCATGTGCAGGGTCCAGGCTTCCCCCTCCCCCAAATCATGTGTAGGCTCTCTCCCCCCAATCATGTGCAGGCTCCATTAACCCCCCAATCATGTGCAGGCTCCATTAACCCCCTCCCCAAATCATGTGCAGGCTACATTAACCCCTCCCCAAATCATGTGCAGGGTCCAGGCTTCCCCTTCCCCAAATCATGTGCAGGCTCTCCCCCCAAAATCATGTTGTGCAGGCTCCATTAACCACCCTCCCCAAATCATGTGCAGGCTCCATTAACCCCCTCCCCCAATCATGTGCAGGCTCCATTAACCCCTCCCCCAATCATGTGCAGGCTACATTAACCCCTCCCCAATCATGTGCAGGCTACATTAACCCCCTCCCCAATCATGTGCAGGCTACATTAACCCCCCCCCCAATCATGTGCAGGCTACATTAACCCCCTCCCTCCAAATCGGGTGCAGGGTGCAGGCTCTCCCCCCCCAATAGGGTCCAGGGTCCCCCCACCCAATACTTACCTCCCTGGAAGCGCTGGATGCAGGCCTCTTCCGGCCTGTGTCCCGCTCTGCACTCTGCGCCGCCTGAACCGCTCTGATAGGCTGCCGAGACAAGGTCCGCAGCCTATCAGAGGAGCAGGGGAGGGAGACGCCTCTTACTCCCCTGCCGCACAGCACAGCGATCTGTATCGCTGTCCAGAGGACGGCGATACAGATCACTATGGAGATGAACGCTTCCACAGTGGAAGCGTTCATCTCCTGTCATCTGGAGCCCCCCTTTACGGAGCCTCGCGCCCCCCCCTGGGGGTCGCGCCTCACTATTTGAGAAACGCTGCTTTAGAGGCTGTTGTGAGCCCTTTGTTCTGCTTATCACTAGGGGTCCTAAGAATAGGACATCCTCATAGAGTACTGTGGGAAAGGTTTAGCCAGGTGTGGAAAAAATTCTACATGCATTTAAAAATAGAAGTGTTAATAACTTATATTTATTCTGGAGCAGAACCACCCCAAACATCCATCTAAAGCCATTAAGAACTATCTTCAAAGTAAAGAAGAACAAAGAGTCCTGGAAGTGATGATATGGTTCCCACAGAGCCCTGATCTCAATATCATCAAGTCTGTCTGGGATTACATGAAGAGGCCAAAGGATTTGAGCAAGCCTACATTCAACGAAGATCTGTGGTTCTATAAGAATAAGATGTCTGGAACAACCTTCCTGCTGAGTTCCTTCAAAAACTGTGTGCAAATGTACCTAGAAGAAGGCAAAGGACAGTCACACCAAATATTGATTGGATTTAGATTTCTCATCAGTTCATTCAATTTGTATTTTGTGAATTGATAATTATTGGTTCTATTTTTGAAAGCATTCTTACTTTGCAGCATTTTTTCTACACCTGATTAAGACTATCGTGCAGTACTGTATATACTCAGATATAGCATTTAAAAATAATAGAAAATACCCATATTTTACATTATGCTTCTACAACATAATTATCATTTAGAAATTCACATCAGGACTCTCTTGCCTACCAATTTTATCAGGACTGTCTCACGACCTACTTGTATCAGGACCGTCTTTCCAGCAACTTCTATCAGGACTGTCTTACCAGTTTCTTCTATCAGGACTGTCTTACCAGACACTCCTATCAGGACTCTCTTACAAGCTACTTCTCTCTGGACTGTTTAACAAACTACTTCTGCAACGTGCCAGATCACAGGGGCAACACGTGAATGCCTGGTGGGCCGATGAGGATAGTAGTGCATTCGGTACTCACGGTTAGCAGATGCCTCCCTGCGTCGGCAGTGCAGTGATGGGAAAGACAGCATAAAATCTTCCGGGGCACTCTCGGTTGCAGAGAACACCAGCCAGATGTTGGTTGAGGTGCCCTTGATGGTGGTGGTGTTTTAGGGTGGTTGGGCCCCTGTGTTCGTGACGCTAGCATAGTTAGGTGCAAACGATGAGTGTAGTAGTAGAAATGATGAGGAGTCAGTAGGTATCAAACAGTTGAACATTTACTAAATCACTTGTCTTCAGGCAGTCACTTCCAGTTCTAGCACACCCCAAGCTATATAAATGACTGGCGCCAGCACTACCTAGGGGTGAATGGGTGAAAAGACATTGCCAGCCTAATAAATAGGAAATACCATACATTCATTACATTAAATGAATACAGAGATGTAACGTGTCCCTCTCACACAAATGTGGGCCACTGCACTATTCTATTAGTACTGTCTTACCAACTACTTCTATCAGAAATGTTTTACAAGCTGCATGTATCAAGACTGTCTCACCAGTCACTTCTATCAGGACTGTGCCACCAGCCACTTCTATCAGGACTGTGCCACCAGCCACTTCTATCAGGACTGTCCCACCAGCCACTTCTATCAGGACTGTCCCACCAGCCACTTCTATCAGGACTGTCCCACCAGCCACTTCTATCAGGACTGTCTCACCAGCCACCTCTATCAGGACTGTCTCACCAGACACTTCTATCAGGACTGTCTCACCAGACACTTCTATCAGGACTGTCTCACCAGACACTTCTATTAGGACTATCTTACCATCTACTTCTAACACGACTGTTTTACCAGTCACTTCTATCAGAAATATCTTACCAGTCACTTCTATCAGAAACGTCTTACAGCTACTTTTATCAGGATGGTCCGTCCTGTTTCTTTTGTCAGGATCGTCTTACCAGCTACTTCTATCAGGACTTTCTTACCAGCATGCATGGTGCAGTCTCCTTCACTTTTTGACTCTCTCACTCACTTTTTGATGTTACACCCACAAGTGTGAAGTTAAACTAGAGGCTGACATTTTTGCCCATTCTTCTTTGCAAAATAGCCCGCGCTCAGTCAGATTAGATAGAAGGCTTCTGTAAACAGCAATTTTCAAATCTTGCCACAGACTCTCAATGGGATTTAGGTCTGGGCTGTGACTGGGCCATGCTAACACATAAATATGCTTTGATCTAAACCATTCCATTGTAGCTCTGGCTGTATGTTTAGAGTCGTCCTGCTGGAAGGGATACCTCCGCCCCAGTCTCAAGTCTTTTGCAGCTTCTACCAGGTTTTCCTCCAGGATTTCCCAGTATTTAGCTCCCTCCATCTTCCCATCAACTCTAACCAGCGTCCCTGTCCCTGCTGAAGAAAAGCCTCACAACAGCATGCTGCCACCACCATGTTTCACGGTGGGGATGGTGTGCACAGGGTGATGTACAGGGTTAGTTTTCTGCTATACTTTGGTCTTATACGACCAGAACACCATCATACATATGTTTGCTGTGTCCCCTACATGGTTTGTGGCAAACTTGCAAATGCCACTCTTCCATAAAGGCCAGATTTGTAGAGTACATTACTAATGGTTGTCCTGTGGACAGATTCTCCCACCTGAGCTGTGAATCTCTGCAGCTCCTCCAGAGTGACCATAGGCCTCATGGCTGCTTCTCTAATTAGTGCTCTCCTTGCCTGGGCTGCCAGTTTGGGTGGGCGGCCATGTCTTGGTAAGTTTGCAGTTGTGCCATACTCCTTCCATTTTTGGATGATGGATTGAACAGTGCTCCGTGAGATCTTCAGAGCCTGTGATATTTTTTTTATAACCTAACCCTGTACACTTCGCCAAAACGTTATCCCTGACCTGTCTGGTGTGTTCCTTGGTTTTCATGATGCTATTAGATCACTAGTGTTCTCTAACATACCTCTGAGGCTTAACATAAAATCTGGAGTTATACTGAGAATACATTGCACACAGGTGGACTCGATTTACTAATTAGGTAACTTCTGAAAGCAATTGATCATAGTGGATTTTATTAAGGGGTATCAGAGTGCAGGGCTTTGAATACAAATGCACACCTCACTTTTCAGATTTTTTTTTTTTTTTAATTTTAAAAACCATATATCATTTTCTTTTCTCTTCACACATACTTGCTTTTTGTGTTACTCTATCACATAAAATCCCTATAAAATACATTTAAGTTGGTGGATGCAACCTGCCAAAAATTTAGAAAAGATCAAGGGGCATGAATACTTTTTCAAGGCACTGTATAGAGTAACTGAATTATAGCAACATACTATAAATAAAATAAAAAAATAATTTAATATAGCAATCGGCACAAAATAAATCTACCATACTGTGACTGAAGAACTCCAATACTGAAATCCAGTCACTCCTGGTCAACATCCTCTGTAATTCCAGCCTCATAGTTACCATTTTTCTGTGATCCCTATGTTTGTTTCATGTGCATGACTTTCTGTGCCAAATTAGCAGGACTATTCACATTATTATTTCTCTTTTTATTTTTCAGGAATATTTTTTCAGACCATTCATTATGAGACATTTTCTTTCTCCATGAAGGAGGATAACAGTATGCGGAGAACATTGTACAGTGATGGATCTCACAGATCACTAACATAAGGCAATAGTTCCTGTCTACTTCCCACAAGCCATATGCTACCAATTAACAGTGCACTCACTAAAACTCCTCGACATGTAAACATTGACCCTGGAATGTTAGGATCTTGTCAGTGAGAGCTCAGATACCATCAGAGTCTTCAGAGACTTCACATTGCATGCTTTCAAATGATGAATCCCTTGTGCACATAATTACAGACAAAAAGAAATAAAAGCATAAAGTAAAAATTATCCAGATCCAAAGCAGCAATTACCTTAAAAAGCCATAAGTTCTACCGCAGCGGTTGTCACAATGAATTGGACAATGTCTGACACTATTTATCTGATCACTATATTCATAATTTATCTAGGCACCGTATGACACAATTTATCTTATCAGTATATTGACTGTTTATCTGGACAATGCATGACGCAATTTATCCGACCACTATATTCACTATTTATCTGGGTAATGTATGACACTATTTATCTGATCACTATATTCACTATTTATCTGACCACTATATTCACAGTTTATCTGGACTATGTATGACACTATTTATCTGACTACTATATTCACAGTTTATCTGGACTATGTATGACACTATTTATCTGGTGACTATATTCACTATTTATCTGGGGTATGTATGACACTATTTATCTGGGCTATGTATGACACTATTTATATGGTGACTATATTCGCTATTTATCTGGGCAATGTATGACACTATTTATCTGACCAGTATAGTCACTATTTATCTGGACTATGTAAGACTCTATTTATCTGACCACTATATTCACTGTTTATCAGGGCAATGTATGACATTATTTATCTGGTGACTATATTCATTATTTATCTGGGCAATGTATGACATTATTTATCTGGTGACTATATTCATTATTTATCTGGGCAATGTATGACATTATTTATCTGGTGACTATATTCATTATTTATCTGGGCAATGTATGACATTATTTATCTGGTGACTATATTCATTATTTATCTGGGCAATGTATGACATTATTTATCTGACCACTATATTCACAGTTTATTTGGACTATGTATGACATTATTTATCTGACCACTATATTCAGTTTTTCAGGGCAAGGTATGACATTATTTATCTGGTGACTATATTCACTATTTATCTGGACTATGTATGACACTATTTATCTGACTGCTATATTCGCTATTTATCTGGGCAATGTATGACACTATTTATCTGACCAGTATATTCACTGTTTATCTGGACTATGTATGAACTATTTATCTGATCACTATATTTACTATTAATCATGACAGTTTATAAAACTATGTGATTGCCATTTTTAATATCTATATACAGTCATACAATCTGTATAATAAAAGTGATCAGTGAAGAAAAACAGAATAGAGGAACAGCTTAACCCTCTCAGGACTCTGCCATTTTTCACCTTATGCCAGGCCGTTTTTTGGAAATTTGACGTGTCACTTTATGTGGTAATAACTTTGGAAAGATTTTACTTATCCAAGCCATTCTGAGAATGTTTTCTCGTGACACATTGTACTTCATGATAGTGGTAAATTCCAGTGAATATTTTTCATTTTTATTTTAAAAAATCCCAAATTTACCAAGAAATTTGAAAAATTTGCAAGTTTCCAAATTTCAATTTCTCTGCTTTTAAAACAGAAAGTCATACCTCATAAAATATTTATTACTTTACATTTCCCATATATCTACTTTATGTTTGGATCATTTGTGAATGCAATTTTATTTTTTAGGGACGTTAGAAGGCTTCGAAGTTTAGAAGCAAATCTTGAAATTTTTTAGAAAATTTCCAAAACCCACTATTTTAAGGACCAGTTAAGTTATGAAGTCACTGAGGGGCTTACATAATAGAAACACCCATAAATTACAACATTTTACAAACTACACCCCTCAAGGTATTCAAAACTGATTTTACAAACTTTGTTAACTAGTGGCGTGCCTAGGGTATTTGGCACCCGGGGCAGGTACCTTCTCTGGCAACACCCTCCCATCCACCCCCCAACCCCCCATGCCGAAACCATAAGAAACTTTATTTTTACAGTTAAATATACTGAAATATTTATTTTGTTTGAAATAACATTTTTTATTCACTGGTAAACAGAAAATTGCTTGTAAATGAAAACTTAAAGGGAATCTGTCACCATGAAAATACCATGTTGTGAGGAAAGGTGAAGAACAAATGGCTGTTTTTGCATAGTTTTTATATTTTTTTTTTTACAGGTTCACCTGACGGGGCGGATCATGTTATATTTGTATAGAGCGGGCTGGACTTTTCACTGATCCCAGTGCACCCTGCCCTGATAGCAGGGGCTCAGCTGTCAGTGACAGCCGGAACTGTACCGCTGATCGGACGGGCACAGCTCCTGCACCTGCCCGATCAGCCCGCCGTACCTGTACAGCGCTGGGACTCAAGTCACGTCCTTAAAGGCAGCAAGCCCCTTAACTGAAATAATACTTCTCTAGTCTGTCTAGTCTACTGCCTTTTGCCTGCCCACTGTTCTGCCACAGTGCCTCTGTGACTGTCTGCACCACTCCTAACTGCCACACACCACAGTGCCACTGTGACTGTCTGCACAACTCCTAACTGCCACACACCACAGTGCTACTGTGACTGCACCACTCCTAACTGCCACACACCACAGTGCCACTGTGACCGTCTGCACCACTCCTAACTGCCACACACCACAGTGCTTTTTTTTTTTTTTAACTGAAGCAGGCTCAGCTGCAGTGTATCTGCAGACACACACTGTGACACACACAACATTGGTGACGTGGTCACTTCACTAGAAGGCACAGGCCGCACAGCATAGCCATTTTCTTGCTCAGGAGCAATGGAGCAAGCGGCTGCAAGGAAGTTGGGAGGTTTTCCCGCCTGGAAGATAAGTGGCAGCCGGCGGCGAGCCTACAAATGACATAGGCGTGAGCGCGCCTCCTGCCTTATCAGAGCGCGCACGCTACTTCATAGGCTAATGCCCCTGCGGTGCCCCAGGGACCTCCATCTCTCTGTCACTGCTGGGCTACGCTGCTGCTCATCCCGCCTGAGCCATTCAATAAATGACTCAATGAATGGCAATGGTAGGATGCGCTAGCACCGCTGGACTCTCAGTCAGAGGCTGCCTCTGATTTCTGAACTCTCTCGCAGTTGGGTGCCTGGAGTGTCCGCCGGTTGGCAGGCACGGCAGCACCCTTCTGTATAGCTGACACCCAGGGGTGGACCGGCCACCCCCCCTTAGCACGCCACTGTTGTTAACCGTTTAGGTGTTCAACAAGAATTAAAGGAAAAAGTAGATTACATTTCAGAATTTCCCTTTTTTGTCAAATTTTCCATTTTAACTCATTTTTCCAGTAACAAATCAAGGGTTAACAGCCAAATAAAACTCAATATTTATTACCCTGATTCTGTAGTTTATATAAACACCCCATATGTGATCATAAAATGCTGTACGGGCACACGGCAGGGCGCAGAAGGAAAGGAGCACCATATGGTTTTTGGAGGGCAGGTTTCACTGGGATAATTTTAAGTTGCCATGTCACATTTGAAGACCCCCTAAAAACTCCAAAAAAGTGACTCCATTTTGAAAACTACGAGATAAGGTGGCAGTTTAGTTGGTACTATTTTAGGGTACATATGATTTTTGGTTGCTCTATATTACACTTTTTGTGAGGCAGGGTAACAAAAAATAGCTCTTTTGGCACAGTTTTTATTTTTTGTTTTTTACAGTGTTCATCTGACAGGTTAGATCATGTGCTATTTTATAGAGCATGTTATTATGGAGGTGACAATACTTTTTTTGGTTGTTTGTTTCACTTTTACATGATAAAACATTTTTTATTTTTTTTTATTTTTTAGAGTCTCCACATTCTGAAAGCCATAGTTTTTCTAATTTTTTGGGCGACTGTCTTATGTAGGGGCTCATTTTTTTTCGGGATGAGATGATGGTTTGATTGGTACTATTTTAGGGTGCATATGACTTTTTGATCGCTTGGTATTACACTTTTTGTGATGTAAGGTGACAAAAAATTGCTTTTTTGACACCATTTTTATTTAAAAAATTTTTTACGATGTTTACCTGAGTGGTTATGTCATGTGATATTTTTATACAGCAGGTTGTTATAGACGTGGCAATACCTAATATGTATACTTTATTTATTTGTTTTACACAATAGAACATTTTTGAAACAAAAAAATCATGTTTTAGTGTCTCCATATTCTGAGAGCCATAGTTTTTTTTATTTTTTGTGCGATTGTCTTAGGTAGGGCCTCAATTTTTTGCGGGATGAGATGACGGTTTGATTGGTACTATTTTGGGGTGCATATGACTTTTTCATCGCTTGGAATTACACTTTTTCTGATGTAAGGTGACAAAAAACTAGTTGTTTTAGCACAGATTTTATTTTATTTCTTCTATGGCGTTCAGGTGAGGGGGTGAATCATGTGATATTTTTAAAGTCGTTACGGAAGCGGCAATGCACAATATGTCTGTTTTTCTTTTTTTTTTCTTTCTTTTACAATTTTACATGCTTTAGGCCTCATGCACACGACTGTATGTGTTTTGCGGACCGCAAATTGCGGATCTGCAAAAAAACGGATGACGTTCCGTATGGCATCCGTTTTTTTTGCGGATCCGTTTTTTTAGCGGATCCATTGTAATAATGCCTATCCTTGTCCGCAAACTAGAAAAAATAGGACATGCTCTAGTTTTTTGCGGAACGGAAAAATGGACACACGGAAACGGAATGCACACGGAGTACCATCCGTTTTTTTGCGGACCCATTGAAATGAATGGTTCCGCATATGGTCCGCAAAAAAACCGGAACGGACACGGAAAGAAAATACGTTCGTGTGCATGAGGCCTCATTTTGAGAAAGGGCCTTTTTTTACTTGAAAGTTATATATTTTTTATTATGAAAAACACTTTTTTTTACTTTTTTTGTGTTTTTTTATGTTTGTTTTTTAAACCAATGCCGGCGTATGCAGCAGGGGCCCGGCTGTCAGGGACTGCCGGGTCCGTGCCGCTGATCGTGCGGGCGCAGCTCCAGTGGCGTAGCTAAAGGCTCATGGGCCCTGGTGCAAGAGTTCAGCTTGGGCCCCCCTTCACTCAGTGCTTTGTGTGTCTTCTTATGTGGCACAAGTGTCTTTGGGCCCCCTCAGGCTCCTAGGCCCGGTAGCGATTGCTACCTCTGCACCCCCTATAGCTACGCCCCCTGCCTGCACCCGCCCGATCAGCCCGCCGTACATGTACAGTGCTGGTCCTTAAGTCACGTTCACCAGCGCATGACAAAGGTCCTTAAGGGGTTAAAAAAAAATATATATATATTTCAAACATTAAGTAATTATAGCCCAAAAACAAAATGAGGTCTTAAACAGCTACAAGCTCCAAAATTAAAAAGTTATAAGTGATGGAATTTTAGGAGGCAAAAATTAAAATATAGGAGAATATTGGATGCAGCATCTTTTTTTTACTGCAGTTGGTAGATTGAGGCACACGCCAAACATTTGTAAGTGTAATAGTCAATTTCTGAATTTTTGACATTAATAATATGTGGCTGATGCCACTTACACAGCCCGGTTTGTTCTCTCTTCAGGGCTGACTTTTTCTTCTTTCTTTTCCTTCTTGCAGTAAGATTAAAAAGATTCCAAGTCTTGCGGGTGATTTCCCTTCTTCAGGGTGTACCACTCCCCACTCCCATGACAATTCTCCCGCATTGAGAACATATTTAGCAATTTGTGCTTGTGGTCTCCTCTGTACAATCAATACACTCACTCCATCACAGACCCGCATTCTTCCTTTGAATGTATTTTTCTCAACTCTAATTAGAAAAGTCTGAGGAACGTTCCTTGGAACAAATTCAATTTTAACCAAAACTAATATTTTAATTTTGACCAACGTAATTATTCAAACCTTTCCCCTGTGGGTTATAAGTATGTATATTGTATACTTCTTTACTCTGGAGTTAGTTTTCCCACTATAGATTTAAATGTACTCAGGATCTGCCCATCTTTGGGACCTCCAATTATCAAGAGTAGAGTATGATAAGGGAAATTATCATATACAGCTTTCTTGCTAATCAATTGCTAATATTTTATATACTCTATGCAAGTATGTGAATGTAACTTTAACCTAATCAAAAAAGAGTTACTTGTATCTAGGTGTGCTAGGATGGAATTTACGGCATGACTTTGGTGCTGCCATTTTGACATTAAGCAGGCACCAGGATGAGGCCTCATGTAGATAAAGCAGCTGGATGGTTGGAGACAAAGACGGCACTTCTAGACATGTAAGGTAACGTGAATTCAAAAAATTTGAGAATTAATAAGCTTACACAGGCTTAGTGAATAAATATATTTCCTAAGTGTGATTAAATATATGATAACACAAACAAATCACATACAGAATAATAAAAAGTAAAAAATGATTACTAGCCTAAATAAGGCGTAGGGATCTGGTCAACCATGATATAACCCATGGCTGTCTACCACGTTATATCACATGACCGACACCCCAGGGTATACAAGAGATAGGGCAAATCAATATTCGCATCCTACCTAGGATGAAGTGCCTGGTTGAATCCCTATTAATTTGTTAGTGCAGACCACACTTACTCTGATCAGCCCCTCCTCCAGTGTGCATCACGTATGTCTCTGAGATCACTAAGGAATGTGTTCTTATCAGCACAATGGGGGATGGGTACTATCGCTAACCCACTTCATTACAAGGAAAACTTGTAAACTATGACACAGAGTATAAAACTGAACTAAAGGGGACAGAACCAATCAGTACTTAAAAAAAACCTTACAATACAAGACAGTATAATACTTGTAGCCAACAATGCATTTAACTCCTGACGTTAATGTGCATAATGTACAAAACTGTAAGGGCTCTTTCACACTTGCGTTCTGAGGATCCGGCGGGCACTTCCGTCCCGCCAGATCCGTCAGAACGCAAGTTGCCTGAAAGCATTAGAAGACTGATCAGGATCCTGATCAGTCTTCGAAATGCTTTCAGGTTACCATGGCAGCCAGGACGCTACTGAAGTCCTGGCTGCCATGGTACTCCGCAGAAGTGTACTTACCTGCGCTGCGGCCCCCGGGCACTTCTTCATGACGTCACAGATCCCCGCGGCGCATAGATCAATGCGCCGCCCGGACCTGTGACGTCATGAAGGAGCGCCCGGAGGCCGCAGCGCAGGTAAGTACACTACTGCGGAGTACTTATCATGGCAGCCAGGACTTCAGTAGCGTCCTGGCTGCCATGGTAACCGATCGGAGCTCCAGCTTACACTGGGGCCCCGATCGGAACTGCTGCTGCGCATGCGCAGAGCTAAACGTCGGATCCGGCGATGCGCCGAAACGACGTTTAGCTTAATGCCGGATCTGGATTTCAATGGGCATTAATTCCGGATCCTGCGTTACGGCATGTCTTCCGGATTTTTGGCCGGAGCAAAAAGCGCAGCATGCTGCAGTTTTGTCAACGTCCAAAAACGTTCACATACTGAACGGAAGACATCCTGATGCATCCTGAACGGATTTCTCTCCATTCAGAATGCATTAGAATAATCCTGATCAGTATCTTTCCGTCCTAGAGCCTCAAGGACGGAACTCTAGGACAGAAAGATAAAACGCAAGTGTGAAAGAGCCCTTAGGAGAACGCCAAAGTGGCAGGTTAATGGCATGATTCAGCCAAAGCTGTTGGCCATCTCCATCTCATGTTGGGATCTAACCATGCACTTATTCTACTTACTTATTTCTATTTTTCACTCTTAATCTCTTTATTATCTTTGTAAAATATCTTATACTTAATAAACTTTCTGCTTAAAACATTGCTCTCAGTGAGGCAAGACCTTTATTTACAGAACGATCTGAAGTGCCCGATTTTACTTGAAGATCCTGGTGCAGCAATGCAAGGTCTGTAGTAGGTTCACCCTCACCTATACCTTGTGCCATTTATAATACTGGTGCCATCTTATGTGGCAGACGGACATATGTGCATCTTCAAGGGGTTGTCCGAGTTCAGAGCTGAATCCGGACATATCCCTATTTTACCCATCGAAGCATCGAAGCATTTCATGCTGTTTGTTTATATTTTTTACACTGCTAGGTAGAGGCTTCCGCCTAGCAGTGTTGCCGGTGACATCACCGGCACTGATAGGTGGGCTTCAGCGCTGTTCTAACCGTTTTACATTAGTGCCGGTGACATCACCAGGCTTGCTGTTAGGTGGAAGCCTCTGCCTACCTTACACTATGGAGAGCCCGGTAGGTCACCTGATCTCTAGAAAAAGCCTTTGCCCTGCAAGATTCAGGGGGCTGCTTGGGTGAAAACAGACAATCACTTCAAGGCTAGGACCAACATGCGACTTGTACAGTACCTCTGTACCCTGTAGAACGATAAAAGAAAAATATGGGACCAGTGACTCTTCATCTGCTGGTAGAGATGACCACCGATCAGATTAGAAGCACACACATTCATGTGGTTCTTTCCATCCTGGTATCTGGATGTAACGGGGTATACTAATCACACAATGTCGTTTTGCATAAAATTATCATTCCTAAGGGTTCTCACAAACATCTGGGACCCTCGCTGATCTCAAGAATAAAGAAGCAAAGAATCCTCCAGTTTCTTATGCCGTAAATTGGCGCTCCTATGTGATATCTGCTTGCGCAGCAGGCACCGGAGCACTGATGTGCAGAGGATAACATTGAACAAGTCACAGAGCTAAAGATGTGGTAAAATGTTGAGACTGTATTTAATGCATTCAGTGTCAAGTAGAGAAAAAGCCAAGTTTTCAAAAATTCGATTTGGCTTCTTCGCCAACTTTCATCAAGAAATTCAATTCATTACAAGTGACTTTGCAACGAATCGCATTCTATTGTACGGAGCAGACACAATGACAGGGAACAACGATCGCATCGCCCCCTGTCATTTAACCCCTCAGATGCCGTGTTCAATGCTGATCGCAGCATCTGAGAGTCACATTCAGCCTATCAGCGGGTTAAAACGAATAAAATATGCCCTCACCTCATCCCTTTGAATGCGGAGAATCCGCCGCTGACATCTTGGTTGAAGAAAAATCATCAATTGGGACACGCGTCACTAATGACATCGCCTCTGCTGCCCAGCATGATGACGTCACGCGTCAGCGCAATCGAGAATTGATGCTGGTGTGACGGCAGCTTTACACTCAAATGGATGAGGTTACCGCCATTTCAGGAAAAATTGATTCATTACCACGAAGCGCCAGGAAATTCAGCTTCGCGGCAAATCAAATTTTTCCTAAGATATGGATTGAATTTCACTTCGATAACTTCGATTCGCTCAACACTAGAGTTATATCTGTAATTCTGAGGATCCGTGGAAGTCCCAAATTTTGTTCCCACTTATCGATATCTGATGGCATAGTCTTATTATCTAAACGGTAAAGGCTCCTACACGCACAAAGTTTTTAAATGCTTAAAACAATTTCAAGCATTTTTGGTTGTTTTTTTATTATTTGCATGTGTGCTTTTTTTTCTTAGTGTTTTTTAAGTCCCATAGAGAAGCTTATGGGGATATATCGGAGTAAGGCCTCATGCACACAACCGTTGGTGTTTTGCGATCCGCAATTTGCGGAACGGAACGCGGCCCATTATAGAAATGCCTATTCTTGTCCGCAAAACGGACAAGAATAGGACATGCTCTATTTTTTTTGTGGGGGCACGGAACGGAGCAACAGATGCGGACAGCACACGGAGTGCTGTCCACATCTTTTGCGGCCCCATTTAAGTGAATAGGTCCGCGCCTCGGACGTGGACCACAACAACGGCCGTGTGCATGAGGCCTAAATGTCATACCCTGAGAATGCTGCATTTTAACAAATTGCCACAAACCCTGGAAACGAAACTAAAATGCTACAAACATAAATGCAGTGTATGTAGAATTTTCGAATAATTCTAATATTTGACCTAAAAAACACACATTAAAAAATTGCTGTGAAAAAGCACTGCAAAATGTTGTGTATGAATTCATCCTTTGGCAGGAATCACACGTGATTTTTGTTCTCTTTTATACAGTAACAAAAGTATGGAGTGGATCCGTCAGGAAGGTCCATCCTTCATATTGCCTTGGTGGACCATAACTTTTGGGTCCTTTCCAGGCTTGGCTTCAACAACTGCGTCAAAAACTGCATGTGTGAATTCAGCCTGAAATACCTTTTCTCAACGTATGGGTCGGATGTGATGAGTTAATATGACAATATGAAACAGTGGAAGATATTGAACGACAATATAAGCAGTAAAAAAAGTAAAGCCAGGTGGCACTGCCGTGGATATTACACTAATGCACTGGGTCCCAGTGGTGTATCTTGGTTTTGTGCTGCCCTAGGCGAGACTAAACTCGGGCACCCCCCTAATATAAATTTGAACCGCCCCTTCCTTTCAAGGCCAAACCCCTTCCTCTGTAAACATCGCTCTTCCTTTTAGTCTCCACCCTTTCCTGTATTTAAAAGTGAATAACGACAGCCAAACACCCTTCCAGGACCTCACACCCCTCCCTAGATCCCACTAAGTGTCATCCACAGATCCACTCCCCCCTTAAGTGCCATCCACAAACCCCCCTTAAGTGCCATCCACAGATCCCCCCCTTAAGTGCCATCCACAGACCCCCCCCTTAAGTGCCATCCACAGATCCCTGCCCCTTAAGTGCCATCCACAGACCCCCCCCTTAAGTGCCATCCACAGATCCCTCCCCTTAAGTGCCATCCACAGATCCCCCTTAAGTGCCATCCACAGATCCTCCCTTAAGTGCCATCCACAGATCCCTCCCTTAAGTGCCATCCACAGATCCCCCATCCAGTGTCATCCACAGATCCCCCCATCCAGTGTCATCCACAGATCCCCTCCCATTCAGTGTCATCCACAGATCCCCCTCTCAGTGTCATCCACAGATTCCCCCCTTCTCAGTGTCATCCACAGATCCCCTCCCATTCAGTGTCATCCACAGATTCCCCCCTCAGTGTCATCCACAGATTCCCCCTCTCAGTGTCATCCACAGATTCCCCCTCTCAGTGTCATCCACAGATTCCCCCCTCTCAGTGTCATCCACAGATTCCCCCTCAGTGTCACAGTGTCATCCACAGATTCCCCCCATCCAGTGCATCCACAGATTCCCCCTTCTCAGTGTCATCCACAGATTCCCCCATCCAGTGTCATCCACAGATTCCCCCCATCCAGTGTCATCCACAGATTCCCCCCACTGTCATTAACAGATTCCCTACCTGCCCAGCGCCGCCTCCTCCCAGCCCAGCGCCGTTGTAGGTAATTATTATTCACTTCACTTGCCGGAGAAGAGAAGCGCCGGAAGACTCACACAGGCGCACTGGCAGGCGCATGCGCACTTTAATGCCTCTGCCAGTGTGCCTGTGTGAGTCTTCCGGCGCTTCTCTTCTCTTCTCAGTGAAGTGAATAATAATTACCTACAACGGCGCTGGGCTGGGAGGAGGCTGGGAGGAGGCGGCGCTCTGCAGGGAGTGAGCGGTCCCGGCGCACCCCTACAGCGCGGCCAGCCAAAAAAGATTTCTATCACTGAGGCAAACAGGGCATTTTGCCGCCCCATTGGAAGTGCCGCCCTAGGCAAATGCCTTGTTTGCCTCGTGATAGATACGCCACTGCTGGGTCCACTGAACACCATGTCCCTTTTCCCTTTTTAGCCCCAAAAACAAATGCCAATACAAATGCGGATCAAGAAGTAGAAAAAGGGACGGCACTAGGGAGGCCAGATGTCTGGTTTTAGGCCGGACAGTCCGGTTTTCTGGCTCTCTGTCCTCTGTCCGGCGCAGGGCCTGGACCGACACAGGGACGTCCTCCCTTTCAGTAGCTCACGGTCAGAGAGCAGCATTGCGCTGTGTGAGCGTGAACTGCAGCTACTGACTGAGGCTTCTCTCACCCCCAGTAGTCACTAGAGCCGCAGACATGGCTCCCTTTGGCTGACTGAGGGGGACAGATGCGCATCGGGCTGCCCCCGCTCACCTTCTGGGCTGAAAAATCTTCCCTCTCCTCCCCTGTGGTTTTCGGGTGGCGGTGGGGGCGGGCTTCATCAATTCAGGGGTGTGGCTTCACCAGGTTCCAGCTATGTGGACGTGGTTGGTAAAAGGTGGGCGTGGCTTGGGGGCGTGCCCTGTGAGTTCCAGCCTTCTAGGGTGAAGCCAGTGGCCACCCTAGGAGGCACTCACCACTGCTGGTTATAAAACTCTCTTTAATCATCCGGATAAAACATAAGGGCAAGAGCATATAGTTGCAGTTTCACAGTAAAGGAAAGTCAAAGTGGCCGAAGGTTTACGGTAACCCCTAGTCTGGAGGCCATGCTCATTTGCAAACAAATCCAACGTACAGAAATTCAAGGGATGCGCCTCCATAGTTGAGGGTGAACCTCATGTTCATATCATTATTATCCAAAAAGGCCACAAATTCCCTACACTGCACCTCATATTATGAATTTATCATCGACATATCTTAGAAAAAGGGTTAGTAACAGAGAAAATATATTTATCCTCAAACACTGCTAGAATTAAATTGGCATATGTACATGAAACAGGCATGCCCATCACTGTACCAAGCTTCTGCTTGTATCAGCGATCGCCAAATTTAAATATGCTATTAGTGAGGATGAACGTAAGTGCCTCTTCGATGAATTGGCCATAAATCGCGCTTTTTTCTGTTTTATTTAAGACCCTCCTGACTGCCTCTACCGCTGCAGTATGAGGTATGCGGGTATACAGGCTTTCAACATCCAGCGATACCAGATTGAGTCCCTCCTGCCACTCAAAACAGTTTGCTACTAGAGTTGAGCGAATTTCTGTTTTAAGTTCGGGTTCGGGTTATGGAAGCATCCCGTTATGGATTCCGCTACCACGGACCATAACGGCATTTGGAATCCGTAAGGGGATTCTTCAATTAACCCGAATCTTGGACAACACGGAGGACCTGGGGTGACGTCACCGTCATGTGATCAGTGCCGGGGGCGTGGCTCAGTACTGGATTAGATAAGAGGTGGTAGCCTACGACCTCCTATCCAATCCAGTACTGAGCCACGCCCCCTGCACTGATCACATGACGGTGACGTCACTCCAGGTCCTCCACCCCGTGTTCCAAATGCCGTTATGGTCCGTGGTAGCGGAATCCATAACGGGATGCTTGGATAACCCGAACCCGAACTTTGGACGCTGAACTTAAAACAGATGTTCGCTTAACTCTATTTGCTACTAATAGACCGCTCATAACTTTTAGAATAACTCAGTTTATTACGTGCAGAAGTAATTATGTCGTATGCCTTGTCAAGTGCAGCTCTGGAGCTTTCTACATAGGGAAAACGATTCGCCCCCTGTTTGGACGATTTAGGGAGCATCAGACTTATCGATCATGTCCGCGATGTACATGATGGTGATCCGTGCTGTCTTACTTTTGGAGGAGTGGAGCTAGTGCTGAGTATGCCCCAGGGGGGGGAGTGGCGATAGGCACCGCCAACTCCAACTCCCGCAGAAGGAAGCCAGGTGGATAATAAAAGCTGCGGCTCTCGGACTCAGCGACGGGAATGATCTTAGGGTCTTCATCTAGTAGATTTGTTTTTGGAGTGCGCTCTACTGTTTAAGTATTTTGTGTCATTTGTTTACTTTTATGTATTATGGTGTTGGTGCAAAAGCGTTGAGGTTACTATGGTTACCAGACGCTGTGACGACAAAAGTCAGCGCGCAACAGCGCGATAATATTAGTGGGCAGAAGAATCGCAAGCCAAGCGCGAAACGGCCGCCACTGCTTGCCTTTGCTATGAAACTGTAACTATATGCTCCTGCCCTTATGTTTTATCTGGATGAATTAAAGAGAGTTTTTTAACCAGCAGTGGTGCGTGCCGCCCCTTTTTCTACTCCTTGTTCCGCACAGATATTGAAAGACTCCTAATTATTTACTGCTCTTTAATGGAAGTTTGTTTTTCATGGAAATGTCCCTGTTTTCTATGCTGAACAGTTGTGCTATAAATTTCCTTTCTCTACACTGGATTTCTTCAGCTACATTTCCTGTTTCTTTCCGAGCATTATGGTAAATCATAAAATTCATGTTTATTAACTATCATAAAAGTGGTTTTCTCATCATAACGTTTATGAAGGGATCATTAAAATTAAGCTTCTAGATAAATCGCAAAGGCCATGAAAACCTTTCTCAGATTTTATTTGTATTCTTCGTGCAAAATTAAGCAACTTTCTTTCATTAAAAATGTTCTACAATTTTACTGCTGTAGAGTCTGTGCAACCCCTGTACATAGGCGGCTGTGCTGCTGCTTATGATGTAGATGATCCTTTTATACTAAATAAATGCAGAGAGCCCAGGTGGGGAGAGCAAGAGGAGGCTGAGTGGCTGTGGTAGTGGTGATGATGGGGGTGGTAGTTCTCACTGTGGAAGTCCTCTCCCAGGAGCTCACCAGGTTGTGCAGTGATGGAAGGGGTGCAACCCTTCTTCCCCTTTGGTCACACCCTTGACTTTTGGGGGCTCCTGCCTGGTGGTGGCACTTGTAGCAGGGTGCAAGACAGGAGAACTATTTGCAGTCCCCAATGCACGGCCAACATCCGTCCATCTGCCGCAGACATTCAACTTGAATGGGTCTGTGATCCGTCTGCACCGCAAAATAAGTAGTACATGCACCGTAGTGCTTCCGTGGGGTTCCATGCCTCTATTCCGCACCGCACCTTCCGGATTGTGGACCCATTCAAGTGCATGGGTATGCATCCGTGATGCGGTGAGCACACGGCCGGTGCCCTTATATTGTGGACCTGCTGGGTGCATGAGGCCAAAGGCTTTTCTGTAGGGCCTACTTGACAGAGTACATCAAAGCAGGTCTTGTCTCTAGCTCCACTTGCTAAGAACTCTCTACTCTACAAGCCAGGGGGCAGGACCAGCCTGCCTCATGGCCAAAAAAACAAAGATTGCCAGATTAACTAAGGCGACTTTCACATCTGCGCATTTGGTGTCTGGATTTGAGATCCGACATGGGATCTCAAAACCACAGCAAAACACTTCCATTATTATAGTAATACTGGCTGCATCTGTTCTAAACAGATCCGGTTATATTATATTGAAAATAAAGAAACCGGATCCGGCACTAAAACCATTGCAAGCCAATAGGCACTGGATTGAGTAAAAAAAAAAAAAACGGATCTGGCACCATTGACTTACATAGTTTTGTGTCTGGCATGGGAACGGAACAAACTGGAATGGAAGGCGTTCTGGTGCACTCTGTTCTTGTTTGTTCAGTTTTGCACCTATTGACAATGAATGGGGACAAAACTGAAGCGTTGTGCTGCGGTTTTGAGAGCCTATGCCGGATCTCAAAACCGGACAGCACAACGCAGATGTGAAAGCAGCCTAATTCCTACCCATATAGGACGGTTAGGGATTCACAACACACAGAAACATGTTGAAGAGGTAAACCTGATTAATAACCATTTTTAACAGTAAGTCACAGTATTAACCCTTTAGCAGTAAATGGCCGGTTCACTGAATAAGGAGTACACATACCCATTCAGAAGTCAGTATCTGTGTATGCAAAAAGCGCATATGGGGCTTTTGTTTTCATCTGCTGCACACCCTATGGCTTCATCTGCTGCACACCCTATGGCTTCATCTGCTGCACACCCTATGGCTTCATCTGCTGCACACCCTATGGCTTCATCTGCTGAACACCCTATGGCTTCATCTGCTGAACACCCTATGGCTTCGTCTGCTGCACACCCTATGGCTTCGTCTGCTGCACACCCTATGGCTTCGTCTGCTGCACACCCTATGGCTTCGTCTGCTGCACACCCTATGGCTTCATCTGCTGCACACCCTATGGCTTCGTCTGCTGCACACCCTATGGCTTCATCTGCTGCACACCCTATGGCTTCATCTGCTGCACACCCTATGGCTTCATCTGCTGCACACCCTATGGCTTCATCTGCTGCACACCCTATGGCTTCGTCAGCTGCACACCCTATGGCTTCATCTACTGCACACCCTATGGCTTCATCTGCTGCACACCCTATGGCTTCATCTGCTGAACACCCTATGGCTTCATCTGCTGCACACCCTATGGCTTCATCTACTGCACACCCTATGGCTTCATCTGCTGCACACCCTATGGCTTCATCTGCTGCACACCCTATGACTTCGTCTGCTGCACACCCTATGGCTTCGTCTGCTGCACACCCTATGGCTTCATCTGCTGCACACCCTATGGCTTCGTCTGCTGCACACCCTATGGCTTCGTCTGCTGCACACCCTATGGCTTCATCTGCTGCACACCCTATGGCTTCATCTGCTGCACACCCTATGGCTTCATCTGCTGCACACCCTATGGCTTCGCCAGCTGCACACCCTATGGCTTCATCTACTGCACACCCTATGGCTTCATCTGCTGCACACCCTATGGCTTCATCTGCTGAACACCCTATGGCTTCATCTGCTGCACACCCTATGGCTTCATCTACTGCACACCCTATGGCTTCATCTGCTGCACACCCTATGGCTTCATCTGCTGCACACCCTATGGCTTCATCTGCACACCCTATGGCTTCATCTGCTGCACACCCTATGGCTTCATCTGCTGCACACCCTATGGCTTCATCTGCTGCACACCCTATGGCTTCATCTGCTGCACACCCTATGGCTTCATCTGCTGCACACCCTATGGCTTCATCTGCTGCACACCCTATGGCTTCATCTGCTGCACACCCTATGGCTTCATCTGCTGCACACCCTATGGCTTCATCTGCTGCACACCCTATGGCTTCGTCTGCTGCACACCCTATGGCTTCATCTGCTGCACACCCTATGGCTTCATCTGCTGCACACCCTATGAGCTTCATCTGCTGCACACCTATGGCTTCATCTGCTGCACACCCTATGGCTTCATCTGCTGAACACCCTATGGCTTCATCTGCTGCACACCCTATGGCTTCATCTGCTGCACACCCTATGGCTTCATCTGCTGCACACCCTATGGCTTCATCTGCTGCACACCCTATGGCTTCATCTGCTGCACACCCTATGGCTTCATCTGCTGCACACCCTATGGCTTCGTCTGCTGCACACCCTATGGCTTCATCTGCTGCACACCCTATGGCTTCATCTGCTGCACACCCTATGGCTTCCTCTGCTGCACACCCTATGGCTTCGTCTGCTGCACACCCTGTGGCTTCATCTGCTGCACACCCTGTGGCTTCATCTGCTGCACACCCTGTGGCTTTGTATGCTGCACACCCTGTGGCTTCATCTGCTGCACACCCCATGGCTTCGTCAGCTGCACACCCTATGGCTTCCTCTGCTGCACACCCTATGGCTTTGTATGCTGCACACCCTGTGGCTTCCTCTGCTGCACACCCTGTGGCTTCATCAGCTGCACACCCTATGGCTTCATCTGCTGCACACCCTATGGCTTCAACCCCAAGCTAAAATTAAAAGGGTTTCCAATTTTGTATAAATAAGGGTCAATCATTTTATAATAAAAAAAAGCCCAATTTTCTACTGCAATAAATTCTTTGTATCCTCGCCATTTTTTAGATCTCTGTGATGGAGTGAGACCATTCTTGCTTACAACCAGAGGTTGAACCTGGAGACGGATTCGCATTTGTTCCTTGTTAAATGAGAACTTCCAAAAACACAATAGAACATTTGGAGAAAGTTCACTATGGATAAAGATATTAATTCCATTTACTGCCAGGCAGTGTTTCTATAAAAGACATTAATAGAGACAATGGGGGACATCTATGAAGATGGTACATTACATGCTAGTCTTAATCCATCCCCCGCTGGTGAGACCTCTTAGTAACTGTGACGCATCTCTGCAGGTCCATGTGTCAAATTGGGTACATGCACCCCCAAGGGAGCTGGTGGAGGTTCCTGCTACAATCTACTCTAATTTCATGGTTTAGTTTATAATAAATGGCCTCAGTTGGCTATGGCCACCCTGCACTGCCTACTCCATGCCCCACTTTGCCCTCTTTTAGGATCGGTGGTGGGTACGGCATTAGACCTCCAAAAAGTCCTAAAATTTGGCACAAGCATAGTGTGCTCCAAACTTTGCAACTTCTTGACACACATTTTCTGCAGTACAGGGGTTGATCAATGTCTCCCATTGTCACCAAATACATGTTCCGAATTAAAAAATGTTTCCACTTGGGAAGCAGAAGGTTTGTTATAGGACCTTCTGTATAATATAGGGGCTGATTCAAGAGCTGCTTTCCACAAGTTAATAGGATGGCTTTATTCGACAAAACAAAGCCAATACCAAAGAATGGATCCCACTCTCCGAGACTTGATCCAGCCATATATTGCTATGGTCTCTCCTTCATTTGAAAAGATGACATGTAATTCTACTTTTGCCCTGAAGTGGCCACTGTGGCCAGCCTCAATTACCCAGGACCTGGAGATCTACTACGATTAGGTGATTGCAAGGCTGGCTTCATTTAAAAAGAGGGCTGTCATGGTGAGGCAATCTGGGAATGTATGGGATTGCAAAAACACCGCTGCTTTCTTCCGAAATACAGCACCACTCCGGTCTATTGGCTGTGCCTCATATTGTATCTCATCTCTGAACTGCAATACCACACACAACAGCTGTTTTTGGAAGAATGCAGCCATGTTTTTCTAATCTTGTACTTCACCTTTTGAAGACTTCTAGACATTACTCAGACTAAACAAAATGAAAAGTATTTTTCATCAGTAAAATAAATGTTCTCGGCAGTCTGACGGAGCTCTCCTATTTCACTTAATATAAGTACTGCACCTGAATAGTATGTAAGATAAGTGTGAAACTGTGAATCTCTTTTTTTTGGTTAAGAAACTTTTTGGGAAATTGTTTTTTTTATGAGCAATAGATGAACAAGGTCTGTTGACAAAAGACTGAATCTTACAAAACCAAAGTAGGATGGAAACCTCATAGAAAAGTAGGAAACAACATGTTATTGTGTTGTATCTCTAGGACAGGGATCAGCAACCTTCGGCACTCCAGCTGCTATGAAACTACAACTCCCAGCATGCAAACTTGATCTTTTTGTAATGCCCACAGAAGTAAAAGAAGGATTCTGGGAATTGAAGTTTCAGAACATCTGGAGTGCCGGACGTTGCTGACCCCAGCTCTACATACTCATGGGGTAAGAGGGCCTCCTAAAAGCTCTCGAGAGGATTAAAGAGTAACTATACTTTTTTAAACTGTTGAGCGCAGTAGTGGAGACGGTCTTAATAGAAAGTCTATGAGACGGTCTTCACTACCTTGCTCAGCAGCGAGGAGAAGCAGTGCTCGGTGGTGCACTTCTGACTCTTTCAGCGGGGGTCTCAATGGTGGGACCCCTGCCGTTCAACACTTTTGATATGTCCCTATGACATATCAGAAGTTTTAAAAAAGTAGGGTTACTCTTTAAGTACATCTACGGAACCTGCTGATTGTTGCACAGAATTGGGAAACCAATTGAGACCAATCAGACGTTTTCCGGGAGAACGTTAAGAGAACAGGCAGAGTTTAGTCTCGAGAGATACATCATAAATGGCCATGATTAAAATCTTACAAAGACATCTCTTTAACCCCTTCAGGACCTGCCATTTTTCACCTTAAGGAGCAGACCAGTGTCAATTTGTGTGGTAATAACTTTAAGGCTACATGCACACGACCGTTGGTGTTTTGCGGTCCGCAAATCGCGGATCCGCAAAACACGGAAGCTGTTCCGTGTTCCGTTCCGCATTTTGCGGAACGGAACGCGGCCCATTATAGAAATGCCTATTCTTGTCCGCAAAACGGACAAGAATAGGACATGCTATATTTTTTTTGCGGGGGCACGGAACGGAGCAACGGATGCGGACAGCACACGGAGTGCTGTCCGCATCTTTGCGGCCCCATTGAAATGAATGGGTCCGCGGCCGAGCCGCGAAATATGCGGCTCGGACGCGGACCCGAACAACGGCCGTGTGCATGAGGCCTAAAACGCTTTTACTTATCTAGGCCATTCTGAGATTGTTTTCTCGTCACATATTGTACTTGTATGACAGTGGTAGATTTGAGTCAAAATATTTCATTTTTATTTATAAAAAAATATCAAATTTAACAAAAATTTAGTGATACCTCCTAAAATAGATATTACTTTACATTTCCCATATGCAGGGCCGGCGCTTCCATAGAGGCAAGGGGAGCAATTGCCCCCGGGCCCCAAGTCCTTAGGGCCCCCGGCGCCGGCCCGCTGCAAACTAACTCTTACTATTTTGTTGCGGTCGGCAGGTGGCCGCCAGCTGACTAACAGGGCGGAAAGCGCACAGCCTGAAAGAGTGAGGAGGGGGCGGGGCCCGCGGCGGCTCTGAGCTCCGCTGCCTGGCCTCCCTGCATATGATTTTTGGTTGCTCTATATTACACTTTTTGTGAGGCAGGGTAGACAGGTTAGATCATGTATTACTTTAATAGAGCAGGTTGTTACGGACGCAACAATACAAATATGACTTCTTGTTTGTTGTTTGTTTCAGTTTTACATATTAAAGCAATTAATGTGCAACTATAAGAAGAAATTATAAATTTTTTTATTTTTACTTTTTTTCACTTTTTTTACATTTCTTTGACCCAGACCCACTTGGTTCCTGAAGATCCAGTGGGTCTGATGCCTCTAGAATACACTGCAGTACACTATGTAGTGTACTGCAGTGTATTGTGACTTTACACAGCCTGATCAGTATCCTGCCTTTAGCAGGAGCCTGATCAGGCTTAGCTATACCATGGCAAACCAGAACCCTGTAAAGGCGTCCGGTTGCCATGTTAACCACCGGGGCGCTGCCACAACAGAGCAGCGGCCCGATGGGGGAGGGAGGGAGCCCCCTCCCTCTGTGAACCCATCAAGCATCAGGTCTCTGCAACGGCACAGCAGCGGCCTGATGGGAGAGGGAGGGAGCTCCCTCCCTGTTAACCCTTTCGATGCAGCGGTCCCTATCGACCCCGGCATGGAAGGGGTTAAACGGCTGACATCGGTGCCAGCACCGATGTCGGCCATTTCAAGCAGAGTGTCAGCTGTATGCTAATACTCTGCGAACCGCTATGGCCATCCTTAAAATGGGGAAAGAGGGAGAGGGGGCGGAGGATCGCGCGCCCGCTCGTCCATCCTGAAATGGCACAACTCAAGAGCTGGGTGGGGGGGGGGAATAACATTATATATATATTGATCTACATATTTAACAAGGTTCTGATCCTCACAGTCACAGACTGTGGGGATCAGAACCGTACAGCCGGCATTAGGATCGTGTGATTGGCTAGTCTGTCCCGGCCGGCCCGGGACCGCCCTGGCTTTGTGAAACAGTCGGGTCTCAGCGCTGTCACCATGTCTGCACACATGGTGACAGTTTAATGCCATGACGTGTATACTCATCATAGAGCGCCTAGTAGCAGTGCTCCATGACGAATGTACACGTCATGTGTCAGGAAGGGGTTAAGGAAGCCTTTATTTTTTCCCATTGCTTTGCAACATAAGACATGTTGTTCTCATGTTCTCTCTGTTTCTTTGGCTCAGTGGTTAGCACTGGTGCCCTGCAGCGCTGGGGTTCTAGGTTTGAATCCAACCAAAGACAACATCTGCACTTGTTTTTATTCTGAGTATTTATAAAATTCATAAATTAGACTAGGCGTATTGCTATTAGTCTGAACTCCAGTGGTTCTTTTTCAGTACGACAGGTTCATATTTGCTAAGACTGGTCTTATTAGTAGGCGCATAAAAATGTTGTGCAAGTGAACTGAGAATAAGTGCACGTCTCCATGAAAGTGTGACTTTTTAGGCAAAATGTTGCACAACTTATCACTCAAAACTGATGAAGAAAGGTACGCCAGCGCTGGAGCAGAGTAGAATTTAGACTGTTTTCTGCAACTAAATCAGGCATATCTAGGGCCACAATAGAAAGAATGGAACTGATAAATGATATAGTTAATATTATTGAGGGTGACATTATACCCCACACATGTGGAGATTTAAATCAGATATGCAATTTTTGTCAAGCAAAACATTTTGAAGGAGAAAGACCATCTGATCCAAAATTTACAGTGTTGCTCAAAAGGAAAAGTAAATCTTCAACCAATTCGAACAAATCCTTTTGTACAGCAGCTCATGACGGGTCAGCATCATTACAGCAAAAATGTACCACTATTACCACTACTGTTCTAGTGTAGCATCCCCAAGTCAGAGCAATGTGTAGGACTAACCTGGGGAATGCCAGTGATGGAGAGGCCGGCACGCTGTTCCTCTGGGGCACTCTCTGGGTTCTTGAGGGACACAGCCAGGTGGAATGTGAGGTGCCCTTGGTGTTGTAGTTTAACGTGCCTCTGGCTAAGTCCCTGATGTGTCATGACGCCAGTGCCAGTAAACGGTGGCACACCGTATTTATAGTAGGAATAACAGAGGTGCAGACTTGTAGCTTGAAAACAGAATTCCAACTTTACTGAAACAGTGGAAAATACAGCAGGCAACCTCTTAACACAGTTCTTGTTGCAGAAAATAGACTTTTGTACAGTCGCAGTTACAGCAGGCTTACATCCAGCAAGGTGAAACAGAGGGTAAAATAACAGGACTTAGAATTGTAGGTGAACCTTACTTTCTTCCTGACTTGTCCTGACTGGAATTGATGCTTCAAGGCCCCAATGCCCTACTTCTGGCTTATATCCTTGAATCTCCAGTTGACAGTGTACCTCCTCTTGACATTTCAGTACCTCTTGCTCTAGGGATTGCCTCTGCTTGACTTCTGCTGACTTGCTTAGGCCTGTGACATGTGGCCTTCACAGACTCCAAGGTCTGCACTGCTTCCCAGGCCCATGGCCTGGTGTAGACTTCACAGGCTCATGGCCTGGAGTAGACTGAACTGAGCTCTCCTTCCCTGACTGGGCCTTATATAGACTAGGGCTCCCTAGCTCCCTCTAGTGACTAGAGCTGGAATTACATCCCTAGCCGGCCTGCACATGGCACATTTCACAGTAACAGGGAATTAAATACCATAAATTACATTGCATTATATAAATAGGACCTTTACCAGCCTCCCCATAAATGAGAGGAACGACAGCATCCAAGTGACCCTTCTGTAGTGACGGGTAGTACAACTCCCGTACACTACATACCCCGCTGCTTTAAGCTGAGTACGCCTCGTACTCCAACAGGATACCGCCCGACTGGAATTTTCACCTGAAAGAGACAAAGAAAACATGCAGGCATACATACATATCAGTAATCAATTCCATCTGCATTGACAATTATGATCAGGTCCAGCTGGTTAACGGAGAAGTGCGGTGACAAGGGGCGTCGCTCTCTTTCTTCAGGATACAGAGTGGAACTGGGGCGCTGACCTGGCACAGCGGATGTTAGGGAATACCAGGATAGTCCATGACAATGAATGAGTCCATAATAAAAGCAACATCTCAGAGGCTCGCACATAGGAAGTCCATCTCTGGGCACATAGACTTGGATAAAAATATTTTGAGTAATAAATACGGTCAGCAGCACATACATAAAATCACAATACAGGACTCTGACAATACCAGGGTAACACCTTCCTGGCAAGTCCTGCGTATTATTTAAAGTGCTGACATAAAAGAACCCTTTTCAACCTGAAATGGGGGTTAAAAGGGGATAAGGTGCAAATAAAAGCACAACTTGGATTTATTAAAGTACTTGACGCCAAAATGGTAGCAGCAGGCAGGATGTCCCGGAACAGAAAGAGGCAGGCTGGGAGCAGTGGTTCCACAGTGGCAACTTATCTTCACAAACATGCCACCGGCCGTGGGGAACTGGCAGCAAGCTCTACCAGCCTGGCAAACTTAAAGGGACAGTTCCTGCAACATGTATGATGTCCCTGTGAGGATGAGCAAAAATGGCCTAGCAGGCCTGCTCACAGGTACGTATCAAATGAACCCTGTTCATCAGAGGTAGTGCAGCCCTGTGCTGCTGGTAGTCTGGGCCATGCACCAGGGCCACTTGGAGGGGTGCCCACCAAAGAGAATGGGCTGGAAACATCACCGGTATTGGGCCTACCCACCTCACTGGCCCGCTGGGTTGCGGACACATAGGAGCTGCTGGTCTCGGGACACGGGCCGGCGCTGGGGTAGACACTTCCTCTGGCCGGGACATAACGCTCCCGTCAAGGCGGACTCGGCTCCTGGCATAAGTCAATTTATCCGCTTTACACGGACCTTGGGTGGCTCAGCGCTAGCGGTAGGACTTGGTACTACGGGTTCAGGATGCACAGGGGCACAGGTAACTCACCACCGCTGGACTGCTGCGCTGCCTTCTTAGACTCTGTCACTTGCCGCAGGCCATCCAGGTAAGCCTGTAAGGAAGCGATCCGCTCCTCCAGGGCGGAGATCTCACTGCTGGATTCCGGCACACTTGCAGCAGGCTCAGACGAGGTTCTTTCATGGCGGTTCCTCCGCAGGTCATCCATCGCTTCACTGAACTGGGCCATCCGCGCCCAATCAGCGGCTGTCTTCTCTCGTCGCGGCAGCTCTGGAGAGGGATAAGGACTGGGAGGCTTGTCCAGGATCGTCGGCTGCCAGAAGATGTTCGGGCCGAGAAAGGAACTCTTCTCCTGGTACGTATTCCGGATGGGTCCCGGCGGGTCCTCTGCCTCCACCGG
Source organism: Bufotes viridis (assembly GCA_033119425.1). Lineage (NCBI taxonomy): Eukaryota > Metazoa > Chordata > Amphibia > Anura > Bufonidae > Bufotes > Bufotes viridis. The sequence goes on along the minus strand of JAKVIS010000025.1, from coordinate 67,004 downwards.
ATCTTCTGCTTCTTCCCAGTCCTCCGGTACGGGTCCTGGACGGGTCACCGCAGTGGCATATGGGCCTCGCAGGCCCTCTGCGGGAGTGAACTCCACTTTCTCTCCGACCGCTAGATTATGCAGTCGCCCGGGAGATAGCTGCGCTTGACGGACCGGCGATTCACGTAATAGTCCCGGTTGGTGCCGGTTTCTTGGATGAATCCAAATCCTCTAACCTTGTCAAACTCGAGCACGACTCCGGTGCGGCGTTCGAGCTGGGGCTTGCTGTCCCTGGAGTCCTCATAAATCCGTTTGGTGACTTCCTCGAAATACTTTTTCTGCGTGGTAGTTTTTAAAGTTGCCGCCACTCGGATCTCGGCCATCAGGGCCGACCACGCGGGTTCCAGCGGAGGAAGCCTTCTCGCTGCGGGTGGAAACGGCAGGGCTCGGCTTGTGGCCATGGACAGGTTTGGGCCATGTCGCTGGGAGTATACGCTGGGGCGCAGGGCGCTCCTTAGTTGCTCCTGGGGTCGCTCCATTGCACCAACTACGGCTCCGGATCCCTCTGATTCAGGTAGGAAACCCCGTAGCAGGGTGAGCCACTGTTCCTGCAGGCTCCACCTCGTCGCTTCTTGCACGCCCCTAGGTATTCCAGTATAGGGTAGGCGGTGTCCATATTATAATCCTCAAAGGAAGGCGTTACCTCCAGGTCGCCTTCTCCTCCCTCCTGGAGGGTTTTGGCGCCAAATTTTCGCGCCACTGAGGTCAGGGATGGCGCAAGAAGAAGTCCAATGCGCCGGCGGCCATCTTGGGCGCCATGATGCATCAATTCAATGACAGCAAGCAGGATTGTAAAAAGTCCACAAAAACACACTTTGAAGTGGCGATTTTCTTCCTCTTGATAGCGCAACACTGCACAGCGCTTTCTGGAGGTTTTTGGGACACTTTTCTGTACGTTTTAAGTCCGCAAAGTTTACTTCAAATAAACAGGCGTTTTGTCACTTGGCAAACTGGTTAAGGCACAAAGTTCACGTTTTGATCACAGTCCGTAAAAACGTGCGAATCCTGTTCGTGACGCCAAAATGTAGCATCCCCAAGTCAGAGCAATGTGTAGGACTAACCTGGGGAATGCCAGTGATGGAGAGGCCGGCACGCTGTTCCTCTGGGGCACTCTCTGGGTTCTTGAGGGACACAGCCAGGTGGAATGTGAGGTGCCCTTGGTGTTGTAGTTTAACGTGCCTATGGCTGAGTCCCTGATGTGTCGTGACGCCAGTGCCAGTAAACGGTGGCACACCGTATTTATAGTAGGAATAACAGAGGTGCAGACTTGTAGCTTGAAAACAGAATTCCAACTTTACTGAAACAGTGGAAAATACAGCAGGCAACCTCTTAACACAGTTCTTGTTGCAGAAAATAGACTTTTGTACAGTCGCAGTTACAGCAGGCTTACATCCAGCAAGGTAAAACAGAGGGTAAAATAACAGGACTTAGAAATGCAGGTGAACCTTACTTTCTTCCTGACTTGTCCTGACTGGAATTGATGCTTCAAGGCCCCAATGCCCTACTTCTGGCTTATATCCTTGAATCTCCAGTTGACAGTGTACCTCCTCTTGACATTTCAGTACCTCTTGCTCTAGGGATTGCCTCTGCTTGACTTCTGCTGACTTGCTTAGGCCTGTGACATGTGGCCTTCACAGACTCCAGGGTCTGCACTCACTCCCAGGCCCAGGGCCTGGTGTAGACTTCACAGGCTCATGGCCTGGAGTAGACTGAACTGAGCTGCCTTCCCTGACTGGGCCTTATATAGACTAGGGCTACCTAGCTCCCTCTAGTGACTAGAGCTGGAATTACATCCCTAGCCGGCCTGCACATGGCACATTTCACAGTAACAGGGAATCAAATACCATAAATTACATTGCATTATATAAATAGGACCTTTACCAGCCTCCCCATAAATGAGAGGAGCGACAGCATCCAAGTGACCCTTCTGTAGTGACGGGTAGTACAACTCCCGTACACTACACTAGCGCCCGTTATTGTAACTGGCTTAATGTCTAGTATAGGTCGGAACATAGGTGCAAGAGTTAGAAAACGACTAATTTCATCTAAAAATCATAAATAGGTGACCGAGGAGCAAAGGTACAAGTCTAAAAGCAAGTGCAGACACTATAGTATGAGCCCCTGTATGATGGGGAGCCCCTCCCAATGTTTGCGTGGGTTTCCTCCAACACTCCAAAGACATACTGTACTGATAGGGAACTTAGACTGCGAGCCCCATTGGGGACGGCTTGATGCTAATGTCTGTAAAGCGCTGTGGTATATGTCAGGGCTATATAAGTGAGTAAAGTAAATAAAAAGAAATGAGACTGTGAATGAACAGTGATCAGACATGATGGAGGAAACCAACTACATTGATTTGTAATGAACTGAATGATTGATAGGAGGAGTCCGATAAGATTTAGTTAATAAAATTTGGGTAAATTTTTAAGTAGGATTTCACGGCTGCCATTTGATTAGCTAAAAATCAGCAATAAACAGTAAGAGCATATCTGCCTTGTTCGGCCCGTGCCCGTGCTGCAGACTGCAAATAGCGGTCCTCAATGCACGGGCACCATCCTATTGCCCGCAGTTTGCATTCACTTGAATTGGTCCACAATCCGCAAGATTAAGTCCGCACTGCCAAAAAATACATGTTCTATTTGTTTGTGGTGCGGAAGCACGGACCGAAATCCTACAGAAGCTCTCCGCAGTGCTTCTGTGGGCTTCCGCTCCATGCCTCCGCTCCGCAACGCTCTGTATCTTGCAGATTGCGCACCCATTCAAGTCTATGGATCCGCATCGATGAGACAGAGCGCATACGACTGGTGCCCATACCATATATTGCGGACTTGCTGTTTACGGGCCGCACACGTTTGTGTACATGAGCACTTACATTAAGTTTATCCAGGGTCGGACTGGCCCACCAGAGTAGCAGATGATCGTCAATAATAGACCCCAAAAGTCCAGCAAAAGACAACCCCATTTGGAGAAGACTTAGGAGCCAATGGGATAATTCGCTGTTGCTGCTCCACAATACTCTTCACAAGGATTGGTACTAACGTGGTGGCTAGTTAACCTTCTGACTTCCAACCAAGACCCAGGACCCACACCCATTAGGTGTTTCGGGCAGGCATCAGAAACCAAACAAAGTAGGGAGATGGAAGCACAAGGTCCCATCCACTGTGTGGTGGACGTGCTGGGTTACTACAGATGAGCTCCTATTCAAGTGAAGCTACACAGTGGACTGAGACTTACTGTATGTATAGCGCAGGTTTCTGTGTGTGCGTAGAAGTATATGTACGCCTGCTTTGTTTTAGTTTTTTTGCATGGCCTTTATTGCAATTTATATTTTTTTGATGCTTATAAACATTAGTTTAAAGAGTTGTGACTAGAAGGCCATAACCCATTTCTCAACCCAAATATACAATGGGGCATGCCCGGTCCCTGTGCCCAATGTAAGTAAGGCCCGGTGGAGTTCTTGATGCTCTGAGTTTTTTTTTAACTAATGGTTTATCTGCTTTGTGACCCGGGACAGGTCACTTTATCTTCTTCTAACCCAAGAACTAAAATGAACTTACACCATCCGGCCTGTGAAACCAGTTAATGACTGGAAGCACGCACTCTAGGTCTAAGTCTCTAGATCCAGCGTTCTTCCAGTCTGTGCTTGGACTTATTCACATGGCTTCAGGCCAGCTGTAATTTACACTGCACTGTCATGACTCCTAGTCTCAATTTTAGTCATGTATGCATCTAAATGGTCTTCAGTGTATTTCCAGGGTGATTCTTGTAAAAAGAAGAATCCTTGACCTTTGACCATTGCTCGCTCCGGATTGAACCTCTCAGCAGCTGTCTCACAAATGTCTCAGCAATTTCTTGATTACGTGACTATTTATATAAATGCCTATATCATTTCATGATACAGTATGTGAGAACTTTCAGAAAAAAATGTCAATATCAACCCTTAAAGGGGTTGTCTATTTTTTGTAAAATCTGCCCCCTATCTAGTGGAACCTATAGAGTAATCCATACTCTGTGCTGCTCGGTTCCATCTCCATGACTCCCAGACTGTCCTCACTGCCCTTCCAGTCCCTACTTATCAAATTTCTGCATGGATGGGGTCATGTGTGCACCACTGCAACCAATAACTTGCCTTGACGATGACGTGTCCTGAAGCAGAGCATGGCCCAGCATTGTTGTGCGGCTGGGGGACACGTTACCACTGAGGCCAGGGATTGGCTGTAGCAGCACATCTGGCCCCTGTCTGTGCAGGAAAGTTCATAGACCAGTACCGTAAGTGCAGTAAAGACAGCATGGGATCTACAGAGCTGGAATGGAGCGGCAAGAAGTGAGAGAATTTAAATTTGTCTTACAGGTCCTGCTGTCTGGGGGCAAAAATAAGGGGAAAAAAGACTGGACAACCCCTCTAATATTAGTAAACCTTGGTTGAAATGTATTAGTTATGTTTTTTTTATATTGTATTGACTTTTTTTGTTTAAAAAACTTCCCTGGGGTGGTCTGCATATATAGAGGGTAGCTGAGTATGTGCTTTATGGCAGCTGCAATGAATGGAGCGTCAGGGGGCAGAGAAATCGCATGGATTATTAGAGTCTCCAGAAAGTGGTGGAATTTATCCAACCCTCACCAACACCAAGGATTGGCAGGAGAGCTGTGTACAGAGCTTCATCTCCAAGCATATTTTATAGTGTTATTATCCTGCCTTGTCTAGGACTCCTATAGTACAATAGACCTGCCATTAACTCCCTCACTCTCTAATAAAAATTAGATAACTCTGCTCAACTGTCCCAGTCTACACAGTAAAGCTGTTAAGTAGGCAGCAGAGAACATATCAGTCTATTGTGTGCTTTAATGGCCAGTGAGAAAGCATAAGAAAATATAGAAACATGTAAAAAAATATATATATATTGTGGGGAGTCGCTCTGGTAGACAGCGGTGCGGGTGCAGTACCGAGGCAAAACAAATAGTCCAGGATGTGCAATAAACAGTGTTTTATTCACACTGACACAAAAATAAACAGCAAACAGTCTTTTGGTGGTAATTCACACATGTCAGAAACAAGGAGGCAAAACAAAACAGGCCAACACAGGTTCAGTCACCTGGGAGGTGTAGGTGCAGGTTCGCACCAGGCTGTCGGCCCAGCCGCAGGAGAATCCACCTTCAGGTAGCCAGGAACAAAAGCCACCTCCTTGCTGAGCTCTTTCCTCCAGGACAGAGAACTCCACAGCCCTGTTATCAGGCTCCAGGATAATCACCACCCTCAGCTGCTAAGGAGGCTGCCTTTTAAAGGCCCGGATAAAGTCCGGCCTGGACCGTGGGAGTAGGCACCCACCCAACTCTTTGCCTACTCCCAGTAAGAGCCGGCCCGGATTAGCTTTGCAGCCAAACTAAGTAACAGAGTCCAGCAGCACTAGCTGCTGCAGATCAAAAAAACCCGGCTCTTACCTCACCGAGGCCAGCAACCTCGGTGACACGTACCTGCCATCGAATATGACACCTTGCACCCTCTTACACACCCCCTTTGTTCAACCCTGAGGGGTGAACACACGTGAGGCAGTGGACGCGGGACAGGGCATCTGCGTTACCCTGCAAGCGGCCTGCCCTGTGTTCCACGGAGAATTTGAAATTTTGAAGGGATAGGAACCACCTGGTGACCCGAGCATTCCTCTCCTTGGCCTGACTCATCCACTTGAGAGGGAATGGTCGGTCACCAGACAGAACCTCCTCCCTAACAGGTAGTAGCGGAGAGATTCGAGTGCCCACTTGATAGCCAGGCACTCCCTCTCCACTATACTATACCTGGACTCGGCGGGACTGAGCTTACGGCTCAGGAAGACAACGGGATGTTCTTCCCCGTTGACCTCCTGAGACAGTACCGCACCGAGGCCTACCTCCGAGGCGTCGGTCTGTACGACAAACTCCTTGTTGAAGTCGGGTGTCACCAAAACCGGGGACCCACACAGGGCCGACTTCAACGCGGCGAAAGCCTCCTCCGCCTTCTCACTCCAGCTAACCCTCCCAGACTTTCGTCCCTTCAACAGGTCTGTCAATGGCGCTGCTATTGTGGCAAAGTGGGGCACAAACCTCATGTAGTATCCTACAATCCCCAGGAACGACTTTACCTGCCTGGTGGTGACCGGTCGGGGCCAGTTACGAATGGCCTCTACCTTAGTTACCTGAGGTTTGATGACTCCCCGCCCGATTACATATCCCAGATATTTGGTCTCTTCCAACCCAATCGCACACTTTTTTGGATTGGCGGTTAGTCCAGCTTTCCTCAGGGCATCCACTACCGCCTGCACCTTGGGTAAATGGCTTTCCCAGTCGGTGCTGTGGATGACTACATCATCTAAGTAGGCCGAGGCGTACCGACGATGTGGTCGCAGCACTATGTCCATTAACCTTTGGAAAGTGGCGGGGCGCCATGCAGGCCAAGGGTAACACCTTGTAGTGATACAGGCCCTGCGGGTAACAAGCGCGGTTTTTCCTTAGCCGACTCCGTTAAGGGTACCTGCCAGTACCCTTTAGTGAGGTCCAGCACAGTAAAATAACGGGCTTGTCCTAAATTTTCAACAAGCTCGTCTACTCGGGGCATGGGATACGCGTCAAACTTGGATACTTCATTTAACTTGCGAAAGTCGTTGCAGAACCGCAGCGTCCCATCCGGCTTAGGTATTAGGACTATGGGACTGGCCCACTCACTTTTCGACTCCTCAATGACATCGAGCTTCAACATTAACTGCACTTCCTCCGCGATGGCCCGCCGCCGAGCCTCGGGTACCCGGTATGGTTTTAACCGGACCTTGGCCTGAGGCTCAGTGAGCGATGTCATGTCGGATGAGAGACGTGCGGCCAGGGAGGTCCGAGAACACATCCGTGTTCCGACTGAGGAACTCCTGACTTCCTGAACTTGTTTGGAAGACAGGCTGTCTGCAATTTTACCGTGGTTACGGCTTCACAGGCCTCGAACTGTGGGGCTGGACCCTTTTCACCTAGAAGCCCTGGCCGGGGCTGTGGTCGTCGGCCGCGTCCCTATCTTTCCACGGCTTAAGTAAATTCACGTGGTACACCTGCTCCGGCTTGCGCCGCCTGGCTGGTGTACTTTGTAATTACTTCCCCTACCTTCTCGATCACCTCATAGGGGCCCTGCCACCTAGCTAGGAATTTGCTGTCAAGGGTGGGTACCAGAACCAAAACCCGATCTCCGGATTGAAGTCCCGTACCCGAGCCTGACGATTGTACACCCTACTCTGGGCCTGTTGCGCTGCCTCCATATGCTCCCGGACCAAAGGCAACACCCTTTCCATCCGTTCCTGCATCTGGGCGACATACTCAATGACACTTTTGTGGGGGACAGGCTGTTGTTCCCATGCTTCCTTGGCGATATCCAACAGGCCCCGAGGGTGTCTGCCATAAAGCAGTTCGAAGGGCGAGAACCCAGTAGAGGCCTGGGGCACCTCTCGCACTGCGAACATGAGATAGGGCAGAAGCAGATCCCAGTCCTTCCCATCTCTAGACACCACCCTCTTTAACATATTTTTTAGAGTTTGGTTAAACCTCTCCACAAGACCGTCTGTTTGCGGATGGTAAACGGACGTCCGTAACTGCTTTATACGCAACAATTTACACAGTTCCCTCATTACTTTGGACATAAAGGGGTCCCTTGGTCTGTCAGAACCTCTTTTGGCAGGCCCACACGGGAAAACATCTCCAATAACTCTTTGGCAATGAGCTTAGCTGAGGTATGTCGCAGAGGCACCGCCTCCGGATACCGAGTGGCATAGTCGAGAACTACCAGAATGTGTTGGTGGCCCCTGGCAGACTTTGGTACAGGCCCAATTAAATCCATAGCGATTCGCTCAAACGGTACTTCAATAATTGGCAGAGGTACCAGAGGACTACGGAAATGTGGCTGGGGGCTAGTTATCTGACAGGTTGGACAGGACTTACAATAATTTTCTACCTCCTTGAACACACTGGGCCAATAAAACCGCTGCAGAATGCGGTCCTGGGTTTTCTGCCACCCCAGGTGTCCCCCAAGAACATGTTGGTGGGCAAGCTCCATGACAAGCTTGCGATACGCTGTGGGCACCACCAACTGTTCAACAGGTTCACCTCGGATTTGGTTCACCCGATACAACATATCCTGCAGAACAATAAATCGTGGGAACATTAATTCAGCCCCTGGTTTCTGGGGTTTACCATCAATTTCCAGCACATTCTCCCAGGCCCTGGTTAGGGTTTGGTCCCGGTGTTGTGCGGTCCCAAAATTTTCCCGGAGACATTGAGGTCTGCCAACTCAGGTCCCGGTGGCAAGTCCTCCGTGTCTCCCACCATTACACTCAGTGGGGTTGTCTCCCCCACTACCGCTGCAGCAGTGGTCACCCCTACCGCTGGCCCTTCAGACTCGGGCTCCCAGGGTTCTGGCCTTCCAGTGGTATCAGGCCACTCTGCTAGGGTTACCCCTGTCTCAGGGCTATTAGACACTTTCACCTCAGGCCACAGTGACGGAAAACCAGGGAAGTCTCTCCCAATTATCAGTTCATAGGGTAGCTTTGTGGAGATCGCCACTTCACAAGTCCAGGTGCCGGCCGCCGTGGACAGAGACATTACAGCAGTGGGATAGTCCTTTAAGTCTCCGTGAATGCACACCACACCCACTTTCCGGCCCGTATACTGGGTGGGCTGTACCAGGGCAGCACTTATCAGGGTTACCAGGCTCCCTGAGTCCAACAGCGCCACTGCCAGGTTATCCCCGACCTGCACCCGGCACAGATGACGATTGTCTATTGTCTCGGGGTGCCGGTCGCACACAGTCTCCGGGCGTACAAGGAGTGGCGACCCCCGTAGTTCACCTCCATCGGCTCATCCCGATGCGGACAGTCGGCCCTGATGTGGCCTGGCTCCTGACACCTCCAGCATACCACGGGAGGCGGACTCGCAGGGGTATATTCCGTGCAGGCCGCTCTGTCGCCGGACGTCGGAACTGGGGCAGAGGCCTCCGGGGTTTGACTGACCCCTTCCCAGCAAGACTCCCCTGCAGGTTTCTGGTGGCCTCGTAACGCTCCACCAGGTCGACCATCTCCAGGGCATTGGTGGGCGATACCTGGCCGATCCAGTGCTGGAGGGGATAAGGCAGGGCCCTCCAAAAGATGTCCGCCAACAGTCGATCCAGCATGGCAGTGGGACTTAGTAGATCGGGCTGCAGCCACTTTTGCAGCCTGTGCAGCAGGTCGTAGTACTGCGGCCTAGCGGGATCAGTCGTTTTAAAGTCCCACTGGTGGACTCTTTGGGCGCGGACCAGCACGTTCACCCCCAGTCTGGCTAGGATCTCTCCTTTCACGGTGTCATAATCTGCCGCTTGGTCGTCCGACAAGTCGAAAAACACCTGCTGGGGTCCGGAAGCCAGGAACGGAGCGACCACCTCAGCCCACTGGTCACGGGGTAACTTTTCCCTCACGGCGACCTTCTCAAAGACCGCCAGGTATGTCTCAACGTCGTCTGCGGGGGTCATTTTTGGGATCGCCGCACGGACCGCTTTCCGGGCATCATGGACGTGGTGGGACGCTCCTGCCGCCTGTAACGCCATCACATGTTGTAGCAGTAGCTGGTTGGTCTCCCGCTGCTGCACGTTAGCCTCTATGAGAGCCTTCACAGCAGCCTCCATGTTGCCAGAAATTCCTGCTTGCAACTTTGCTGGCTTAATATATTCCATGCACTTTAGCAAAAAAATACTTGGCGTTCCCGCCAGCCTCACTGCGCATGCCCGCATCCGACACCAAATGTGGGAGTCGCTCTGGTAGACAGCGGTGCGGGTGCAGTACCGAGGCAAAACAAAGAGTCCAGGATGTGCAATAAACAGTGTTTTATTCACACTGACACAAAAATAAACAGCAAACAGTCTTTTGGTGGTAATTCACACATGTCAGAAACAAGGAGGCAAAACAAAACAGGCCAACACAGGTTCAGTCACCTGGGAGGTGTAGGTGCAGGTTCGCACCAGGCTGTCGGCCCAGCCGCAGGAGAATCCACCTTCAGCTAGCCAGGAACAAAAGCCACCTCCTTGCTGAGCTCTTTCCTCCCGGACAGAGAACTCCACAGCCCTGTTATCAGGCTCCAGGATAATCACCACCCCCAGCTGCTAAGGAGGCTGCCTTTTAAAGGCCCGGATAAAGTCCGGCCTGGACCGTGGGGAGTAGGCACCCACCCAACTCTTTGCCTACTCCCAGTAAGAGTCGGCCCGGATTAGCTTTGCAGCCAAACTAAGTAACAGAGTCCAGCAGCACTAGCTGCTGCAGACCAAAACAAACCCGGCTCTTACCTCACCGAGGCCAGCAACCTCGGTGACACGTACCTGCCATCGAATATGACACCTTGCACCCTCTTACAATATATATACGTGCTATATGTCTGTCCTACTGTATTGGGAATTTTTTATGAACTACAATAAAGAATCGCTTGGACTGGTGAGCTGGATTTTTTCGTATTATATTGATGTGCTTACCAGAGGACTTCTCCGTGCTCCCATCCAGCGATCAGCAGGGGTGAGCTGCCTTTGCCTTGTTGCAAATAACTTTTCTATTCATATATATATATATATATATATTTAAAAAAAATGATTAAACAAAATGTCACTTTCCATTTGCACCGTTATACTTTTGGTTCCATGGCAATGTATTCATAGACATGCATTGAAAAAAAAAACATGGGATTTACAGGTCATCATTACTTTTATAAAGTTATGTCCATGCTTGCCTTTGGGGCCCACTTAGGATTCTGCTGGACCTTCAGGTTTTGTTGGCAATGAAAAATGCCAGAACCCAGAAGAAAACCTGATGGGTTCCATAAAGGCAATAGGACTCATCAGGATACAACATGGCTCCATTTTGTAATTTTGAACATTATGTATTTTAACATTGTGATCACAGACTTTCTCTATGTATGGTTAAAGAAAGTGAGACCTTTCTGTAGGAGTAATGGCCCCCAACACACATTAGTTTATTATTGGCTGGCAGCCTAACGTCGGGAGCTCCTGACTCTTGCCTGACACCCCACCCATGTGGAGTAAATGATAGAGAGGTTTCCACATCTTTTGTGTTTCCCCAGCAGCTTTTTCCACTCTTCCCATTGAATACACATAAACGATCAGCCAAACCTAAGTCTGGAGTCTGAAGGGAGTCAGGAGAGATAGCTGTTGGCCAACAGCTATTGAATGTGTATGGCTGCCTTAAGTGGGAGGACTTACAGGCTTTTTCCATAAATGGGCAGAGAAAGCAGGACTCACAGGCTTTCTCTATGAGTGAGTGAGGGAAGCAGGACTCACAGGCTTTTTCTATCGTTAGGTAGCTAATCAGACCTCACCTCACTCATGAAGATAACTGAAGCTCCACCTATGAAGGGTACATGGTAGAGAACAGGGAAAGCATGGCCCACCCATGTGGAGTAAATGATAGAGACGTTTCCACATCTTTTGTGTTTCCCCAGCAGCTTTCTCCACTCTTCCCATTGAATACACATAAGCGGTCAGCCAAACCTAAAGTGTCTGCATCTGGGGGAGTCTGAAGGTAGTCAGGAGAGATAGCTGTTGGCCAGCAGCTATTGAATGTGTATGGCTGCCTTAAGTGGGAGGACTTACAGGCTTTTTCCATAAATGGGCAGAGAAAGCAGGACTCACAGGCTTTCTCTATGAGTGAGTGAGGGAAGCAGGACTCACAGGCTTTTTCTATCATTAGGTAGCTAATCAGACCTCACAGACTGTGAATAAACGGGTGGAAGCAGCACTTTCAGATTTGTGTCCTGATTGGGTGGGATGGAGCAGGACTCAGGCTTTCTCTGAGTGGATTGAGGAAGCAGGACTCACAGGCTTTCTCTGAATTGATGGAGGAAACAGGACTCACAGTCTTTCTCTATGAGTGGGTGGGGGAGCAGGACTCACAGGCTTTCTCTATGAGTGGGCGGAGGGAGCAGGACTCATAGGCTTTGTCTATGAGTGAGAGTGGAAGCAAGACTCACAGGCTTTCTCTATGAGTGAGTGGGGGAAGAAGGACTCACAGGCTTTCTCTAAGAGTGGGTGGGGAGCAGGACTCACATGCTTTCTCTATGAGTGGGAGTGGAAGCAGGACTCACAGGCTTTCTCTATGAGTGAGTGGGGGAAGAAGGACTCACAGGCATTCTCTATGAGTGGGTGGGGGAGCAGGACTCACATGCTTTCTCTATTAGTGGGAGTGGAAGCAGGACTCACAGGCTTTCTCTATGAGTGAGTGGGGGAAGAATGATTCACAGGCTTTCTCTAAGAGTGGGTGGGGGAGCAGGACTCACATGCTTTCTCTATGTGTGGGAGTGGAAGCAGGACTCACAGGCTTTCTCTATGAGTGAGTGGGGGAAGAAGGACTCACAGGCTTTCCCTATGAGTGGGTGGGGGAGCACGACTCACAGGCTTTTTCTATGAGTCGGCGAAGGGAGCAGGACTCACAGGCTTTTTCTGTGCGTTGGTGGTGGAAGCAGGAATCACAGGTTTTCTCTATTAGTGGGCAGAGGAAGCAGGACTCACAGGCTTTCTCTATGAGTAAGTGGGGGAAGAAGGACTCACAGGCTTTTTGTATGAGTGGGTGGGGGAGCAGGACTCACAGGCTTTCTCTAAGAGTGGGAGTGGAAGCAGGACTCACAGGCTTTTTCTATGAGTAAGTGGGGGAAGAAGGACTCACAGGCTTTCTGTATGAGTGGGTGGGGGAGCAGGACTCACAGGCTTTCTCTATGAGTGGGTGGAGGGAGCAGGACTCACAGTCTTTTTCTGTGAGTTGATGGCGGAAGCAGGAATCACAGGTTTTCTCTATTAGTGGGCAGAGGAAGCAGGATTCATAGGCTTTCTCTATTATTAGGTAGCTAATCTAATCAAACTTTCTGTATGAGTAAACAGATGACATGTTGGTCATGTTCAAGGATTCACTGATTGGGCTGAACTTGAGGGACCAAATAAACCCAGTGCTGGAATTCAACATTTTATTGAAAACAGTAACTGTGAGAAAACTCACAGAAGAGTATCTGGTCCTGATGAGAATCTCTGAAAACTGTAGGATAAAACAAAAGAAAAATCTAAGGCCAGAAAGCTTTATTCATTTCCCTCACACAATTATTTATTTCGGATTTCATCTTAAACAGTAAAACCACCATCAAAAGGTTTAAAATAGGATCCAAAATCAACTATATACAGAGAGTCGATGTCTAATTCAGGACCTCAGAGGAAGGGGATGACAACTCTACTAGCTCCTTAGGTCTGGCACTAGTTATAATTAACTATATCTTCCTCACAATATTAACCATTCATTACATTCCACCATGAGGGCTCATGGACATTTGACAGTCTTATTCATACATGTCTTAAGTCTATTTTCTTAACAGATCAAACTGTCTTGGCCACAGACAATAATTCACATGGAGGCAAACAAGGCATTGAGGCTCCATTCATGCAGATAAATAGACTGGGAGGCTCCACCTAAAGAATACAAGGCAGGCAGGCTCCACCTATGAAGAGCACGGGAAAGGGAGGCTCCACCTATGAATAGAACAGAGTAGGGAGGTTTCACCCATGAAGAGTATAGGACAGAGAAGATCCATCAATAAAGAGCAAGTCATGGAGAATCCACTCATGAAGATAACTGAAGCTCCACCTATGAAGGGTACATGGTAGAGAACAGGGAAAGCATGGCCCACCCATGTGGAGTAAATGATAGAGAGGTTCTAACCACAAAGAGAATCAGGGAGGTTCAATCGATAAAGTGTACAGAGTAGAGAGGTTTTACCTATGAAGGGTACAGGGCAATGAAGATCCATCAACAAGGAGAACAGGTGTCACGATGGGGAGTGGGGGGAAAACTCCCCACCGTACAATGTAAAGAACTAAAAAAAGCAACTAGGCCTGGATACCGGGATGCATTCCTAACACCATCCCTGACCTCCTGACTGTATAAGTCAACCCTAATGATGGGAGGGCTCATACACTGGAACCTAAGACTCTACAAACACCCTACATGCTGCAACAAGTTTCCACAGGCAACCGCAAGCATGGCAACCATTTGATGGCGCACACAACCGAGGCCGTGACAACGGGTCATGGAGACTCCACTCCTTGTTACAATTGTGTTTCACTTGTACCGCTGTACTATCTGCCCCTCCCTCGGGTGCTTGTGGGAGTGATTTAGAGTTAGTGCCATTGCACCATCAGAGTGTCACCCAATTACTTGAGGTGTGAAATGTGCCTATGAGCTTGTACACCAACTCAGTTCTGTGCAAGGGTTAGGCTGTCTGTACCTATGTGATGAATGATTTTGCTTAGTCTGTTATACAGTCCTGAGTTTTGTGTCTGTTTGATGGATGTTTGTTGAGTACTATATAACCTGCTCTAGTTGAGCAACTTTCATGTCTTTCATGTCTGGTTTGCTATGGCTGCTTTGATCCATTTTGGACCCTGCTGCCTTGGACATAGTCATAATCCAGTTCATAGTTTGTTCCTGGATTATTCTGTTTATGTCACAGTCTGAATTCTGCCCTAGTTCGTTTTCCATAGTCTTATCCGCGTCGGCCTGAATCCTGTTCTAGTGCGCCTACTAAAGTCTCTTCCATGTGTTATCCAGATTCTGTCCTGGTTCTTTCCGATCAGTCTCTTGACTTGTTTTGTATGTTTCTGCCGTGTCTGAATTATGTCCAAGTTCCTGTAGTCCATTCCTTGCATTTTGCCCGGCTCTGAATTAGGCCATACCTTTGACTCTCTCTGGCATTTTCAACAGTGTCTCTGCCAACTATACTGGCACCATCCCAGGAGGTAGTGGTCTGGTTGCTAACTTGTATCGAAGTCTACATCCTTGTACAGGGGTTAAAGGGGGAATACCATGTAGGCTAAGGAATAACACCCTTACGGTTTGGCCCAAGGTCGAACCGGTTACTTGGCACAGTGGTTCCACAGTGTTGCGCATGTAGATAACTGGGCTGGTAAGCCCCACCTATGAAAAGTACAGGGTTAGGAGGCTCCGTTTATGAAGAAGACAGAAAATTAGGGCCCCAGTGATGAAAGGTAAATGGTAGATGGCTCCTCTCATGAAAAGAACAAGGCAGAAAGGTTCCATCTAGAAAGAGTAGAGGGTAGGAAGGCTTTACCCATGAAGAGAACAAGGCAGGGAAGCTCCATCTAGAAAGAATAAAGGATAGGGCTTCACTTAGCAAGAGTACAGGAAAGAGAAGCTCCACTGATGAAGAAAACCAGACCAGAAGGCTCCATCTATGAAGCCAGAAGCACTCAAAGACCCCGATAAATGGGTAGATGTAAGAGCAATGATTGGGAATGAACTGTTCATTGCTGATAATTGCACAATGAGCAGAGATAATAGCTGCATCTACATGGGAAGTGGTAGTGGATATGATGGTGGTAGTAGTACTCCCAGTTCACGGGAGGCAGTCTTTACCTTTACCCTCCCTGGGCTGTGTAGTGAATGGAGGGCATATTATTTTTTTCCTCAGTGCATTCTCTGCCTGATGGTAGTTGGGGCACCTTTGATGTTAGGTGGTTGGCAGGGTGCAAGGCCAGAGTACACATGCAGGGCTGGTAGATAAATGATGGAGTTAATAGCCTGGCCTCTTGGCTGCAATCAATAAAGTATTTCTTTACTAAATTGATGATGGGAGTAGTAGTACATGTGGCAGCAAACGTCACAGTTCCAAATTATATCACAGTACAGTTTCTTCCCAATAGCTGCTTATGGGCAGAAACAATGATGGTAGTTGTAGTAGTCTCTGATTCTACCTTTGAAAACACTTTACAGTCTTTCCAAATAACAACAGGATGGAATTAGGGCTTGTTAACCCTTTTCTGCAGTTCCTGGACTGAGGGGTGCAGATTTAACATCCGGGTGGCCAAATGCAATAATCTTTTCCACAGCAGCAAAGTCTCAATGCCATAAAGAAGTGAATCCTGCTTGGCCTGGATAGTTCTGGACCTTCATGTCTGATCCCTGGTAGTAGAGTAGCTTCTTTAGCAGCTGAGGGTCTGGTCTGCAGGAATTCTCTCTCACACACATCCTTCCTATAGCTCTGTTCAGACTACACTCACTCACTAGCCAGGGGGCGGACCCCGTCCATCACTGTGGTAACCTAACCATTCTGGCAATGTTAACCCTATATTGCCCATACATTGCTACTTGGGATACATAAGCGCTTTAACAACAAGTCACAATTTGGTAACATCAAGTGAACGCGTTAGCAGCAGTTAACCCTTTGCAGCCATCCTCTAGGGCACTGCACATGCACCAATCATCTCCTCTGTATGGGGTCATTAATTGCTCCACGAGCTCATTCCCCATAATTGCCCTGTAATGGCTTTTGGAAAGAGTTGAGCTAGGCATAGTAGAAAGGAAGGGTGGCAATGTGCATGGAGACATCGGATGTGAAGTATCCATGGGCCCCTTACAGGCTGCACAGGAAGCACGTATGGTTTGTCCATCCCTACGTACAGCCAAACCACGGAAGTCACGATGATTGTGCATTCTCTCCGTGTCATTTATAACCTTGAGCATCGCTTTTTCATTATGTGAACACCGAGTATTTCAGTTTTTATATTCTCCTCTGGCGCTGGTGAAGAATACAAGTCACAGTCTCTATTAAATTAACTTTCTGTAGGAATGAATCAGTATCCGTTCAGCTCCAGGGAAATCTAAGCTTGTAAATCTTCTTAAAAAGGATCTTAGAAATATTACACTCACAGCAAATATACAAGCAGTGTGATAAATTATAGAAAAATGTAATCACCAGTTTCTTCCAGCTACGGCAGATGCAGTAATAATACAATCAGGAGCCGCCCTGCATTCTTTATGCCAAGTGCAGTTTATTTATGTGAAAAATATCCTGCGCTGGTTACTGTGGTGCCGTCCCTATTGTTTACAATGCTGAGCAGCTCGGTTTGGGAAGGGTGGAAATGTGATTGACAGCTCGGGTCTGAAATGAAAAACCCAGTTCTGTGCTGGGAGATCACTGCACACACTATGTCATGCGATCTCCCAACACCCCACCCGCAGCAGCAGGGAGTATAGAGAGAGCCCGAGAGGGCGGAACGGGACGTGATTAGAGAATCCCTGTGTCAGACATGCCTTTCAGACCCTGCAGTGGGCATAACACACAGCACTATTGTTACCCGGAGTGTTCTTTGAACTCCATTGTGCGTTATCACATCTGTGCACAAATGGCCAGGATCAGAGAAAAATCTGATCTCTACATTTAAGGCCCCTTTCACATCAGCGTTTTTGCTTTCCGTCCTAGAGTTCCGTCCTCGGGGCTCTAGGACGGAAAGATACTGATCAGGATTATCCTAATGCATCCTGAATGGAGAGCAATCCGTTCAGGACGCATCAGGATGTCTTCCGTTCAGAATGTGAACGTTTTTTGGACGTTGACAAAAGCGCAGCATGCTGCGGATTTGTCTCCGTCCAAAAATCCGGAAGACATGCTGTAACGCTGATCCGGAATTAATGCCCATTGAAGTGCATTAATCCGGATCCGGCCTTAAGCTAAACGCTGCTTTCGCGCATCGCCGATCCGACGCTTAGCTTTTTCTCAATTGTTACCATGGCAGCCAGGACGCTAAAGTCCTGGTTGCCATGGTAAAATGTAGTGGGGAGCGGGGAGCAGTATACTTACCATCCGTGCGGCTCCCGGGCGCCCAGAGTGACGTCAGGGCGCCCACACGCATGGATCACGTGATCGCATGGATCACGTGATCCATGGCATGGGCGCTCTGACGTCATTCAGGAGCGCCCGAGCCGCACGGACTGTAAGTATACTGCTTCCCCGCTCCCCGCTCCTACTATGGCAACCAGGACTTTAATAGCGTCCTGGCTGCCATAGTAACCTGAAAGCATTAGAAGACTGATCAGGATCCTGATCAGTCTTCTAATGCTTCAGGCGACTTGCGTTCTGATGGATCCGGCGGGACGGAAGTGCCCGCCGGATCCTCAGAACGCAAGTGTGAAAGAGGCCTAACTATTACGCCCCAGCATCACTGCCCTCACGGTGCGGATAAAAAGAGGTTGCTTCCTTTGCTCTGTACCTCTCAGCCCAGGCAATGCCCAGACTGTCCTGGGCTTAGGGTCCTTTCACACTTGCGTTGTTGGAACTGCGATGGAACTGCCTGCCGGATCCGGCAATCTGTATGCAAACGGGTAACATTTGTAGACGGATCCGGATCCGTCTCACAAATGCATTGCAATACCGGATCCATCTCTCTGGTTGTCATCCGGAAAAACAGATCTGGTATTTATCTTTTTCACATTTTTAAAGGTCTGCGCATGCACAGACCTCAAAACCTGATCCGTTTTTCCGGAAACACTTGGGGCCGGATCCGGCATTAATGTATTTCAATAGAAAATAATGCCGGATTCGGCATTCCGGCAATTGTTCCGGAATTTTGGACCGAGAAAATACCGCTGTCCAATAACAGCACAGTGACTGAACTGAAGACATCCTGATGCATCCTGAACGGATTTCTCTCCATTCACAATGCATTAGGATAAAACTGATCAGTTTTTTTCCGGTATTGAGCCCTTAGGACGGAACTCAATCCTGGAAAAGTTTAACGCAAGTGTGAAAGTACCCTAAAAGGGGTTCTCTCACTTCAGCAAGTGGCACTTATTATGTAGAGGAAGTTAATACAAGCCACTTACTAATGTATTGTGATTCTCCATATTGTCTCCTTTGCTGGCTTCATTCATTTTTTCGTTACCACTTTATACACTGCCCGTTTCCATGGTTACGACCGCCCTGCATTTCATCAGTGGTGGTCGCGCTTGCACATTACAGGAAAAAAAACTGGCCTCTCTGGTGGCCAGGACTGTGAGTGCGCACCTAGGCTGGTGCTTTTTCCTATAGTCTGCAATGAACGACCACCTCTGATGAATGGATAATGTGATGGAAAAATGAATCCAGCCAGCAAAGGAAGCAACATGGACAATCACAATACATTAGTAAGTGCCTTGTATTAACTTCTTCTACATGATATATGCCACTTGCTGAAGTGAGAGACAACCCCTTTAAAGGAAATGTATCATCAGAAAATTACCTATTGTTTAAATCAGATTTTTATGTTAAACATTTTTTTTTTAATTTTTGGTGATTAAAAAATATATATATATTAAAATATATGTTAAAAATAAATGTACATAATCCTGCAGTTTTCGCACTGGCCACTAGGTTATGATTCCGTGCACATAGTTTTCAGTGGCTCGTTATCTCGTTATTGTCACATGCAAAATTACAATGACAGGTAACACCTCTGTATAGATAACACAGGATCCAACATTCACAATAGGTGATGCCACAGCTCATCTTCTCCTTCCTGACCTCTGCACAGGTCACCGTGCATACCATACCTGTCTATTGTGTCTATGGCCCATGTGGCTGCTCTCAAAAGACAGGAAAGTCTTAAGATATTTTAGAAGGAACCCCTTTAATAAAACCTATATACGGAGCCATTCATTTCAATAGTTCCGCCAAAAAAACTGAAGTGTTTCCGTGTGCATTCTGTTTCCGCATTTCCATTCCGTGCAAAGATAGAACATTATTGCCTGCAAATCACGATCCGTGGCTCTATTCAAGTCAATGGGTCCGCAAAAAAAAAAACGGAACGCATACGGAAATGCATCCGTATGTCTTCCATATCCATTCCGTTTTGAAAATATTAAGCCCAGACCAATGTTTTCTATGTAATTACTGTATACTGTATATGCCATACGGAAAAACAGAACGTAAAAACAGAACCGAAACGGAAACACAACGGAAACAAAAAAACGAAAAACGGATCCGATAAAAATGGCCCGCAAAACACTGAAAAAGCAATACGGTCGTGTGAAACAGGCCTTATGCATAGGATCCTTTTTTTTACAGGATCCAGTAAAAAAACGGATCCTGTTGCATCAGTTGTCATCCGTTTGAGCCATTTCCGTCTGAGATCCGTTTTTTTAGATGGAAACAGAAGTACTGCATGCAGTTTTTTCCCATGTAACAAACAGATATTAGACGGAAATGGCTCAAACAGATGACAACTGATGCAACAGGATCCGTTTTTTTACTGGATCCTGTTTTTTATTCTCTCTCTCTTTTCTTCTGACGGATCAGGAGAACGGAAAGCTAAACGGTGATGTGAATGCACCCCAAAATCAACAGAATAACTCATGAAGCAAACTAAAAAAAGCTAATTAAAAATAAAACAAAAATTGCAATTTTATTTGGGAAAACTTTTTTATGCATTCCCCCATGCAAAAAAAAATGCTTGGTCCTTTAAGGAATTTTCAAAGAACCCCAAAAATGTAGCTAAAGACAGGGAGTGCTATAAGATAACAGTCATAGACTTACTCCCCAGTCTGTTCCCCGACATTACGACTCCACCGCTCCCGTGCTCCCCGCCGGTCTTTGTTACTGGCACTGCAGCAATCTCTGACTACCCATTATGTCCCGTAGGTAGGTTATTGGCTACTGTGATCACGTAGGTTAATCGGGGACATAATCAATGCAAGTACAGAAACAAAGACCAGCAAGGAGCACCAGAGTAGAGGTGCTGGACTGATAAGGAGCACATAGGAAAGGCTACCTATACTTTATAACACTGTCTATCCATACCCCAGAAAACCCTCCAAATACCAAAATGGCTCATTCCGTAAAGGGGTAAAATGGTTGCCTCATCACAGCTGACCTCTTGAACTTCAATGCCCTCCGCCCAGGGGCATAGCTAGCGGCTCATGGGCCCTGGTGCAAGAGTTCAGCTTGGGCCCCCCTTTCCTCAGTGCTTTGTGTGTCTTCTTATGCGGCACAAGGGTCTGTGGGCCCCCTCAGGCTCCAGGGCCCGGTAGCGACTGCTACCTCTGCACCCCCTATAGCTACGCCCATGCCTCCGCCCAGGCGCGTACATACAGGGGTCGCAGGGGTCGCAGTTGCGACCGGGCCCGGCACTCCAGGGGGCCCGGCCGCCTGTGAACCCCTGGCCCCTGCAGTAGTGCTGTACCCAAGGCAGCTGTGGCCCGCAGCCCCACCGCAAATTATTTTAAAATTTTAAATAGTATATGGCCGGTCGGGCCCCGGCATCTGTGCCTTACGCGGTGGCCCCTCCTTCACCCATCCAGTGCCTTGCTCCAGACCAGTGACCTCGCGCCAGGTCTCGCGGGATTGACGGGATGACGCGGGCCCGCGACGCTGCCGACGCACGCCAGAAGACAGGAGGGAGCAGAGCAGGTTCGGAGTAGGTAAGTTTTTTTTTTTGTTTTTGTATGTGCCGGCTAACACAGGGAGCATCTGGCAGTGCAGCAGAGTGGGGGTCCGACCCCCAATAACAAAAATTAAATATATACAGAGGGGGTAAAAATGGAATACATACACAGGGGACAAATGGAATATATACAGAGGGGGCAAAATGGATAAATATATATACATACAGGGCCCCTTTATATATATCCATTTTGCCCCCTCTGTATATATTCCATTTGTCCCCTGTAACTGTGAGGGGACACATATCTGCCCATAACTACTGTAAGGGGGGACATAACTAATACTGTGAGGGGGACACAAATCTGGGCATAACTACTGTGAGGGGGCACATATCTGGGCATAACTACTGTGAGGGAGCACATATCTGGGCATAACTACTGTGAGGGGGACACATATCTGGGCATAACTACTGTGAGGGGGACACATATCTGGGCATAACTACTGTGAGGGGGCACATATCTGGGCATAACTACTGTGAGGGGGACACATATCTGGGCATAACTACTGTGAGGGGGACACATATCTGGGCATAACTACTGTGAGGGGGCACATATCTGGGCATAACTACTGTGAGGGGGACACATATCTGGCCATAACTACTGTAAGGGGGCATATATCTGGCCATAACTACTGTGAGGGGCCACAAGGTGGGCATTAGTACTGTGAGGGGCCACAAGGTGGGCATTAGTACTGTGAGGGGCCACAATGTGGGCATTAGTACTGTGTGGTAGCACTAGATTACCCCGCTATACATTGGCATGGCTCAGTCTTCCAGGCCAGCACAGCGCCCCTGCTGGTGATTTCACAGGGACAGTCACCATCCCTTCCTTATGTGATTATTCTTTTTTTCTCTATCACTACAGGGACCTTGTTCTGGATCCAGTGGACATCACGCCGACACCAGCGACACCCTGGATGAGGTAGGACCAGATTTTATTAGTTAGGACTGGGTAAGTGTAGTCATGCATTGGGCTTAGGGCTCTTTCACACGAGCGGATGCAGTGCATGGAATCTGCTGTGTGAAAGAGTGCTAGCGCGTACTGGACAGCAGAGACACGGAGCAGTGACATGATTGATAATGCTCCGTGCCTCTCTGTGATCTATTTACTACAAAATTATAGTGACAACTTTATCTCACTGTGATTTTGTAGTAAAAAGGTCACAGAGAGACACGGAGCATTATTAATCACAATCCAGGGGGCCCGAGTAAATTCTTGCGGCGGGTTGGGGGCGGGCCACAGGGAGGGGGCCCCATGATTTAGTTTTGCACCGGGGCCCCATGGATTTTGTGTACGCCACTGCCTCCGCCTCTAAGACCCCCAGGAAGCAGCTAGTTTTGCCTCTGGCTGCTCAAGTTCACTGCAGTGGCCTCTACAGGCAAAGCGCAGTATTACATGTGGCAATTCCATTGAAGGTAATACACGGAGAGAGCGGGTCCTCTGGCTACGGTTGATTAGCAGCCCTGGCTCATTTTTTTGGGGGAAGGGTCTTCCATCCAAAGGAAGCAATACAGACAATCACAATACATTAGTAAGTGGCTTGTATTAACTTCCTCTACATGATAAATGCTATTGCTGAAGTGAGAGGACCCCTTTAAATGTATCATCAGAAAATGACCTATAAATCACATTTTTATGAGACTTCCATCTATGTCCTCCATATGCCCTTACAATTTCTAACTGCAAAGTATGGAATGTCCTATATAGTAAATAATACAGACAGTCGTGGAGACACAACCGCTATTCTTATGTATTTATTCCATGGAATAACAAGATTGTCTATATCATAAATAATTTGGACATTTTCCGTTTCTTACATACAATTATTTCCCATCATCTTATTGTGACGAGGCAGGATTTGCATGTAGCTTTACATTATTTCCCGAAGAGTTTCCATATATCATGTACTATTTACATAGAAAGTGGAGTCTTTCCAGTAGAACATTTGATTTGACCCTTTTCCAGAAAATAACAATTTCATAACTCAACTTCTTCTCACTTCTTCTCTGGTTCTGTGCAACGAGGCCCGTCTACATGGGTCATAGAGGGTTAATAGCCAATGCTGGACCTTCTCCTTAGGCCTCATGCACACGACCGTTGTTTGTTTCCGCGTCCGTTCCGTTTTTTTTTCACGGATAGGATGCTTCCCCATTCATTTCAATGAGTCCGTCAAAAAATGCGGATGGTCAACCTTTTTTGTTCCGCATCCGTGATCCGTGTTTTTATTCCGTCAAAAAAATAGTGCATGTCTTTTTTTTTCACATTTGCGGACAAGGATAGGCATTTTGACAATGGATCTGCCATAAAAATCGGATCTGTCAACAAAAAAAAACGGTCCGTCATCCGTTTTTTTGGACGGACGCAAAATTTGCAGGAGGAGCGGACGCGAAGGCAGGCAACGGTCGTGTGCATGTAGCCTTAATGGACATTTAAGCAGTTGCAGAAATTTTCCTTACAGCAGACCCCTGGACATAAGTCAATTTAGTGAGCATGCTCTGTGACCTATACTCAGGTCATCCTTGCTGGGTCAAAGGTTCCCCTGGCTAGGTGGGCCATTCCTTTCCCGCTCTCTGCTGGATGTATTCTCTGGCCTCCGCAGTGTAAGGAGAGTGCACCCTTTCCAAGGGGAACACCCTGAAGCTGGGGCTCCTTCCTGATGGTAGTTGGGGTTCCCGTTATGTTGTGTATGGGTGCAAGGCAGCAACGGATTTGCCATAGACCCTACAGGGAAATTTCCCGGTGGGCCAATGCCCAGAGGGCCACTCAAGCCCTCTTGATAGCTGCAGGTACATAATGATCTAATTCTCAATGGCCACAGGTGCCCTCCTGAACTCAACCGTATTACCGTCCTCATGAGGGTGATACAGTTGAATACCGTGGTTGAGGTGGCAGTATTTTGTGCTGCCCTGTGGTATTTGGTTCTGCTGGGGCAGTATTCTGCGCTGCACTATGCTATTGCAGGCCTTGTCTACTTCTGTTGTCCCTGCCTACTTGTTTTGTCCTGTCTTCTGTCAATTTGGACCCACCTACAACACGGTGCCACTAGTGTTTTGTTCCAGGGTCACTTTAAGTTCCCAATCCACCCCTGGTGCAAGGCAGGGAGTTTAGAGTGCAATGGCCGGCGTATTATGTAGGAGTCTGAAAACCAGGCCTGATGTAGAAGAATAAATGTCTCTCATTACTTACAAGAGCAATATGGGAGTTCTAGTACCTCCAGCTATAGCAGTCACAGTTCTAACTCTACACAGTGCAATTCACTCCCAGATATCGATGTATGGATTTAGGCAAGGATGAGAGTTATGGCCCTCTTTCTACATTATCTTGTTAAAGTCTCTCTCAGTAGAATCTATGGCAGGCAACAGTACTTGTGGCTGTAAAGTCCACCATGGGATACAGGGTCTTGAAGGCACGTCTGGCCAGGACGTGCCCAGGTGTGAAAGGTGTCCTAACAGTGTCTTTCACAGCAGCAAAGTCAGAATTGCTATAGTAGCAGGTCACCTTGCTGACTCCTATGCTCGACCATGCAGATTCCAAGTTGATCTCTTGATCTTGCAGTAATTCACACATAGATCTGTTGACATCTATGCCCGAGAAGAGGGAGCATAATAACAGCTTCCTCTTTCACTGATCTTTCCCCTAAAACTGACTAACTGAGCTTGGGGAGGATCTTGGATCCCCACCTAAATTCCTTCAAAGGGCTCAACCAGGAGTATTTACCCTGGCTCTGCCATCCATACACAGCTATACTGGTTGCAACACATAACATAACATTACATAACATTAAATAACAAACCATTTGCAGATACCCCCTGCCCCGGGGTACTGCACAGGGTTGGGCAGGCTTGTGGGGTCACAATGCCTGGTCACCAGGTAAATCCAGGGTATCTGGCTCAAGCCTACCCATGTACAGTGTCAAGTCAAAAAAGGCACAGAAAATAGTGCATTATAATAGTAGATGCAAGCACAACATATGGACACTTGGTCAATACATTTTGATCAAAATACATCTAAGCCCACGTAAAGGCAACAAGGTGGTCTCAGTTCAGGCAGGTTCCTATGCTAACCTATTCATGCTGTGGCACATTTTTCAGGAGCACAGTCCCCGCACATATGGTGTGGTGCCCCTTATTACCTCCATGTGCATCAGCAACCGGTGAGAGGAGAGACACACACACCTATAAAGTCACATAACACATTAAAGGGGTATTCCCATCTGGGACATACCATCAATGTCAGATAGGTGCAGGTCCCATCTCAGGGACCTGCTCCTATCTCCAGAACAGGCCTTTTTCCCAAAGTGATGGGGATTTCACCTCACAAGTAGTGAATAGTGATGTGATGAGCAGCATAGGCATTATTCGATTTGCGATATTTTGCAAATTTTTGGCTGAATATTCGCCATAAATTTGCAAATTCCAGAATTCGTGAACTCCATTCATTATTCACTTGATTGCGAAAATCGTCAATGAAATATATTCGCGATAAAAATTTGCAATTAGAATATTCGCGATCAATACTAAGGGGTAGGCAACTTTCCTATTGGTTGCTAGGAATGTTGCTAAGTGCCGATATTCATGATAAATTTGCAATAAATTTGCGATTTGAATATTCGCAATCAACGCTATTTGTGAATGCGAATATATAGCACTATATTCTAAATATTCGCGAAATCTTGAAGTGGCGATACTCGCGATTAAAATTCGTGATTCGAATATTCGCGCTCAATGCTACTCACAAGCATGGCCACCCTCCATTTACAGCTATGGGACTTCCGAAAATAGCCAAGTGCACTTGCGCGGCTATTTTTGGAACTCTCATAAAAGTAAATGGAGAGCACTCTGCGCATGCTCGGTCTCTCTCCTTCACTTTGGGGGCCCCGTTCTGGTGATAGGAGCAGGTCCCAGAGGTGGGATTCGCATATCAATGACCGGTTTGCATGTAAAGTAGAACTTCTGCAATAAAGTGCATGTTAATCATCAGATACATTCCTCTGTCCAGCTCAATGTAACCTAGCGTGACATATCACAATGTACACAGCGTAACATAGCAGAACATAGCGTAACGGTAGTCGCACAGTTCAAGGATGCGGTCTGTTTCCCCAGCTGCCGGCGGCTGTTCATCTCAGATTCTTCCATTTCCTTGCCTTGAGCTCGTTGTCTAGACATTTATTTTGCAATCACAAGACGAGATATTGAAACCTAGAAATAAAGGGGGTCATTTATGAATAGACATACCATACGCCAATTTTGACGTATATCTGTTGAACATTCGGTCGCAAAGGGGATTTGTGGCTGAATCTGCAACTTCTTCCCCATCCATGCCACATGCACCAATTTTAAAAAAAGGTGGCATGGTAGAGCAGTGAAGGGGGCGTCTCATTTATAGTGTTGAGCGTGAATATTCGCAAAGCGAATTTTTATCTCGAATATCGTGATTTCGAGATTTCGCGAATATGTCGAATACATGACCCCATATTCGCAATTATGAATATTCGCTCTTCTTAAGATGGATAGTGATAGGGAAACTGTATCTTGAAAATAAAAGATTCAGACATTAATTGCTTTCTATAACAGTTTCCACTATTCCTGTCAGAGTAAAGACTTAATCGGTAAAAAGTGTCCTGCGAATGTTTTCTTAATTGAATATTCGCATTAATATATTCTTGGTTTGTATTCCCTTTCCTACCAAGCGTTAACAGGTTGTGTCAGACTCCAGTGCGCTGCATGTATTGCGAAAATTCGTATATGTCTTTTTCGCACCTTTCCATTCGCACAAATGACTCCCGCCATTTCAAGCTTTCAATACATGTAAAGCTGTTTAAACGTTATTAATAACAAATAGATTCTATGTGCACGCGAATATAACTTGAAAAATGAATCGCAAGTCATGATATTGAATGCGAAATAACGAATATTGCGAAATCGCGTATATATGACGAATATGATGCAAATTATTCATCAAATATTGCAAAATCGAATATGGGTCTTTGCGCTCATCACTATTCATTTATCATTTTCTACTCCTGTTTTGCAAAACACAGAAGCAATTTGCGGAACGTTACGCGGCCCATTATAGAGATGCCTATTACGGATGCCGCATAACGGACAAGAATAGGACATGCTCTATTTTTTTTGCGGGGCCACGGAACGGAGCAACGGATGCGGACAGCACACGGAGTGCTGTCCGCATCTTTTGAGGCCCCATTGAAGTGAATGGGTCCACGGCCGAGCCGCGAAATATGCGGCTCGGACGCGGACCCGAACAACGGCCGTGTGCATGAGGCCTTAGGCGTAGAAAATGACTGAAATCTACGCTTAGCAAGGGAGCTGGCATAGATTTTGGCCCGTGGTGGTGCTCCTAAGTTATGTAGAGGCCAGTGCAGGGATATTAAGAACGGCGTCTAAAATGCCAGTCTTAATAAATGACCCCAAAAATCTGCTTATGTAAGACAATGGGGGAGATTTATTGATAGTGTTGTATTTTGCGCCAGGTTTTTTTGCCTCCATCATTTTTATGCCTTATGAATGAATAGTTCTCTCTTTGCCCCTTGACTATGTGTTGTAAATTGTGACTGATGTGTAAAAAGGTGTTTATGTTGCTAGGTTCACATATGCATCGTACATTCCGTTATACCGTTATGTTATAACAGCATTATAACGGAATATAACAGACGTTAAGGACGGAATGCAAAACGGAACCCTTTAGAGGCATTCCGTTTTTCTCCATCCTAAGGCTACATGCACACGAATGTATTTTGTTTCCGTGTCCGTTCCCGTTTTTTCTGCGGATAGGATGCGGACCCATTCATTTCAATGGGTCCATAAAAAATGCTGACAGCACACCGGTATGTCCGTTCCGTAGCCCCACAAAAAAAACATAGAGCATGTCCTATTCTTGTCCGTTTTGCAATACGGATGTCACCCATTTTTTTGCGGATCCGCAAAACACATACGTTCGTGTGCATGTAGCATAATACAGTTCTATGGGCGCAAAGGACTTTTTTTCCATCTTACATAACGGAACAAGACGGAACCGTTATTTGTGCCCATAGAACTGTATTAGGACGAATGAAAACGGAATGCCTCTAAAGGGTTCCATTTTGCATTCCGTCTATAAATCCCGTGATATTCCGTTATAACCATGTTATAACGGTGCGGTATAACGGAATATACGACGAATATGTGAACCCACCCTTAGTCATGTTCCTCTATACTATACTCTGTACTTATCTGGTAATCTGTGCCAGCTGGGACGGACTAAAAGTAGCCCTGGAAAAAAAAGGTAAAAGTAGCCCCATGTTGCAGATGGGTCCAAATTGACAGAATGCGGGGCAACATATTAGGCATGGCTAGCATATGTAGGCAGGGACAACAGAAGAAGGCAGGGCCAGCAATACCGTAGTGCAGAGCAATATACCTCCCCAGCTGAACCAAATACCACAGTGCAGCACAAAATACAGTATTCAACTGTATCGCTGTCCTGAGGATGTCGATACAGTTGAATTCAGGAGGATTCCTGAAGCTGCTGGCCATCTGCGTAAGAGGGAATCAGATCACTATGAACCTGACTGGCGGTCATGAGGAGGGCTTGAGTGGCCCTCCTAGACATCAGCCCACCGAAAAATTTCTCTCTAGGGTCTATGCCAGCACACCCAGCAGATCCACCAAAATTAGATCTGCATGGCTGGGTATGGTGCCCCCGTCATAACCACATTGCACCCATATTGTGCCCATCTCAAAGCACTGTCTAGAGCTGAGAGCAGGACTATCTATCTACAAGTTTACTGCCTATGAATGGAAACAAGGGTGTTCTCCTTCACAGAAAACACATATCTTCATTTATCAAAACTGAAAGGAAAACTGGCCATGTTACCTACAGCAACCAATCAGAGGTCAGTTTATATTTTACTTCCTTGCAGCAGGCCCAGCCACAGGAACAGCCCGCCTCTTCTCCCCTTGCAGGCTGCGGCCTGTCTCTTGCCAGCTAGGCCTCTTCCCTTTGCCCTGAAGGGTGTATATGCGACCCTCCCCGCTCTTAAAGGTCAAGTGCTTAAGTTCAAACCAGCCGATGACTGGTCACCTCTGGGTACTTAAGGCACCTTCCCCTACAGGAGGGTGCCTGAGCATAGCTTGGCTAGCTTGCTAGTTCCCTTTTGAAAGTGTGCTGTATTCATTAATTTGCTCGTGTACCGACCTCTGCTCTTTTACTGGATTCTGACCCTCCGCTTCTTGACATAACCTGTGCCTGACCTCTGTTCTGACCCTTCACTACCTGCCCTGACCCCCAATCATTGCACATACTCCACCAGCCCTGACCTCAGCCTATGCCTGACTATGATTTTGCCTGACCTCTCGGTGCACTGCCCCAATGTCTCTGACCCCCATGGGTCAGCTGTCAATCATGCAGAGACTACTCCAAGAGTTAGCAGACTGGTGGTTCCTTTGCAGCAAAGTCCAGATCCCTGTACAAGGGTTAAAGGGTAAAAACCAGGGGGCAGCCAGGATAACGTCCTAAGGATCAGGCCAAAGTCAAATCTGTTGGTTGACATAGCCACTGCCGGTATTCTGAGAAAAAGCCTTAACTTGAAAAATAACCTTACCCCACCTGACTTCCGGGGGTGTGCCGGGGGTGTGCGTCTGTGCGCATGCGCAGTACCATGGCACGGCGCCTCCACGCAAACGCAGCACCAAGGCACGGGAAAGGTAAAGTTACAGCGTGCGCTGACTCGTGGATGCGCGCACAGACACCACGCATGCGCCCTCAGGGGTAAGGAGATTTCACAGTCTTTGTATTTGTTAAATCTCCATACCACTGCGCACCATTACCAGCAATGAATCTGAAGTGCGCTGTGTAGTGAGTGGAAGGAGATTTTACAATCCGCGCGTGCGCAGTGTGAGGATAAGTAGATTTAACAAGACAAAAGACCGTCAGCGCGGTGTCGATGAGTCAATGCTCACTTTAATTTTACCTTACCCATGCCCTGGTACTGCGCGTAGAGGCACCGTGCTGTGGTACTGCGCGTGCACGCAGGTGCACACCCCTGGAACCCCCCCGGAAGTCACGTGGGGTAAGGTTATTTTTCAAGTTAAGGCTTTTTCTCAGAACACCGTAACACATGGAGAGTGTTTCACTTTTGATAAACGAGGGCCTAAAATGTGTAGAGCTTTCATTTATTTATCTAGAGATTCAGAAACAGTATATTCGTATACAACCAGAAAAACAGTGAACCTGATTGTTCCAACGGTATAAATTTAGGCCACAAAGTGGAAACTCCGGATTTACAGATTCAATATTTTGTCACGAAGCTGAACGCTCATGGGAATCTTAACTCTGTCCATGTCACGTGCATATCTGCTTTCTGTATTTGTGATGTCTGAGGTGGCAGAACGAGGAGCAGGACACGTGGCATGGAGCCATAAAACATCTTCCCTGCCAGTTCTGTAATGAAGCAGAGCTCACTACAGTTAAACCTAAACCACAAACTGGTTGGAGATCTCCAAACACTGTGAGGGATGTTTTTTCGCAAGTTCCATGTACTTTGTTCACATGGAACTGAAAAAATGTATGCACTAAAACATACTATAGAGGCTTACTGCATATCAGATGAATATGAGCTGTGGGAACAATCATGACATTGGAATATCTACTCCTTGGTTCCTGGCACACAGATGGTCGATAGACATTTCATATGTTAAGGGGGTTCTGCAGTTCTGGATAGATCATCAGCATCTGATCAGCGGGGGTCCAACACCCAGGACCCCTGCCGATCAGCTGTTTGAGAAGGCAGCGGGGCTCCAGGAACGACGTTGCCTTCTTGCTGTTTACCACAGGCCCAGTGACGTCACAACTAGTATCACTGGCCTAGGCGCGGCTAAGCTCCATTCAAGTGAACAGAGCTTAGCCCCGCTTTTAAAGACTCAGTGCAAGTGCACTTAAATTCAAACCAGCCAATGACTGGTCACCTCTGGGTGTTTAAGGCATCTTTCCCTACAGGAGGGTGCCTGAGCAATAGGTTGTCTAGCTTGCTAGTTCCCTTTGAAAGTGTGCTGTTTTCATTTATCTGCTCGTGTACCAACCTCTGCCCTTTTACTGGATTCTGACCCTCCGCTTCTTGACATGACCTGTGCCTGACCTCTGTTCTGACTCTTCACTGCCTGCCCTGACCTGATCAGATGCTGATGATCTATCCAGAGGATAGGTCATCAGTTAAAAAAACTGCAGAACCCCATTAATAAGAAGTGGAGGAAAGATGGAAGGAAGTATGACCACTGGATCAGACTACGTAAGTCTTTTTCCATGGAGACACATGGGACATTGTATTTGTGATATTCACAGGAGCACAGGAGAGATAACAGTTTCATCCATGTCTCTATGTCACATAAAAAGACACCAAAGCGCCTGTATATGCCTGGGTCTATAGTGTCCATGCATAGTGGTCTGTGGTGCATGGAGTAGAACTTGCGAGGTACAACACGCCCATCTGAATGAATCTTAAAGCAAAGGGAATAAGAAAGTCAGGAACCTAATGATGGATAAGCCTGATGTCCCTGTCTCTGCTGCACATTTAAAGATCACATCTTCTGCACAGACTTACAAGAAATATCATCCTCCAATTATGCCTTGTGCTCCAGCGTTCTGCATCGTTGGAAGTAGCAATTCCAGATAGCAGAGAAAACTAGACAAGTCTTCACCTCAGGAAGAGCCATTTCCTGGCAGACATTAATGGAACAGAGATAATCCAGTTATTTGTATGTTAGGACAGTGAGGAGTCATCCACAATCACGTCTGCGCGGCCAGATGATCAGAAATATGCATCCAATGCAGTTCAACATGTACATCAGGACCATGCGACACCCAAAGAGAAGAAGCAATTATACAAATTATACAAGCGTGGTCAAAGAGTCATTAGTGGAGCGAAGTAATTAGCTAGGCCGGGAGTCTGCTCATTTCTTATGTTGGCCTGCCACCTTCTGTCCAAAATAAGAATTTCAGCTTAAATGCCGTGGGTCTCTTCAGCGAGACCCAGTGCATTGAAATCAATTAACAGTATCCTCATTGGCCACAGAGGATGCCAATAAGAAGCCCGGAAGCGCCCAAGCAGTTGTAGCATATTTTATGGACATTCTATAGATTTGACTGGAACACTCCTTTAACCCATCATTGACCAAGACTATTTTGGCGTTAAGGACCTCAGGAATTTCATCTCTGAGCCCCACATTCAAACACATATTTTTCCGTCCTCCCTACTGTTTATCAGATGAAAGTTTTGGGGGCTACATTACTGTAGGGACTGGTAGAGTGGGGTGCCATGAACGAGGTAACCTATGGTTAGCATCCGCTGCCCTCTGTTGTTTGCGTCTAACGCAATGGCTGGGAGATTGGGTCATCTGTATGCAAGTAATTTATATATGCCAACATTTTGTGCTCTTTCTTGTCTGCAAAATTGTCTCGAGGCAAAACCATCCCAAATCTACACCGTGGGAACTAGAGATACAAAGTCTTGATCTTGGGTTTACCATTCATTTCAGAGAAAGGGAAAGAGCAATCCAGTAACAATAGTTATAATGATATAAGAAGATCTTTCAAGGAAAAAGATCCAACACAGGAAATAAAATTTTCATTCTTTATTGTATGAATAATTCAAATTTCATCTGCACAGTTCCAGGATGGGTTACAGCCAACGCGATTCGATCAGAATGACCTTAGTCATGGAATAAATATTATGTACAACTGTAAGCCGTGTACCGGGATGGGCTCCCCAGGATACAGCGAAGTCATGAACAAGGAAGTCAACTCTGCAACCAGCTTTTGCCAAAACAGAATTTTACTTAAACGTGGTAATGAACACAACCAAAATAGATTTAAATACGCCCAGCCCGAAGGCTGAGACCCTTGTGCTGTACAGCGCGGCGCCCTCCGATGGATGCAGGAGGAAAGCGTGGTAATTTACCTACTGGCGGGCACAACTAAACTGCCACACCTTACCTGTTATTGCCCTAAAAAACAAGAATAACTGTATGGGTGTGTGGTAAGGACTAGCCTGCGGTGCAGCACAACAGCTTACAATCTAAGGTAACTTTAACACTAGCGTTTTGGGCAGATCTGTCATGGATCTGCAAAAACGGATCCGTTACAATAATAAAACCGCATGCATCCATCATGAACAGATCCGTTGGTATTATCTGTAACATAGCCAAGACAGATCCGTCATAAACTCCATTGAAAGTCAATGGGAGACAGATTTGTTTTCTACTGTGCCAGATTGTGTCAGAGAAAATGATCCGTGGCTCAGTTTCGTCAAGTGGACAGCAAAACGCTGCAGGCAGCGTTTTGGTGTCCGTCTCCAGAGTGGAATGGAGACAGATTGGAGGCAAACTGATGCATTATAAGCGGATCCTTTTCCATTCAGAATGCATTAGGGCAAAACTGATCCGTTTTGGACCGCTTCTGAAAGCCCATGACAGATCTCACAAACGGAAAGCCAAAACGCGAGTGTGAAAGTAGCCTTACAAAGCTCTACAGTATTCATCATCCTATAACTGGTCTTGTAGCACGTGCCTGAGAATTCCTCTTGAGCAAAATGTCAGCCTGGCTTCATTTTGTGGGAAGTTTATCAGCTCTCCAGTGTCCCTTTAACCTGTTAAGGACACAGGACGTACGGGTACGTCCTGGGTCCAGCCATAGCCGCGGGTGGCCGCCTGCTTCTTCAAGCAGACACCTGGGGCTTATGTCCGCGACCGGCAGCGATGCCGATCACTGACAGTTAACCCCTCAGATGCCGTGGTCAATCCTGACCACAGCATCTGAGCGCGCACAAACTTAAAGTTTTACCTTCGATTTGCGCTACAGCTCCCCCGTGTGGAGATCGGAGGAGCTGAAGCGAGTCTGCAGCAGCCTTCACAGGAAATATGCGATTTTCTCATATATTCCAATGCTATTGCATTGGAATATATGAGAATAGCAATCAGATCATTGATTGTTATAGTTCCCTATGGGAACCATAGGAAAGTGTAAAAAACAAACAAACATAAAAGTTCAAATCACCGCCCTTTTGCCAAAATGAAAATAAAAAAAATAAAAAATAAAAATACACATCATGGGTGTCGCAATGTGCGACAATGCCCATACTTTAAAAATATTTAAAATATTCCCCATACGGTAAACAGAAAAACTGAAAAAAGCGTCCAAATCGCCAATTCACCGTTTTTGGACGCTTTATTTCCTCAAAAAAATTAAATAAAAGGTGATCAAAAAGTCATACACACCCCAGAATGATATCAATAAAAAGATCAGATTACGTCGCAAAAAATGAGCCCCCATAATTACAAAAAAGTTATAGGGGTCAAAATATGGTGACAAAAAAGTAAAACAGATTTTTTTCCCCACTTTTGAATTTTTATTTCACTATCAAAACGCAAAAAAATCTATACATATAGGGTATCGCCGGATTTGTACTGACCTGTAAAATAAAACTAACTGGTCAGTTGTATCGCACATCGAACGTCTGAATTTAAAAACCCGCAAAACTGTGGTTTAATTGCTTTTTTTTTTGCAATGTCACCCCATTTGGAATTTTTTCCCGCTTCCCACTACATCATATGCAATATTAAATGGTGGCGTTGGAAAGTACAACTTGTCCCACAAAAAAAGCCCTCATATGGCCATGTAAATAGAAAAATTATTCTTAGAAGGCAGGGAGCGCAAAACTAAAACAGAAAAGAAATAAGGAACACCGGTCCTTAAGGAGTTAAATTATGGAGTCCTTGCAATGAAAAATAGTGACACTTGTGACCTGACACTAACAAAGACCCTGTCTAACTAACTACAAGCCTGGGCTCAGTCTCCAGGCGCCAACAGTGTAATGAGGTGCGTGCACGATCTTACCATCGTGGGTCTGCTCTGCCTCCGCTGGTGACTCTGAACAGAACAAATGCCTCTCCAACAAGCATGCAGTCCTGCAGTGTATGTAGCTTTGATCCTCAGCTCTCATCAGCGTTCCTGGAAGCAATCCTTGTTCCTCTGGACAGGATCAGGGTCTTGGACACGATTAGCTTCACTTAGCTGCAGCTCTGGTCACTGAGGGATGCTCTCACACCTGGATGCCGTCCGATCCTCTGCTCACGCAGTTCCTCAGTCTCAGCTCCCTCTAAGATTGCTGCTTTCTTCCTCTCCAGGCTCTGTGTAACCCCACCTCTCATGAATATGGAAATATAGGCAGTCTGTAGCTGTTTTTAGGAAACAGCGGCATCTTGTGGCCAAACAGTAGAATGTCAGTCCAGATCATTTAATTTATTCTACACAAACAGTGTTCAGACAAGGAGAGCTATTTCCCCATCTCACACAACCATCAGATATAAATGTAAAAGCTAGGTATGCTGTGGGCCAATTGCAGGTAAGCATTAATCAAGAACCATGTGAAATTAAACTGACGTGGATAATGTCTCTTTAACCCCTTAATGGCACAGCTAACCCATACAAGGGATGCCTCTATAATTAAAAAAAATTTAATACATAAAATCAAAAAATTTAGTGAAATAAAATAACTAGGGATGAGCGAACCCGGACTGCAAAGTTTGGGTTCGTATTGATCTTTGCGATTTTGGGACCTGGACCCGGACTTTTTCACAGATTTTCAGTGATTTTATTATGTTCCGTTATAACATGGTTATATCAGAAAATAATAGCATTCTTAAGACAGCAAAGGATTAGATGCAAGGCAGCTCTCACCTTCCTGCTTTGCCGTGAGCACGGAACCAACAGCCTCTGGAAACAACTGAATGAATAGCAAAAAGTAAAGAAAAGGTTCCAGCTTCAACGGTGCAGTACAAAATAGGTTTATTGAAGCATATAGCTTTTCCAGTGCAGGTAAAAAGACTTAGTCTACGCGTTTCGGACCTTTACATGTTGGTCCTTAATCATGACATGAATACATACACAGCAAGACTGACTTATAAAGAGCCCGTGAGTACCCATAATGCTCCATGGCAAAATCAGTCTGCTTAAAACAACACCTGTGCCCGCATAAAACAGAGGAGTGTGGACTTTTTCACAGATTTTCGGTGATTTTATTATGTTCCGTTATAACATGGTTATATCAGAAAATAATAGCATTCTTAAGACAGAATATGGCCATTTAGGGGTTAAAAAAAAAAACAACTCACCTCATCCACTTGATCACGCTGAAGCAGTTTCTTCTATACTCACTGAACAGGACCTGTCAAAGGACCTGCGATGTGTGCGATGACGTCATTGCGCTCTCCCACATGGTGATGTCATCACTCATATCGCAGGTCCTTTGGCAGCTCCTGTTCAGTTAAGATAGAAGAAGCTGCTGCAGTGCGATCAGGTGGATGAGCTGAGTTGCTTGTTCGTTTTTTAACCCCTTAATGGCCTTATTGTTTTTCATTCTGTCTTTAAAATGCTATTATTTTCCTATATAACCATGTTATAACAGAAAATAATAATGTGACGTTCGGGTCCCCATTGACTTCAATGGGGTTCGGGTTCGAGTTCGGGTGCTGAACCCAAACTTTGACCTTAAGTTCAGTCATACCCGCCCAACCCAAACTTCCATGGATTCACTCATCCCTAAAAATAACACGACAACATGGAAAAGCAATATATACATATTCATATAGACCCATTCAACCTATGAAGGGACTCATATGTTTCCAGGAAAGCATGACTCAATAGTCATAGTGATGGTATATCCGATTGGGACATGCAATGCATTTTATAACTATAAAGCAAGCCATGTATACCTCCTCCATTAGAATCTTATTTTAACAAGGATTATATCCCCAAAAGGTGACCCCATTCCTTCAGATCTACAAACCATTGCTTAAATAGGGGAAGTTCCGCTCATAGTTACTGACCGGGCGGATAAATATGTGAATAAAGGGGTAATGGAGCATATGTAAATACACATGTAAACACATCCCAAAATAATATACGCATATTAATAATCAAGCATAACTTCTTTTTTCATATTCAGGGGCAGTGGTATTGCATTGGAAAATCCAATACACTTCACGACTATGATGCACATTGCGTGTTTCTCCCCCCCTCAATTATCTTTTTATTTTTTCAATACCCATTATTTTAAAATCTCTTGATGTGCCCCCATGGACTTATAGGAAGTAAAGCCTTTAGATGCCATGATCAAGTGAGATCGTGGCATCTAAATAATGAAAAACCCGTAAACTCGCGCTTCCAGGCTTCTTACCGGCATCCTCTGTGGCCAATGAGGATACCGGTAATTGATTACAATGCACTGGGTCTCACTGAAGAGACTCAGGGCATTTAAGCTGCAATTCTTATTTTGGACAGCAGGTGGCAGGCCAACACAAGAAATGAGCAATTCTGAACAATTAATGGATGTAAAAAATCCATGATTGTTCAGAATTTAAAAAAAAATGGATTTTGTAGGCTCAAATACGAGCTTCAAAATCATTAAAAAAGTAAAAAAAAATACATAAAAAAAATATAAAAGTTTAAGTCACCCCCTTTCCGTAGAATAAAACAATAAATACATAAATATCAAAAAATATAAACATTATGGGTATCACCGTGACCAAAAATGCCTGTACTATTAAAATCTAAAAATATTTTTCCGATACGGCGAATGGCGAAATGGAAAAAAGGGTTAAAATGGCCAATTAGCATTTTTTTCATCACTTCTCTTACTCAGAAAAAGTAATAAAATGTGATCAAAGAGTCACATACACTCCAAAAAATGACGCCCCACACAGCTCAGTAGATATATCTATAAAAATTTATGGGAGTCAGAATATGGTGATTTAAAAAAAAAAATTGTCAGTTTAAATATATTTTTACACTATATAGACATAAAAACCTAAACATATGTGGTATCATTGTAATAATACTGACCGAGAGAATGAAGGGCATAGGTCAGTTTTGCTACAAATGGAACGCCGTGGGAACAAAACCCGTAAAATGGTGGAGGAATTGCGTTTTTTTTTGCAATCATTTGGAATTTTTTCCCGCTTCCCACTACATTGTATGCCATATTAAATTGTAGCATTAAAAAGTACAACTTGTCCTGCAAAAAATAAGCCAAATACAGCTATATGAATGGAAAAATAAAAAAGTTATGGCTCAAGAAAGAAAGGGAAGAAAAATAAAAATGCAAAAACGAAAAAACCTAGCTTGTGTCTTGAGGCGATGAAGAGTGCAGCATATGTAATCTAAGTTACATTTTTGCAGGAAATCATGTGTACTACATTTCTAGTATTGCAATGAAT
Organism: Bufotes viridis; assembly: GCA_033119425.1. NCBI lineage: Eukaryota > Metazoa > Chordata > Amphibia > Anura > Bufonidae > Bufotes > Bufotes viridis. The sequence goes on along the minus strand of JAKVIS010000025.1, from coordinate 28,414 downwards.
GTAACTTTAGATGGGAAATGATACAATCTGAGTTGGAAAATTGTTGCGAAGGTTGAGAAAAACTACACACTCTACATGGATGTAGGCCGCATCTGTACAATCCCACAGTGCACAACCATAAAGTTTGTGTTTTCATTTTCGAATAAGCTTGGTGACAGCATTTGGCATTTGTCTACACAGACAGTTCAGCAAGGTGTGTGCTTTGTGGCAGCTGCAACGAACAAGAGTCAACTGGCAGAGAAATGTCACAGATTACTACAGTCTCTACAGACAGAAGAGCTTATACAGAGCCTTATATGTGTATAGCATTGCTATCCTGCCTTTTCTAGGCCTTCAGAAGAACATCAGTCTCACGGCTGCTGTCTCCAGCCGTGACCTTCCGTACATTCGTGTGCTGCAGCTCCTCGCTGCAGCTTCGTTTCTGTGTGTTTGTATGTGGTATTGTATGGGTTAACTCCCATGTGTGTCTTTCTGGAGTTAATCCTCTGTCTGCTCCATGGGTGTGGCCTCTCTGCTACACCCATGGAATTTGTATTTAAGGGTGAGGTTTCCTCAGTTCTGGGTCAGCTCTCCTGGTGTGTGTTTGTCCTGCTCCTGGTGTGTACTTTCTCCCATGCTGCTGACCCATGGGATCCGTGTCCGTCTGTTCTCTGTAGGTTCCCCTACTTGTTTGTTGTTGTCCACTGTTTGTTGTCTCTGGCTATGTTGTCCGTACTTCTGTGTCTCTGCTATTAGTTCGCCTGTTATGTTCTGTCTTGCCTTGCTGTGTTTCCTATCTCCTCCGAAAGGGGGTCTGTCGTTCCTCGGAGGGGGAGCATTCGTCTCTGTCCATGTTCTGTGTTCAGCAAGCTCTTGCAGCTTTCTTGCTGCAGAGTGCTTGGGCAAGGCCACGCAGTTCCCACTGGTGGAGCAAGACCTTCTCTGTCCATTGCCACTCCTGTGTCCTTGCCTGAACTCCCGTTCGTGTTCCCTGTGTATGTCATGTAGCTCTGTACCGTCGGTACATTCTTGTACCAGTTGTCACTCGCTCCTGTGGTCACTGTCTAGTTCACGCTCCAGAGTGGACCCTGGCAACTTCCTGCGGCAAAGCCTATCCCTATTATCTGGGGCCCTAGTGAACACCAGGAGTTGTTTAGTCACGCCCCTCTGGAGCATTACTAGACAGTGGCACAGTGGGGGTTGGTCCCACTGCATTGACAGTACGTAGAGCTTATGTTTCTCCATTGTTTTCCATTTGTACATTAAACACTGTTTAGACCGTGCCTTTGTATCTCGTTTATTGTGAAACGACGCAGAGGTCTTTCGCGGGACCTCCAACTCGTGACAATCAGATCCGTCATTAACTCTCCACCTTCTAATTATAGTGAGATGATTCCGCACATTCAGTCTCCAGTCTACACAGCAAAGCTGATAAGTGAACTGCAGAAAACAAGTAGCGTCTGTAGTCTGTTGTGTCTCCTCTAGTGTGAGAACTGAATTATTTTTTACTCTGATAAGAAATATAAGAAAAGTAGTTGATTTGAATATTATGGGATTTTCAGATGAAATAGCCAGGACACAGATTTGTATGGGAACGTTTTAATAAAAAAAATCGGGAAATGTTTTGTACATTTTATGCAAATGGACAGGAAGACTTTCCTCATGTAAACAGTTTATTAGAAAACTTGGCTGAGGCTCAGGCACAATCACCATGAGTAGTCCTTCCCATCTGCTCTGAGTTTTGAATTTTCTTACTTTTGTAGTTTGCTTTCAAATATTTAGGTCAGGGTGGTCAACAAATCATTGACTGAAGACATGGCTGAAAAGTTCCTATTGTAAAGTGAGGATAGATAGGATTTATGAAAAAAATTGAATATTTATAATGTTAGGGTCAAATATTTCACTGCCAAGGAAATATGTAACATAAAAAGGTTTTAAATGCGTTTACAAGTAAAGCTCCAGGTTCAATATTCAGAGAGAAGAACTCATTTGAAGTCAAGGACTAGCATGAAAATGTTACTTCTTAGTTCTGTGTATATGTAGGACAATGACAGACACAAGCTAGTAATCTATGAGTGATAGGGAGAGTAAAGCAACAGTACAGGGACATAATTAATTAGGTAGATTAAGGTTTTATCACAGAAAACATGAAGAGGGGGAACTGATCACTTAAAGTTCTATGTTACATACAGCTGCTAGCAAGTGAAAAGTCCATGTTGTGCTGCAAAGTCAATCCTGCAACAACCTAATTTTTTTCTTAATATGAAGAGCTAGTCAGCTTTTATTTGTAAAAACCTCAAGCTTCTACAGTTTATAATTGTTTTATAGGCTTATTCCAAGCACCTCCAGAATCACTTGCATACATTCTGCTGCAAATACTGAGCAATTGCCCCTTTCTTTTTTAAAAAAAACAGTTTTAATTTTGCTAATGTGTATAATTAAACAGCTCATTGCATCCTACAACCTAGCTGCTGTTTGTAATTGGGCATTTCAGTGAATTTCAGTGCATCAATATACAGTCCTGATCAAAAGTTTAAGACCACTTGAAAAATGGCAAAAAATCATATTTTACATTGTTGGATCTTAACAAGGTTCCAAATAGAGCTTCCACATGCAAAAAAAATAAATGAGAGTGAGACAAAACATTTTTTGAGCATTCAATTAATAGAAAATAATGATTAAGCTGAAACAGGCTGTTTTTCAGCTGATCCAAATTTTAGGACCACATGCCTTTAAAAGGCCAAATCTGTGCAAGGATGTGGATTCATTGTCATTTTCTGTCAGGTAGTCACACGTTGTGATGGCAAAGGCAAAAAAGCTCTCCCTTTTTGAACGTGGTCGGGTTGTTGAACTGCATAAGCAGGGTCTCTCACAGCGCGCCATCGCTGCTGAGGTGGGACGCAGTAAGACAGTCATTTGGAATTTCTTAAATGAACCTGAGGGTTATGGAACAAAAAAGTCAAGTGGAAGACCCAAAAAAATTTCACCAGCACTGAGCCGGAGGATCCAATTGGCTGTCCGCCATGACACGGGACGATCCTCGACCCAAATTAAGGTCCTTACTGGTGCTGACTGCAGCCCCATAACCATCAGACGGCATCTGACACTGAAGGGCTTCAAAAACAAAAAACGTCTTCAAAGACCTCGTCTCCTTGAACGCCACAGAACTGCTCGTTTGGACTTTGCAAGAGAGCATCAAACATGGGACATTCAAAGGTGGAAGAAAGTTTTATTCTCTGATTAGAAAAAATGTAACCTTGATGGTCCTGATGGTTTCCAACATTACTGGCATGACAAGCAGATCCCACCTGAGATGTTTTCTACGCGCCACAGAGGAGGGGGCGCCATAATGGTCTGGGGTGCTTTTTCCTTCAGTGGAACAATGGAGCTTCAGGAAGTGCAAGGGTGTCAAACGGCCGCTGGCTATGTCCAGATGTTGCAGAGAGCATTCCTCATGACTGAGGGCCCTCGTCTGTGTGGTAACGACTGGGTTTTTCAACAGGACAACGCTACAGTACACAATGCCCGCAGCACAAGGGACCTCTTCCAGGAGAATGACATCACTCTTTCGGCCCATCCTGCGTGTTCCCCTGATCTAAATCCAATTGAGAACCTTTGGGGATGATGGCAAAGGAAGTTTACAAAAATGGACAACAGTTCCAGACAGTAGATGGCCTTCGTGCGGCCGTCTTCACCACTTGGAGAAATGTTCCCACTCACCTCATGGAAACGCTTGCATCAAGCATGCCGAAACAAATTTTTGAAGTGATCAACAATAACGGCAGAGCTACTCAGTACTGAGTTCATGTTTGGAAGTTTGATCTCTGTTTTGGGGGGGGGGGGTTAGTATTTTTTTGGGAGGTGTGGTCCTAAACTTTTGATCAGCTGTAAAACAACCTGTTTCAGTTTATTTGTTGTTTTCATTAAATTAAAAGCTCAAAAAATGTTTTGTCTCACTCCCATTTCTTTTTGTTGCATGTTGAAGCTCTACTTGAAACCTTGTTAAGATCCAGCCATGCTAAATATGATTTTTTGCCATTTTTCAACTGGTCTTAAACTTTTTATCAGGACTGTAGTAGTTTCATTCACACTGAATTTTGTCAAAGATACAATGCAGTTTTAGTAAACATGTTGTACTGCCATAACTGCATTTATATACCAGTTTTATTCCACATTGTATTAATTTTAATTTTTTTTTAGTTATTTTACTCACTTATATAGCACTGACATATCCACAGCGATTTACAGACATTGTCATCACTTGCTGTCCGAATGAAGCTCAAATTGCAATCTAAGTTTCCTATTCGTATGTCTTTGGAGTGAAGGTGTTGTCCTGGGTCGTCAATACCAGTGTGCAGTGTATTTGTAGAAAGGGAAGGATGTTTAATTATGCTCCTGTCTTTAAATTACAGAAAACACACTTGCAAGTTTTGATAATACCGTTCAACAATCTGTGTACCAAACCTGTGACTTTTCATTTAAAGGTGCCCATGAGTTTTGGGTGATATTTTCTCAATGTGCCTGGTGTCTACATAAATATGTCTAATTATACTATTTATTTTATAATTCACATTTAATTTTGAAAAATGTCCAGAAATCCATGGCAGCAAATGGCCAATGCCAGCAATTTGACAGACATGGCAGAGTTGAATTTGTCAATTATCATCCACTTGATATTATGCGATCTACATTTCCTCCATAGGGCTACTGCTTCTATCTATCATTGCATCACTTATACTGCATCTATACCTAATCTTCTTTCATACAAAAATGTTCTGCAGCAAACAAGGATTCAATGTTTTATATGGCAGACATATGTTAGTGATTGTTTATCGTCTGTGTGTGCATATATAAGTGGAATCCAGGCAGAATGTTGATTTAAGGTTCTTTCACATTAGCTTTACAGCTCTCCAGCAGGCTGTTCTGGCAGAGAATAGCCTACCACAACTCTCTGGATCCTGCACTGCTGCATGCAATGGTTTTGTCTGCCGAATTCTGGCATATTTGATGGGTGGTGGCTGCATCTCCAGCGGATCCCATTATAGTCAATGGGGCCAGCGAATATTGTGGTAACATGCGGGAATAGTGGATCCACAGATTTCCGGCAGTCTGTTCTCTGCCAGAACACCCTTCTCGGGGACCGGAAACTATAGTGTGAAACTAGCGTAATGAATCTAGCAGATAAGTCTCCTATTAAAAAGCTTCCATGCATCTCTCTGCGCACGTATTCAGTGGTTCCCCAAGACTACTCAAAGACACTGTTTAAATTTCTTCTTAATGGAATATGATTTATCCTATACATCCTGTACCATCCTCCAAAGCTGCACTCCATAATCTGCTGGTGGAGTCACTGTGTACATACATTACATTACTTATTCTGTACTGATCCTGAGTTACATCCTGTATTATACTCCAGAGCTGCACTCTCTATTCTGCTGGTGCAGTCACTGTGTACATACATTACATTACTTATCCTGTACTAATCCTGAGTTACATCCTGTATTATACTCCAGAGCAGCACTCACTATTCTGCTGTTGGAGTCACTGTGTACATACATTACATTACTTATGTTGTACTGATCCTGAGTTACATCCTGTATTATACTCCAGAGCTGCACTCGCTATTCTGCAGGTGGGGTTACTGTGTACATACATTACTTATCCTGCACTGATCCTGAACTCCATCCTGTATTATACTCCAGAGCTGCACTCACTATTCTGCTGGTGGAGTCACTGTGTACATACATTACATTACTTATCCTATACTGATCCTGAGTTAAATACTGTATTACACTCCAGAGCTGTACTCACTATTCTGCTGGTGGAGTCACTGTGTACATACGTTACATTACTTATCCTGTACTGATCCTGAGTTACATCCTGCATTATACTCCAGAGCTGCACTCACTATTCTTCTGGTGGAGTCACTGTGTACATACATTGCTTATCATGTACTGATCCTAAGTTACATCCTATGTTATACTCCAGAGCTGCACTCACTATTCTGCTGGTGGAGTCACTGTACATACATTACATTACTTATCATGTACTGATCCTGAGTTACATCCTGTATTATACTACAGAGCTGCACTCTCTATTCTGCTGGTCCAGTCACTGTGTACATACATTACTTATCCTGTACTAATCCTGAGTTACATCCTGTATTATACTCCAGAGCAGCACTCACTATTCTGCTGGTGGAGTCACTGTGTACATACATTACATTACTTATGTTGTACTGATCCTGAGTTACATCCTGTATTATACTCCAGAGCTGCACTCGCTATTCTGCATGGTGGGGTTACTGTGTACATACATTACTTATCCTGCACTGATCCTGAGCTCCATCCTGTATTATACTCCAGAGCTGCACTCACTATTCTGCTGGTGGAGTCACTGTGTACATACATTACATTACTTATCCTGTACTGATCCTGAGTTACATCCTGTATTATACTGCAGAGCTGCACTCACTATTCTGCTGGTGGAGTCACTGTGTACATACGTTACATTACTTATCCTGTACTGATCCTGAGTTACATCCTGCATTATCCTCCAGAGCTGCACTCACTATTCTTCTGGTGGAGTCACTGTGTACATACATTACTTATCCTGTACTGATCCCGATTTACAACCTGTATTATACTCCAGAGCTGCACTCACTATTCTGCTGGTGGAGTCACTGTGTACATACATTACTTATCCTGTACTGATCCCGATTTACAACCTGTATTATACTCCAGAGCTGCACTCAGTATTCTTCTGGTGCAGTCACTGTGTACATACATTACTTATCCTGTACTGATCCTGAGTTAAATCCTGTATTATACTCCAGAGCTGCACTCACTATTCTGCTGGTGGAGTCACTGTGTACATACATTACATTACTTATCTTGTACAGATCCTGAGTTACATCCTGTATTATACTCGAAATAACTCAGTATTCTGTTGGAGTCACTGTGTACATACATTGCAATTGCTTATTCTGTACTGATCCCGAGTTACATCCTGTATTATACTGTTTTACTCACTATTCTGCTGGAGGAGTCACTGTGTACATACATTACTTATCCTGTACTGACCTGGAGTTACATCCTGTATTATACTCCAGAGCAGCACTCACTATTCTGCTGGTAAAGTCACTGTGTACATGCAGTCAGGCCAATGAATACCGTACAGTATGACGCACTTCTATACCTGCGAGCGCATGAAATGCTGGTCTTTAAAAAATCCAGATACTGTATCTAAACAGGGGTGTTGGAGCTTTTTCCGTTTTAAGGGCTCTGACCTGTGACCGATGAGCTTCAGAATGGAAGAAAACGAATTTTTCTCTTCATGAATTTTTATTTATTTCTTAAAAAGTGCATGTGAAGCATTTAGCGGATCCGCAAATGTCAGCGACAATTATATTGAAATTGTTTTCAGCGCATTTAAATGGAAATGATAATCCTGATAAGAGGAACGTTAGTCTCTGGATCATTAACATTTACTGTAGGGAAGGATCACACGGGGGACGTGGTTTTTGGCAGGAAGCCGCACATTTCTCCAATATTTCATTTTCTGCAAACCGAAAATATTCATTATATCAGCCGTATCCCGGAGGCCGCTGAAAGTCTCATAGCTTTACTGAGAGGTTTAGATTTTAGTTATCTCATTTTCCATCAGGCTTACTCATCATATGAACATCTGGCTGGGAATGAGCTGTAGTCTTGTTTATGGTCAAAATTCTCAATGTCAGTCTGCAGGGATAAAGCCCTTACTTTTTTGTTTTGTCATCCTGCAGGTCCGGCACCAAGTTTAATATTTAAAAGCTATCTGTGAATTAAAGCTGGTCCTGGCTGAAGTTAGATGAGAGGAGCCTGCAACCTGTGAGAAGCCATCTGGACCAGGTTAGCGGTGACCATCTGTCCTCCCCGGGCCCCGCTGCCGTCTGTACCACGTGCTGCCAGCCGCTGTGATTCACAGATGCATCACGTTCATTTCAGGAGTTTTAGAAATGTTAATAAACACAGTTATCCGAAGGTTTTATTGAGTGGTCGGCGGTAGCACACAGCTCGGTAATATGCATCTGGGTGGCGGTTCTGAGAAGAGAAGACAACATGACATTATCTGCTTTACAGGGAACAATGGGGACTCAGGGGGCATGACAGAATGCTAAAAGGGTCAGATAGATAGATATGAGATAGATAGATAGATAATACTGTAGATAGATAGATAGATAGATAGATATATAGATAGATATGAGATAGATAGATAGGAGATAGATAGATAGATAGATATGAGATAGATAGATATGAGATAGATAGATATGAGATAGATAGATAGATAATACTGTAGATAGATTGATATGAGATAGATATGAGATAGATAGATAGATAGATAGATAGATAGATAGATAGATATGAGATAGATAGATAGATATGAGATAGATAGATAGATAGATAGATAGATAGATAGATAGGATAGATATGAGATAGATAGATAGATAGATAGATAATACTGTAGATAGATAGATAGATAGATAGATAGATAGGAGATAGTTAGATAGATAGATAGATAGATAGATATGAGATAGATAGATAGATAGATAGATAGATAGATATGAGATAAATAGGATAGATAGATAGATAGATAGATAGATATGAGATAGATAGATAGATAATACTGTAGATAGATAGATAGATAGATAGATATGAGATAGATATATAGATAGATATGAGTAGATAGATAGATAGATATATATGAGATAAATGGATAGATAGATAGATAGATATATAGAGATAGGAGATAGATAGATAGATAGATAGATAGATAGATAGATAGATATGAGATAGATAGATAGGAGATAGATAGATAGATAGATAGATATGACATAAATGTATAGATAGATAGATAGATAGATAGATAGATAGATACAAAAACTACTTTGCAGTACCACAGAAATCAGCAATGGAGTGCCAGCGGCTGTAGGGTCTATCCAATGTCCCAATGCTCGATACAAAAAAGAAAGGGTCCACGGCACCTCCAGTGACTGCTTGAAAAAGGTTCCATTGTGCGGACTGAAACGTCGCGTTGGTGTAAATAAAAGACACTAGTTACTGGAGGTGCCGTAGACTTTTTCTTTTTAGATAGATAGATAGATAGATATTAGATAGATAGATAGATAGATATGAGATAGGTGGATAGATAGATAGATAGATAGATAGATAGATATGAGATAGATAGATAGATAGATAGATAGGTAAATAGATAGATAGATAGATAGATAGATAGATAGATAGATAGATGAATGATGATAGAGATAGATAGATAAGGGTAGATAGATAGATAGATAGATAGATAGATGATAGATAGATAGCCATAGCTAGATCCCAATAGAGACGACAGATCCTGAGCCGCTATCAGGCCTGAGCGCCCTGCCTGCTCATTGAATCCGGGCGTCACCGACAGAGCTACATGCCCAGGAGAGCAGAGCTGTGCCAGCAGTGTGACCAGGAGGCCGTGGAGGATGAGGCTCATTTCCTGCTGCGGTGCCCCAAATACTCAGCAGTGAGGGACGCTCACTTCAGGAGACTGACTGATCTCTGCCCAGACTTCACCTCCATGGAGGAGGAAGAGAGACTCTCCATACTGCTGGGGAAGAGGAGAACACAGCGGCCATAGCAGCACAATATGTTACTGCCTGCCATAGACTGAGAGGAGCCTGATATACCATGGACTCCTATATCCCCACCCTGGATGTGTCCCCATCCCCAACCCTACCCGATTATTTCCCACTTGCTTTGGCAATGCTAAAATGTATTTAGTCCTGCCAATAAAGCTGATTTGATTTGATTTGATATGATAGATAGATAGATAGATAGAGTAGATAGATAGATATTAGATAGATAGATAGATAGATAGATAGATAGATAGATAGATAGAAGATAGATAGATAGATAGATAGATAGATAGATAGGTAGATAGATAGATAGATAGATAGATAGATAGATAGATAGATAGATAGATATGAGATAGATAGATAGATAGATAGATAGATAGATAGATAGAATAGATAGATAGATAGATAGATAGGAGATAGATAGATAGATAGATATTAGATAGATAGATAGATAGATAGATAGGAGATAGATAGATAGATATTAGATAGGAGATAGATAGATAGATAGATAGATAGATAGATAGATAGATAGATAGATAGATAGATAGATAGATAGATAGATAGATAGATAGATAGATAGATAGAGTACATTTGGAAAGTCTTCAGACCCTTTTTCATATTTTGTCATGTTGCTCCTTTTGCTAAAATAAAAAAATTCTAGGTTTCCCCATCATTCTCCTCTCAATATTCCATATTGAGAAAGTGAAAACATTTTAGAATTTTTTTCAAATTGATTAAAAAAGGAAAACTAAAATTCTGCATGGACAGAATTCAGACTCTGTGCTCCGACACGTGACATTTAGCTTTGGGGCCTCTCATTTCTCTCCATCATCTTTGAGATGTTTCTACATCTTGATTGGAGTCACTTGTGGTAAATCCAGAGGACTGGAAAGACACAGCCCTGTGTATATAAGGTCTCGCAGCTGACAATGCAGATCAGAGCAAAAAACAAATCACAAGGAGGAAAGAACTGCCTGTAGAGCCCCGAGACAGGATTGTGTGGAGGCAGAGATCTGGAGATGGGGCAAACAATTTATGCCGCACACTGTAAGTTCTCGAGAGCACAGTGGCCTCCATAATTCTTAAATAGAAAGAGCAGCAGAAAGACACGCATATGGAAGCAGATACTGTCAGACCTAATAGCTCTTGTGTGGCTGTGCATAAGAAACCTTGTGTTCTACTCATTTAGATGAGGAAGGTTCATCAACAAACTCTCCCCATTTACCAATAATGTCAATAATTAGTTTCCAGAAGTCAATACGGCTAATTTATTCTAAAATCATGTACGGAACAACAACAGCAGCAACGACTGGATAAGAGGCGGGTGCGTTGTAGGAAAATGCACGATTTTTCCGCCCGTGTGCAAACTGTTGTAATGCGTTTTGCACCCACGTGAGAAAAATCGGCATGTTTGGTACCCAGACCCGAAGTTTCGGGTTGAATATTCTGTATATTTTCCCTTATAACATAGTTATAAAGGAAAATAAGAGCATTCTAAATACAGAATGCTAAGTAAAAAGGGCAATAGAGGGTTAAAAATAAAAATAAATTAACTCACCTCCTCCAATTGAACGCGTAGCTGCCGGGCTCCTGTTCTGTCTTCAGCTGGGGGGTAAAGGACCTTCAGTGACATCACTGGGTCACATGGTCCCTCCTGTTCTGTCTTCAGCTGGGGGGTAAAGGACCTTCAGTGACATCACTGGGTCACATGGTCCCTCCTGTTCTGTCTTCAGCTGGGGGGTAAAGGACCTTCAGTGACATCACTGGGTCACATGGTCCAATTATGGAAGCAGGTGATTGGACCATGTGACCCAGTGACGTCACTGAAGGTCCTTTACCCCCCCAGCTGAAGACAGAACAGGAGACCGGCAGCTACGTGATCAATTGGAGGAGGTGAGTTAATTATTATTTATTTTTGTAACCCTCTATTGCCCTTTTTACTTTGCATTCTCTATTGAGAATGCTATTACTTTCCTTTATAACCATGTTATAAGGGAAAATAATAAAGATCGGGTCCCCATCCCGATCATCTATTAGCAACCATGCGGGAAAATCGCACCGCCTCCGTACTTGCTTGCGGACGCATGCGGCAGAAAGTAGAGCATGCGGCGATTTTCCCGTAACGCTAAAGTGATGCGGGAAAAAACCCGCTTATGTACACAGCCCCATAGAAATAAATGGGTCTGGATTCAGTGCGGGTGCCATGTGTTCACATTACGCATTGCCCCCGCGCGGAAATCACGCCCGTGTGAAAGGGGCCTTAGGGTATTCTCCTTCATTAGGCATAAACATACCTCTATTTCATCTCCATTCTGTACTTCATGTCTCCTCATGAACTCCATTCCTACAGAGGCTCAGCTGCAGATCTTATCAGCTGTGTTCAGGATCATAATCCCTGACGAGCAGAGCAGAGAGGAGGATGAGGCAGCTCTTTAGCTCAGTGCTCTTGTGTGATTAGGACAGGTTTGATGGCTATTTTATTGCTCCATACACAAAATGAGCCAAATGAAAGGTATTTGGGAATAGATTCATAATAAAGTAATATTTAAGTATTTTCAGTCATTTTATTTTATTAATTCCCAGAGATCCCCTTTAAATCCATGGTTGTTTATTTGTTCTCTCAGTGACTGACATTCGCCCCACATATTGGAGGCCACTCCAGTACATACACTGCACACTGGATACCACAGTTCAAAAATTGCATAATATTAAGAATTTATTTTGTATTTTATCATATTAATTATTTTTCTCATTAGTAATAGCCACATTTACACCTATTTTGACCACATTCATGTTCCCCTATTGTATCCAATGACTTGTTTTTTCCCAGTCTGCCCCTTCGTTGTTGTACATGAGGGGGCTATGGTAAATCTCCTATCAGGTCATTTCTTAATGCGCGGCAATTGTTTTTTAACATTTCTCTCGTTTCTATATGGTCGCTGGTATACCTGGTGGTCAGACATGCCGAATTCAAAAAAAATTCTCTTGTTTTTTTTTCACTTTTTGTTTCCTCACTAGGCGGACACTTTGATTAAAACTCTGGTTTCTTCATCACAGCTTTTATTTATTTTTCTCTCTTAATCTCTTTGATATTATTTTGTCTGACCATCGAAATCTTTCTCCAAAGAATCTCCCTAGGCTACACTCACGCAAACGTATTTTGTTTCCGTGTCCATTCCGTTTTTTTTTTGCGGATAGGATGCGGACCCATTCATTTCAATAGGTATGCATAAAATGCGGACAGCACGCCATGTGCTGTCCGCATCAGTGTGTCCGTTCCGTAGCCACGCAAAAAAAATAGAACATGTCCTATTCTTGTGTGCTTTGCAGATAAGGATAGGTATTGTTACAATGAATCCGCAAAAAAACGGATGGCATACGGACTGCAAAACACATGCAGTCGTGTGAATGTAGCCTTATCCTGACAAACCGTCCAAATGACATATTCACCTTCCATCTTTCCAGGTGTTGACTATTAAAATCAAGATAACTATTTGTGTCTAAAGTTTTTAAAAAATGTGCTTGTTTTTATGTTATTTTCAGTAATAAATAGTGAATGTGAAGTGAATTGAACTCCACAAAGTGGACTTTGATCCGAATTTCAGGGAAAATTCGATTCGCCGCAAAGTCAAATCTACTCATACTTCGTGGTAACGAAGCTATTTCCCTGAAATGGCGGTAAAAAAAAAATCATATTTACTTTATTTGTTTGATTGCGAAGAGCCGGCCACCGCCATCTTGATTGAATATCCCACGCGGTGACGTATGACGCCACCATGCTGGCCAACATGATGACGTCATCACAGGCTGCGTGAGATTTCGCACTGGATCTTCAATCAAGATGGTGACAGCCGGCTCTTCGCAATCTAATGGATAATGTAAGTACGATTTTATTTATTTATTTTTTATTTTACATTGTAATATCAATGTCAGATGTCACGATCAGTGATGAACGCGACATCTAAGGGGTACACTAACGGGAAGCGACACAATCACTGTTCCTTGTCATTGCATCCACTACTTACAAAGAAATGCACTTTGTGACAAAGTAATTCATCACAAAGCAAATGTTTTGGTAAAATTTGGTAAAGCAGTCTAATTGAATTTTCCAATATTTCGCTCATCTCTAATAAATAGTTGTAAATCTAAAACTGAAATCTGCCTCTCATCTACATTTTCTTAAAATTTAAGTTCCCAGTCATTATCATTAATATGTAACATAAACTCTGTAAGTAAATCTTCTACAATTATTATGTAATCTATGCTGTAAATAGAATTTGCCATTAAAAACAAAATAATTATGTTTTAACATCCATTTTAACCCCTTTAGGACCAGGCCATTTTTAGCAAATCTGACATATGTCACTTTATGTGGTGATAACTTTAAACCGCTTTTAATTATCCAGGCCATTCTGAGATTGTTTTCTCGTCACATATTGTACTTCATGACAGTGGTAAACTTGAGTCAAAAATATTTCATTTTGAAAAAAAATTAGCAAATTTCTATTTCTCTACTTTTATAATACATAGTAATGCATCCAAAAATAGCTATTGCTTTACATTCCCCATATGTCTACTTCATGTTTGGATCATTTTGAAAACAACATTTTATTTTTTGGGGACCTCAAAAGGCTTAGCAGTAGAGGTGAGTGAATTTTTCAAAAATTCGATTCGCCAGTTTGTCTAATTTTTTGGGAAAAATTTGGTTCAATCTGAATATATTCACGGGGAATTACGTTAAAAAACTGCAATTTCCTGGCTGCTGAGAGCCCTTAGAGTGGTGTAGAACACTGTGCTTCTGCAGTAACACACATAGGGAGTCTGCTGTGGTAGTGAAACAATACTGTTAGGCCGTATGACATGCAGATGACAGGCGTCGCTCTTAGAATCACTGCACACTTCACTTATTTGGGCAGTAACGGGGCCAAAACTGACCAAATAACTCTAAGTGTGAACTCAGCCTTACAGGTTGATGTTGGCGCCAAGAAGAAGCGCAGTCCTTTTACACCATCGTCAGCTGATTCCACATAGATGTCTACAGAACCAGTTCTATTAAACGCTTATACAAGTAGAGCCCCCGACAGAGTGGAGAGGGTGTCAGCAGTAAGGTTGTGTTGACGTCACTGATTATTTTGCCATTCCTCTGATCCGTCAGAACAATAACCCCCAAAAAACGGATCCTGTCTGTTGAGCATTTGTCTTCACTCTGTCAGCATTTGGTCAGTAATCCATCAGTATTGCTTATGCCCAAAAAAATAGGAGTGGATCCAAAACAGAGATGACACGTGAATGGAATATTTGCATGTCTTCTGTGTTTTGTACCCACTCCTGCTACCAAATCCCAAGCCAATTCTGATGGGAACATATCGGCCTTACAGCTGCTACAGAGACAAGATCCGTTGTGCGTCTCGTTTTTCCTTCCTTCTGACAGATCAGAAAAAGGGTCAAATAAAAGTTGATGTCAGCCAAGCCAAAAGAAAAATAGTGGCCCAGTCATGAAGTGGGGAGGGTGAAAACAGAATGAGAAGTCCACAGAGTTGCCCTATGACATAGTGGTGAGGTGGAAGCAGCATGAGGAGGCCAGAGAGTGGCACAATGACAGAGTTTGGAGGTGGTGGCAGCATCAGAATGTCACAGAGTGGCACAATGACAGAGTCTGGAGGTGGCAGCAGCATGAGGAGGCCACAGAGTGGCATGACGACGAGAGATTGCTGAGGTAGCAGCAGCATCAGGAGGCCACAGAGTGGAATGATGACAGAATGTGGATGTGGCAGCAGCATGAGGAGGCCACAGAATGGCACAATGACAGAGTGTGGAGGTGACAGCAGCATCAGGAGACCACAGAGTGGCACAATGACAGAGTGTGGAGGTGGCAGCAACATCAGGAGAACATAGAGGGGCACAATGACGGAGTGTGGAGGTGGTGGCTGCGGCTGCATCAGGAGGAGGCCACAGGGTGGCACAATGACAGAGTGTGGAGGTGGCAGCAGCAACTTCAGGAGGACACAGAGTGGCACAATGACAGAGTCTGGAGATGGCAGCAGCATCAGGAGGTCACAGAGTGGCACAATGACAGAGTGTGGAGGTGGCGGCAGCATCAGGAGACCACAGAGTGGCACAATAACAGAGTGTGGCGGCAGCAGCAACATCATGAGGACACAGAATGGCACTATGACAGAGTCTGGAGGAGGCGGCAGCATCAGGAGGTCACAGAGTGGCACAATGACAGAGTGTGGAGGTGGTGGCAGCAGCATGAGGAGGCCACAGAGTGGCACAATGACAGAGTTCGGAGGTGGCAGCAGCAGCTGCATCAGGAGGAGGCGACAGGCTAGCACAATGACACAGTGTGGAGGTGGAAGCAGCATCATCAGGAGGTCACAGAGTGGCACAATGACAGAGCGTGGAGGTGGCGGCAGCAGCATCAGGAGGAAGTCACAGGGTGGCACAATCACAAATTGTGGAGGTGGCAGCAGCATCACCAGGACGGTCACAGAGTGGCACAATGACAAAGTGTGGAGATGGTGGCAGCAGCATCAGGAGGAGACCACAGGGTGGCACAATAGACAGAGTGTGGAGGTGGCAGCAACAACATCTGAAGGCCAAAGAGTGCCACAATGACAGAGTCTGGAAGTGGCGGCAGCATCAGGAGGTCACAGAGTGGCACAATGACATAGTGTGGACGTGGCGGCAGCAGCAGAAGCATCAGGAGGAGACCACAGGGTGGCACAACAGACAGAGTGTGGAGGTGGGAGCAGCAACATCAGGAGGCCACAGAGTGGCACAAGGACAGAGTCTGGAGGTGGCAGCAGAATCAGGAGGCCACAGAGTGGAACAATGAGAAAGTGTGGAGGTTGCGGCAGAAGCAGAAGCATCAGGAGGAGGCCACAGAGTGGCACGACGACAGAGTGTGGAGGTGGCGGCAGCATCAGGAGGAGGCCACAGAGTGGCACAACGACACAGTGTAGAGGTGGGTGGCAATAACAGTACCAGCTGACGACGGTGACGTGAAAGAAGGAGCACTTGGCATCAGATGTGTGGCATTGGGAGATGGCAGCATTAGAGTAGTAGCTGAGGCAGGTAGCCAGAAGAAACCAGTCTCTTTTGGCAAGGTTTGGGTGAGGCAGCATGGATAGATCTAATCTGATGCACTGCTTAGTCCTTGAGGGCCACTTGATGGGACATCGTTGTCTCTCCGATGTCACCTTGATATTTCTCCTTTGTTCCCTTTGTCCTTTTCCCATCCTCACTTGTTTAGTGTGGTTGGTGTTATGGGAATCTGTTTATGTCTAGTTCAGTGTTCCATGTCTGATATGTTTGGTGTTGAATTCCAGCATGGTTGCTAGACATTGCTCCTTGTCTGTCTCTGCCTTGGGCCACCATGTGTCCTGTTTGCATGGGGGTTTCCAGGCAGTAACTGCTGTGCTGGATACCTGAGTGTAGTTGTGTGTACTGTGTCCTGTATGGTGTGGGGGCAACAGTACTCTTGCTCGGGTTCCAGTCTGTGTTGCTACGGCAGGTAGGTGTGTTGTGTGGTGTGCTTACCTGCCGACCCAGTTACTGCATACAGTCTCCTCTCTTTCCTTGCAGCTAGGCCGGTGGAGACGCCTGTCTATCCATGTCTGGGATGAACAGGTTGTCTCTTATTCCAGAGTCCTATTTCAGGGATCGTTAGGGTGAGAAGGATTCAGGTTACGGAATATGAGCCCCCCTACCATCAAGGTCGGCTCATACAGTTAGAAGGTCAGGGACAGGATGAGGGTAATGTTCGATGGTGACCTGCTCTCCTTATCCCAGTATCCAGGCCTAGTTGCTCACCATTCTTCTATGACATTGTAATGTGGGGGTTTTCCCCCATTCCCCATCGTGACAACAGCTCCCTTCGCCTGAGGTGGTGGAGTCTTGACTGCCTGAAATCGGGTGCGTGCCACTGGGTGATGCAGCGGTTGCTGTGGCAGGCTGGACCACTACGGTTTACCCAGGCGACTTTATGCTGACGCTGCATATGTTGACGCAGGGCCGTGGTGCCAACATTAGCACCCTGGTCACGCTTTACTTCCTCCGGCGGCTTAACAAAAAACTGCCACACTGCCGAGTAGGTGATTTTACCCCCAACACTCCGCACTGACTGACTGCTACTGCCACTGCCTCCGTGAACCCGTGCACCGCTACTTACTGGGCAGGTAGGCTCCTGCGAAGTGGGTGGTCTACCTGCTGTGTCCCACTATGTGCTATATGTGGGCACTTCAAACTTTGGCTGCTAAATGTCATATTTAATGTATTTTATTTCCTAATATCAGGCTGGCATTGTCATTACCTCTCTTCGCCCCTAGGTGGTGTTGGTGCCACATACTATATATAGCTGGGGTTTGCTGATTCAGAGTGAGAGTTGGAGAGGAAGTAGTAAGTGAGAGAGAGAGGAGAGGGAAGTGTAAGGAAGAGCAAAGCAGGTTCAGTCCAAGATGTAGCTGCCATTCTTTCCTCTGGGCCCTGAACAAACCTAGAGAGGACAAACAAAGTATTTACAGCAGCACAGCACAGACAAGTCTATGTCTGAATATAAAGGAAGTCTAGTGAAGATTAGAGCCGAGTCTAGCCAAGGAACTTCACAAGCACCAGTGACCGCCGCTGGGAGGAACTTAAAGGTACCTGGACACAAATGGATGATTAGTGTACAGAATTATCCTTTTTCACTAAATGCCTTCTGGGACATAGTTAACCTGAATACTTCAGGAGAGCATCCTACATCAAATAATGTAGCAGAGAGTTTGCCTGCCACAAGGGAGAACGCCCTTTATTGATTGCTCAACATAAAGTAAGAAAACCATTATATTCAGTACATGCGTGCTAGAGATTGGACTTAGTGCAAAACTATTTAAGCAAGAATTGTCATTCTGCCTGTTAAAACTAAAGTCTTGAGAGAACTCCTCAACTGACAATTTCCAGACCTGTATTAAGGAATTCCAGTTAAACCAAGATCTGGATTATTGTTTTTGCTGTATTGATGAACTGTAACAACTGCCCTAAGATGATTGATTCAGTAAATGTTTAACTGTTTTCTACTACAACTGACTCCTCTTTCTTTCCACTACTCCCAACATTTGCACCTTACGGTGCTGGCGTCACGAACACAGGGGCCCAGCCACCAATGCACCCTAAGCATAAGCATTACTATCAAGGGCACCTCCACTTCCATCTGGCTGATGTTCCCTGCAATAGAGAGTTCGCAGGAGGATTTAGTGCTGTCTTCCCATGCACTGCACTGCCGGCCCAGGGAGACTCGGCCTACCATGAGTAAATTAACTACTACCCCTATCGGCCCACCGTCACCTCACATGTTGCCCCTGCGGTCCGGCATGCTGCAAGAATTGGCGTCACGATCAGGATCAAAATACCTTGCGCCTTATACGAACACGATACAAACATCTCTGCGCCTTATGAGAATAAGCCCCACTTGTTTACTTGAGAGACTTTATATGTGCTTTAATACAGTGAAAAAATCGTATATTTTTGTGTCACTAAAACTGCTTGCTGTCAGTGAATTGACTTTTGGATTGAACCTAAAATGGCCGCCTGAGTGCTTTCTTGTTGATTTTACTGCGCCATCACTGTGAAAAAGTTTGTAACACCCCTTCCAGAGCAGGAAAAGAAAATTTGCTGTGCCATAAGTGTGAGGAATGCCCCCTCTGGAAGCACGAAAACTCAGCCCTGCCCACAAGGAACCACTTTGCATTATGGAGGAAGGAAGTGACAGCTCAACCCCTAGAGCTCCTCCTTCGTCTCCAGCTTTGGTCCGCGAAAAAAACAGCAACATGGCACACCATGAGCGGCCCCAATGGAGGATTGGACTGCCGAAGCCACCGCCAGCCTCCGAAGGAGAGTCACCAGTAAGCCCCGCAACGGCTGGTGCGGCGGAGGCGGCAGGAACTTCTACTTCGACGCCCAGGAGGAGGAACTACATCGTCTTCCAAACAGTATACCTGCAGCCGACGATACGCGCCTGATAAGGGAAGTGCGACCCATCCGGCTCAGCGCAACCACACAGCTCGTCCCGTTGGGCTTGGCTACCCAATTGACATAATAGAGCGTGGCCCGGAGGATTTAGTGCAGTCTTCCCATTCACTGCAGGCCAGCCCAGGGGACAACTGAACTGTGAGTACTACTACCCTCATTTGGCACATCGTCACCATTACACTCACATAACACCCTTAGGGCAAGGGTGTTGCATACCCCAGTCACGTTTCACTCCCGACCTCCCACTGCTGCCACCCTGCTGACTCCCGGCCACGCTAGCAACTTGCTGGCTCCGCCACTGGCTCACGGGAAAGCTGTCACCCTCTTCTCCCGATGATAATGAAGCTCCTTCGTCACCCGGCTCCCAAACACGATCAGCTACATCATCGTCATCGAGTACTGTCTGCATATCACTGATGTCCTCCTCAACCGTCTGTGGGTCAGGAGGCTGACCGCTTGCAACACCAGCTCCCATGCCACTCGCCTCATCAGTACTTGCCCGCCTAGTGGAGGAAGCGGCGGATGTCTCCTCCAGATCTTGGCTGGGCAGTAGCTGCTGACTGTCCTCTAGCTTGTCCTCACTGAAAAGTGGAGCCGAGTCCACACCATATAATACTTCTCTGGCTGAGGGAACAGAAAAGGAAATAAGCAGGTTGAGAACAGGTGAATGCACAGGGCCTGCTCCTGGGCCATGCCAACTAAGCGTCGTGTAAGAGGAACCCACCGACTCTTGGCTGGGGGTGTCTGATGTCACTTGGACGAAGTGGATGACCGAGTCAACCATTCAAGAACTGCTGGGTTGCTGGTCAAGACACGACCACTAGATGACACCGGGAGCTCAAGTCTCACGCCCCCTAACTCTGCTGCGACCTCTGCCTGCGCCAGAAACATTTAGGCCTCTGTCACTCCCCTGTGCAGGGCCTGGAACTTCTCTGTATGACATACTGTTAGATCAAATAATCCAATGTTAGATTAAATATTTTTAATTTCGCCACTAATACACAGCAAACGGGGCTTTAGAATATATTACTGCACCGCAGAACATCAATTAGGCCCAAATTTTGTTCTACTTTTACACAACAGGCTTTTCAACAGAGAAGTACAACGCTGGACGGCAAATTTATTTCTATTTCGCCACTAATACACTGGTAACAGGGCTTCAGAATATATCACTGCACTGCAGAACGTCAATTAGGTCCAAATTTTTTTCTACTTTTACACAACAGGCTTTTTAACAGATATATGCAACGCTGGACGGCGAATACATTTTTATTTTGCCACTAATACACGGCAAACTGGGCTACAGAATATATCACTGCACCGCAGAACAGCAATTAGGCCCTAATTTTTTTCTACTTTTACACAACAGGCTTTTCAACAGATAAGTGCAACGCTGAACGGCGAATATATTTTTATTTTGCCACTAATACATATGCCGTACAGGGCTTCCGAATATATCACTGCACCGCTGAGCGGCAAAGATATTATTTTTTTCCCACTAATACACAGAAAAAAGGGCTTTAAAACAGATAACTGCACCGCTGAGCAGCAAATATTTTTTCTTTTTCCACTAATACATGCAAAAAAGGCCTTTAAAACAGATAGCTGCACCGCTGAGCGGCAAATATATTTTACTTTATCCACTAATACACAACAAAAAGGGCTGTAATGTTCGCCCTTCACCACGCGACGGCTAATAAGCACTTTTTTTCCCACTAATACAAGCCCAAAAATACTTTAGAACATATAACTGCACTGCACAAGGGCAAATAAAACATAGAAATATTTCCTTGTAATAAACCCTGGTAATGCCTGTATCAAACAGCACTTGTACCCTAATAAGAACAGTTTGCTGGAATTGCAGAGCTGTATAATGGCAATTTGGGTCCCCAGTCAGTGCAGCAAGGTGTAATAGGATTGTTCCTATTACCCAGGCTGTAACCTCCCCTACTGAACCCTGTTCAACACAAATGCTGGTGGAATGATTCCTCCCTTTCCTTTCCCTACACCTCGAGTAATCTTTCCCTGCACTTGTCAATCATTTTTTTTCCCACCACAATCAAGTCCTTCCTATCACTGTCCCTAGTGTCTGCAGACATGTCTCTCCCTGCGCTACGCACGCTGGTGAATGGCAGAAATCTAAGATGGCAGCCGTATTTATAGGGCTGTGACATCACAGGGCTGGCTGCTGATTGGCTGTATGCATGTCAGTATGGGTGATCCCGCCTTCCCAGAGTTCCTTGCCCCATGTCCTCACACGTGTAGCAGCCATTTTAGGAAGAAATGTGATTTGTTACCACAAAGCGCGAGGAAATTTGCATTCGGTGAGAATCTAATTTTTCCTGAAATTCGGATCGAATTCCACTTCATCAGCTTTGATTCGCTCATCTCTACTTAGATGTTTAGAAGCAAATCTTAAAATTTTTAAGAAAATTTCCAAAACCCAATTTTTCATGGACCTGTTCAGTTATGAAGTCACTTTGTGAGGGCTTACATATTAGAAACCACCCATAAATCACCCCATTTTAAAAAACTACACCCCTCAAGCTATTCAAAACTGATTTTACAAACTTTGTTAACCTTTTAGGTGCCCCACGGAAATTAAAGACAAATGAGAATGACATTTCAAAATTTCACTTCTATTAGCAGATTTTAAAATATAATCTATTTTTTCTGCAATACATCAAGGGTTAACAGCCAAACAAAACTCAACATCTATTACCCTGAATCTGGAGTTTCCAGAAACACCCCATATGTGCTCAAAAAATGATGTATGAGACCACAGTAGGCTTTAGAGTGGAAGGAGCGCTGTTCTTTACCAGCACTGGGAGATTCATTTCAGTATCATTACAGATCACACCTGCTGTATTCTGTAGTTATTAGTGAGGTCCCAGCACCATCTAACGGTGGTAAAAATGTATTACACATGTGTTTCTTGTTAATAAAGATTATTGTATTTGTGGAAGGTGCAAAGCATTGTGGGTAGTGCAAGGCATTCTGGGAAGGAGAAGCCCAATCTTCTGTCTTCATGTTACAGGAGATCAGCAGAGCTGTCTCCTGCATTTCTCCTGCTTAAACCCCACCATCTTTGTGCAATTATATCTGTTTTACCGCAATTCACAATCCTGTTGACCACTAAACAAGTTAGACTACAGAAAACAGTCCTCTTATTTGAAAGACAAAGATGGTTTATGCTGAATGTCAGACTGCACTGTGTGAACGTGAACACACCAATTAAGCACCGGGCATCCACTCCCGTTTAGGAGAAAAAAGATCAAATCACTAACACCGAATATCATTGGACACGATACACCAGGAAATTTAGAAAAAATTATACAACTTTATTTCATACATAATAGGAATATAAAAAGATGATAAAAATTGTGGTAAACAGAACAACAATGAGGAAGCAAAAACTGGAGGGGACCGCAGGGTCAGCACACAGAGGGCGCACACATAAAAGTGCATAAAGAATATATATATGTATAAGTAACACCACTATAGGTTATATCAGAGTATTGGAGCCCTGGGAAAGAAAGTCCCAGATAAACGGGCCTATCCACAAAACACAATAACAATATGGTGATGAAAATATAATATCATATACCCTCTTCATGTGCTGGATCCTGCGGTCGCCTCCTCCCAATGCCGTTTCGCCCTTGCAGGCTTCTTCTGGGGATTAATCATGCCGTTACTGCCCCTCCCTTATAAAGGGCTCACAATTCAGATAGAATCTTATACAGGTGGAAAACTAAAATCATGGAACCAATCAGATAGTAAACTTGCCATATGTTGTCATTAGTGGGTGCCGCAACCATCATAATACTGCGACCCATATTCACGCCCACCTCATTGATGATATGCGTCACTAATCCACACTCATGTCTGGAACCAAGAGCTGGCCGGCGTCTCCTACGTCATTTCCCTGCGTCAGTATCTTGATCATGTGATCGCAACAGCGGTCTCCTAATCTATGACGCGCAGCCTGTAGTATAGTCATGTGACTACCTAATGAACGTATGCTGGTAAATACATTTTCACTTTCTAAATTCTAATACAGGGCCAATCAATAATATATAATATATGTAAATCTATATGTTGCGATCATATCGCATATCCATCTATTTTACACACAGCCAAAATAGTCTCTTATATAAAACCCTACATAGCAGCCATTATCCCATCATGCTTGTGCAAAACATATGAAAACCCTTATACATAAAAAATCTTTTATATTACATAATAGAATCAGTGTGAACACATATCCCATAATAATAATCATCAATATATATAATCAAAAAAGAATTACCTACACATGACCACTTACCACTCATGTGTAGGTAATTCTTTTTTGATTATATATATTGATTTTATTATGTAATATGAAAGATTTTTTATGTATAAGGGTTTTCATATGTTTTGCACAAGCATGATGGGATAATGGCTGCTATGTAGGGTTTTATATAAGAGACTATTTTGGCTGTGTGTAAAATAGATGGATATGCGATATGATCGCCACAAATACATTTACATATATTATAACCAGCATACGTTCATTAGGTAGTCACATGACTATACTACAGGCTGCGCGTCATAGATTAGGAGACCGCTGTTGCGATCACATGATCAAGATACTGACGCAGGGAAATGACGTAGGAGACGCCGGCCAGCTCTTGGTTCCGGACGTGAGTGCGGATTAGTGACGCATATTATCAATGAGGTGGGCGTGAATATGGGTCGCAGTATTATGATGGTTGCGGCACCCACTGATGACAACATATGGCAAGTTTACTATCTGATTGGTTCCATGATTTTAGTTTTCCACCTGTATAGGATTCTATCTGAATTGTGAGCCCTTTATAAGGGAGGGGCAGTAACGGCATGATTAATCCCCAGAAGAAGCCTGCAAGGGCGAAACGGCGTTAGGAGGAGGCGACCGCAGGATCCAGCACATTAAGAGGGTATGTGATATTATATTTTCATCACCATATTGTTATTGTGTTTTGTGGATAGGCCCGTTTATCTGGGACTTTCTTTCCCAGGGCTCCAATACTCTGATATAACCTATAGTGGTGTTACTTATACATATATATATTCTTTATGCACTTTTATGTGTGCGCCCTCTGTGTGCTGACCCTGCGGTCCCCTCCATTTTTTGCTTCCTCATTGTTGTTCTGTTTACCACAATTTTTATCATCTTTTTATATTCCTATTATGTATGAAATAAAGTTGTATAATTTTTTTTAAATTTCCTGGTGTATCGTGTCCAATGATATTCGGTGTTACTGTGTGAACGTGTATGAAGACAGAACAAGCACCATAGGGCGTTAGGAGAGCAGATTTAGCTGGAATGGCAATTGGGAGCCATGTTACATATGAAGACACCCTGAGGTGGCCCTACAGTGGAAATCCCCAAAAAGTGACCCCATTTTAGAAACTACACCCCTCAAGGAATCTTTAAGGTGTGTAGTGAGCACTTTGACCTCAAAGGTCTTTCCTAGAATTATGAAACACTTGGCAGTGAAAATGAAAAATTGCATTTTCTTCACAAAAAAGTTGTTTTACACCCACATTTTTCACTTTCCCAAAGGGTAACAGGACAAAATGCACCCCTCATTTTGTTCCCCATTTCCCCCCGAATACGCCAACACCCGATTTGTGCTCAAAAAATGATGTATGGACGCACAGCAGGCTTCAGAGTGGAAGGAGCACCATATAGCTTTTGGAGAGCGGATTTAGCTGGAATGGTAATTGGGAGCTGGTAATTGGAATGGTAATTGTGGCCCTACAGTGGACCTCAAAGGTCTTTCCCAGAATTTGGAAACATTATCCAGTGAAAATGAAAAATTGCATTTTGTTTCACAAACCTCATAGAAGCAAACTCTATGCAAACGCATGTCATTTTTAGACCGATCAGGATCCTGATCAGTCTGAAAAATGCACTGCAATACCTGATCCGTTTTTCCGGTGTAATTTTCCGTCAATGCGGTAATTTTAATGCCGGATCTGGCACTTACATTAAAATGGAAATTAATGCCGGATCCAGCATTCCGGCAAGTGTTTCAGGAATTTTGGCCGGAGATAAAACTGCAGCATGCTGCGGTATTTTGTCCGTCCAAAAACTACACAGTGACTGAACTGAAGACATCCTGATGCATCCTGAACGGATTTCTCTTCATTCAGAATGCATTAATAACCGGCCAATCGCAGCACTTGTAGCTGCAGGGGGGCGGTGCTGCACCATGCTGCCCTTACCCAGCATGGATGCCTGCCGGTAAGAGCAGCAATGGTGCCCCCATTCCCCCGCGATCCTGCCCCAGCGCCCGGCGGACCATGCTGGTCCTTAAGTCACGTCCAGCTGCACCGTACATGTACGGCGCGGGTCCTTAAGAGGTTAAACCATGTATTAAAAACTGTCAGATCGTCAAAAACTCACCAACCGCACCTACTCCCCAATTCTGAGGAATATTTGAGTATAGGGCCTCCACATGAAAAGTTACGTCATACCTTCCGGCCATTCCATCTCTTTAAAAAATGTCCACAAATGTCCTGAATCAGGACATGTCATGTCCACTATTATTGGTAAAAGCGGGGGTTTCATGGAGTTTTTCTGCAATTAAGGTAAAAAATAAAAGTATCATGTCGATGGAAATTCTTTCTGTCTTTGTAAGTATATTTAATTCACATGTTTGACTAATTGTGGAAATGTACTGTTAAACACCGGTAATTGTGTGTAAAATAAAAAAACAAACAAAAAAACAATAATACTTACCTGATCCATTTGCTCATGACGGGCCAGGTGCTGACATCTTGCTTGAAGATCTGGCGCGAAATCTTGCGCGGCCCATGATGACCTAATCACGGCGGCTGGCGTGGTGGCGACATGCGTCACCACTCACGATATTTCATGCGAGATATTCAAGCAAGATAGGCGGCTGGCCCAATGTGAGTAAATGGATCAGGTTAGAATGTTTTTTTGTTGTCTTTTAGACTATTTCAGGTTAAATCGATTCGATACCACAAAGCACGAAGAAATTTGGCTTCACAGGGAAGTGAATTTATCCTGACTTCGATTCACTCAACACTAGTTTTATTAGGATTATAATTTTTTTCTTCATTTTTAATGCTGTTTTGTCTAATGCTCATATTTCTCCTTTTAGTTTTATGCTGATTTTTATTAGCTTCCATCTCTAGGTTCCTAAAATCATTTAGTACAAGTTTATTAAAAGTTTCTATAAAATGCCCGACTAAAAAGGGTTATCCAAGATTGAACACCCCCCCCCCCCCCCTCCTCACACACACACACAATGCCCGGACCAGGGCTGCTGACCATACTTACCTGGGCCCGATCCCGATCACTCCATGGCCTTTATTTCTTCTATATCTCCTATAACTTCACTATTCTCCCTTCTCCTTTACCCTCTGACTACTGTCAGGACATCTCCTTTAATTAGGGGACTACTATCATTTGTCTGACAATTGCGGACAAGAATAGTCATTTCTATCATAGGTGCATCCATGTGCGGTCTGTAAAATACGGCATCCGTATCCGTATAGGTGGATCTGCAATTTACGGACCGCAAAAAACTACGGCAGTCTGAATGAGCCCTTATTCTGATACCTTTTTCTATCTCTACAATCCCACTCCAAAATGCAGTTATTCTCAAATATTTGTAAATCTCGGTTGCATGTTTTAAAGAGTCGCTGTACTTTCACACAATTTCTTTTCATTTTATAGAAAATAGTGTAACTAGCACATTTCTAAATCACTTCATTTAAAAAATATGTCTGCATCCTCCTGAAAAAAAGCTGTAAAGTCAAGACTAGAGATGAGCAAATTATTCAAAAGTTCAATCCGGCTGCTTTGCCAAATAAATAAAAAAATTTGCTTCGTGATGACTTTGTCACAAAGCACATTTCTTTGCAAGTAGTGGTACAATGACAGGGAGGGGAAACCGCCCCCGTCATTGTAACCCTCAGATGCCACATTCATACATGATCGTGGCATCCGATATAAATAACAGAGTGTGCAATTTAAAAAAAAATTATAATTTGCTCACGACAGGCCTGGCACGGGCACATTATACAGGATTATTTGGGAGATATTCATGCAAGATTGCAGCTGCCGGCCCATCGTGAGCAAATGGATCAGGTAAATATGATGTTTTTACACTATTTCAGGTTGAATCAATTCACTACCACGAAGCTAACGAGGAAACTTGGCTTTGCAATGAATCAAATTTATCCTAAATGTCCAGTAGAGATAACCTGTCTGTAAGGGAATTATGAAAATAATGATAAAGTTCTACAGGTTGTGGAGCTGCCCTCCAGGCAGTTTGAATAACATATTTGGCAAGCCTACCACCGCAGTGAATAGAAAATTCACATTCAACAAGATACATTTATATATCTATAAAGTGAAATGTCCTCAAACAGATAGAACTAGGCCTGAATGTTAGAGCTACCGTTGGTTGTGGTGCCACCAAGAAGGTATCACACCCTACTAGCTGTTATGTTGGCAGCTAGAGAAATGGCGTGAGATAACATGGACAGAAGCTGTCTTAACTACTGCAAGGAAACCTGGTAATATCTATGAAAAGGCATTTAAGAATAGCTGTCAGTCCAACTACATGAGAACTTGTTCCATCCTGCTGTATTTGAGGTCTTCATAAAACTGTTCACAAAGAACGCATTCATTATGCTCACACTACTTTACACGTGAGTTGGAGACAAACGTGGTTTTGAAAACCTCACATCAAGGAG